>JBBCBC010000004.1:6790377-7228772 GCA_037126765.1 Stenogyne calaminthoides | reverse complement strand
CCCAACCGTCCAATTTGCAGAAATCACGCCCTCACCACTCTCGCCGGCTTCGCGCGTCTTGTGCCCCCAATTGACGCCTCCTCACTCCCAATCCACGCTGTAAATCCACGTAGGTCTGGAAATCCGCGCCATCCTGATTAAATCGCAGCGGACGAGGCGTTCGGATGTCTCTGATACCGGAGGATGCGGCTGCCTTGGTGGCGCGAAACAGCGGCGGAGGACCGAGTTGATGGCGGCGGAAATTTGCGCGATGGAGAGAGTCCTGGCGATTGGCGCTGCGACGGCGGCGGAGCACTGAGTTGTGGCGGAGAAGGGTGGCGACTTGCGCCGATTTAGGCGGCGGGCTCCTGTTACAGAGACGCGCCATAGCAGTGAGGCGGCGCTCGGAGGACAACGCGTGACGGCGGCGTGGGAGTAAGGCAAGTTCTCCGATTTGGGGTTCGAAGAAATTTTGCAGCAGCAATATTGTTTTCCTTCTTTTCCTTTCGTGCGGTTATTCCAGGATATTTTTTCTGGATTTTTTGGCAGATGAGCGTTGACGACGATGATGGCCTATGAACGTATCCAGGAGTTGCAATCCAAAATCACATATGAATGTTCGACTGGTGTATGATCCGTGTATGAATTTTGTAAAGAATTCATGAAATTTTTAGTTTTTTTTATGAACAGCTTGTATGAATGTGATGTTTTTGTGAAATCTGGGTATGGATTTTGGCAAGGGTGCAGAAATCGGTAGGCTGGACGTTTCTTGGCCGCCTAGGCGCTGTCTAAATTTTTTTTTTTTTTAGATATAAATTTTACTTTGCAATTTTCAACATGAAAAATCACAACAATTAACATAAAATGAAAATCATAGTCATAAAGTACAAAATAAGAACTCAAAAGTCAAAAGTTCAAAACAAATGTCTCATCATCAATGATAATAACCAAATTAAATGGTACGATGATCGGATGGTTGTTCATCTCCATAAACACGATCATCATCAAACTCAAACTCAATGTCCTCCTCTACATCCTCATCATCCGAAGAGAAATCATCATCATCAAGGTCTCTTAGTCGGGGGCTTTTTCGAGTAACATCCTCCATCTCATCATGAGAACTCGTAGTCAAGGCCATGCCCAATCCCGAACCCGAGGCAATATCTTCCTCCACAACACCATCATCAATAGATTCAACTCCACCAATAATCCAATCTTGTGCAAAACTAGCATCTTCCTTTGCTAAATTTTTCATTTGATCTCCTTTTTTGTTCAACAACTTTGCATTGAATTGGACATACACAAGATTGTTCAATCGCCAACTAGAAGCTTATTTCTTTTCTTTGTGTGTATCTAAAAAGATGTAAAAATAAATAATTAATTATAATTTATAAATTAGTAATTCACATTTAGCAAAATTTAAAGTTAAAGAGTAAAGAGTCAAATAATAATTTAGCACAAAGAAAGTTTACTAACCCCTTCAAAAGCACTCCAATTTCTTTCACAATCGGATGAACTAGTGGTCAAAGAAAGTATTCTCATAGCAAACTTCTTCAAAATAGGAGTGTGCAAACCATAGTTTGACCACCAATCGACTACACAAAGAAAATAACATAAAAGTTGTAAAGTTGACTACACAATTTAATTAATCAAAACAATAGAATTATTGAATTAGTAAATTTTACCTGGATCGAAATTTTCAATGCTTGTTTGCTTGCACTTAGAAGCCAACCCTCCTCCAAAATTAGACTGCTTAAGCTTGTAAATTGTTAGTTCCTCATTCATAATCTTATCTTGTATATCCAAATCATGAGGAAACATAAGATTCAAGCACTTAATGACCCCCATCTATAACATTCGATCCATGTGAAGAAGGGGATCTCGATAATGATAGAATGTATTCAAGAGATAAAGTTCGTCGAATGGAGAGGATTTGAGCATGTCTTTTCATCTTCGCATCAATAATGGCAATGATGGGGTCATAACTCTTAGCAATGTTGTTCAAGGATGTTTTAATTTCCTCCTTTTGCCTTCAAAAGCTCACCATATACAAAGCCCATAGATGGTTTTTTTGTCCCCATCAACAAGTCGAAGCACCTTCACCAATCGGGTCGAAAACTTGCAAGCACGAGGTGACACCATGCCAAAAATGACATGCTCAACACCATGTTTGTAGGCAAATGATTCCTTTTGGCGGTCTTTTGCGAATTTGCATTGCTCCCATTCTTTGCTCGCAAACATTGCCTTTTAATTGAGTCCTTTTCTGAATAGGCTCGGAGAGAGAGAAATGACGATGCAAATCTTGTTACTCCGTCAAATTATGTCCCTTTTCTTCGTAATGCGCCCTCATCATAAATAATGTTTTTGTGATGACCATAGATGAAGATAGTCAATGTCTTAGCTTCATCAATTGCTTTTTTTTGAATTTTGGTAGATTTCAATGCTTTCAAGAATGAGATTCATCGAGTGGGCAGCACACGAGGTCCAAAAAATTTGAGGTCTATTTAGCTTCAACAATTTTGCAACTGCCATATTGTTCGAGGCATTGTCAGTTACCACTTGAACAACATATTCTGGACCAACCTTCATCAAGAGAAAAAAAAAAGTTAGTACATTAAAGTATATGAATATGAACTTTAATCTTCAAATAATAAATGAAATCATATACCTCTTCAATGCACTTATCGACGTAGTCGTAGATAACTTGACCTGTATGCGGAGTATCGGAGAAGTCCTTGGAGGAAAGAAAACTAGTGCCAAATCTACAATTCACGCACAAATTCATTAAACTCCTCCTCTTTCTATCACTCCAAGCATCCGTCATAATTGAGCACCCAGTGATTTTCCACTCGTCTTCTTGTGGCTTAAGTTCTTGTTTCATCCTCTCAACCTCTTTCTTTAAGAAAGACTCACTTATTTCGTATCGTGTAGGAGGCTTACACCCTGTTCCATATTGACCAATAGCCTCGAACATCACCTTGCAACTATCCAACTCGAATACAGCAAAAGGAATGCCTGCTTCATAGACCCATCTACAAACATATCCTTTCACTTTGTCAAGCTTTTCTTTTGCAAATGACCTTTTGATGTTTTGGTCACGCAATTTCTTTTGATTCTTCAAAGCTTCCTCGATTTGATTTGATTTGCAAATCTATCCATAGGTCCAGTGGACCCTTTGGTCTCTTCTCCCAACATCATTTCTTCATCAACAATGTCATCATCAATATTCACATTCGATCTTATATCCTTATCATATTGTTTTCTTCCGGCTTTCTTTTTCCTTCCCTCATTGATTGCATTTCTACACTTAAGTTGATCGCTTTTGGTAGATTTTTTGGCATGAAGCAACATTTCCTTTATGCCCGCAAGCGTGTTCCTTTTATTCTATAAATTCCCCCACTATATGTTTTATCACACAAAATGCATTTCACCTTATCCAAATTTTTTGGATCTACCAACACACCATACTCCCACCCTACATCCTGTGAATTTCTTTTTGAGATTCTCGATTCTCATTAATGTGTCAAGAAGCCATATTCCTACTTCCTAGTCAATCCAAAAAAGAATCAACAATTAAATCTTGAACCACAACAATGATTCAATCAATAGTATATAACTATATGCACGAATAAATCTTGAACTCAAACATCCAAAAGTAATTGGTCATTTAAGAAATCTAAAATCTTGAACTCAAGCATCAAAAAAAAGGCAAAATGAAAAAAACATTAAACAATAAACTCATCCACCATTAATTAGCAATTTACTAATTTAGCAAACAATGAACAAAACACACATCTGTTATTTAATTAATATTTACTAATTTAGTAATTTAGCAAACACCAAACATTGAACATCGTGGGTACTTATTTACAAATTTAACAAACATTGATTGAACTAACTCGATTTAGCAATTAGCAAACATTGATTCAGAAAATCAGAAACACATTCATTTCAATAATCAACAAAAACACAAACCCTAAATAGTAAATACCACCTCACTGCTCACATAGTCACATGTCCCCCGCTCTGTTCCATCAAAAAACAGAGCAAAAATGTACATTTACTCAAAACATTTAAAAAGAATCGAAAATGGAGCAAAAACTAAAAATCTTGAACTCAAGCATCTAAAATCTAAAATCTTACCCTCCGATCCTTTAAAGCAGGAGGCAAGAAGGCAGTAATGGCGGCGGCAAGAAGACGACGCCAGGCAAGGGCAAGCAAAGAAGAGAAAAAAAGGCGGTCACGCAGAAATCGGGTGGAGGGCGGAGGGCGACGGGCGGCGGAGGGAGGTAGGGTTTTTAATTCCTTAGTCATTTCTCACTATTCTTAGTATTCTAGTGTATTCTGTATGTTTAATTAAAAAAACAAAATCGGCGCCCGGACAAAAATTGGCCGCCTTGCCCGCCCAGGCCGATTAGGCTACCTAGGTGGCGCCCAGACACGAAAACGAACAGATGCTGCGATTTTGTGCGAAGCGCTGCGGAACCCGGCGCCTAGCCTAGGCGCGATTTCTACATCCTTAGATTTTAGATGATGAGTGTTTCATCCGGATTTGGTCTTTGTTTTTGGGTCCTAACGAATATTCCGTGAAAATTCGATAGATGTTTCCCACAGACGGCGTCAATTGTTATAACCTAAATTTTACATCTAGGGCTACAAACAAGTAATATATGAATCCTGAATGAACAATGTAAAGAACAAACGAATTTGTTGTCCCAGTTCGTCCGGAAGGACCACGTCTGGGGGCATACCAAGCCAGGACTATTCTACTATGATTTTCGTGTGTATTTTTTGTCTCTCTTTTCTCTTGGGGTTTGTCCCCTATTTATAATATTTACAAAGTGTACAAAGATAAAACCCTAATGGGCCATTTAACGGGCCTTCTAAACAAGGAAATACAAGATACACTAAATCTTTGCCAGGATCTTCAATAGATATGCAAGATCTTCTATTTTCATAACAAACACCGAGAATCTTTGTCTTGATCTTCTTTCCTTGCTTATCTTTACCCCGATACGCCTGCCGATCTCGCCCACGGAGCGACCTCTGGGGAGGCCGCCCGTCCAGGCGAGCTCGACTCGTCTTCTTCCTTATTCTGTTGCCAAGTCGCCCTGTGGGGGAGGTCGCTCGTCAAGGCGAACTCGATCTTCTTTGCTCGTGGCCTCGAGGTCTCCCGTCAGGCCACGTTTATTCTTCTCTGGTTTACCTTGCTCATGGACCGTCCTGGGAGGAGGTCGCTTGCCAAAGCGAGCTCGATCTTCTCTGCTAGTCGCCAGGTCATCCTACAAGGGCAGACCTTGGCATTCTCGTAGTCTACTGCCGAACTCGGCTTTGGCTGCCACATCACCACCATTTGCCACGTCATCACTATTTACCATGTGGTTGTTGGACGATTGGCTACAACACCCATAAGCATCTACATAATCATACATCTCTTCATGTGCTTTTTGATCAGTATGATTATGAGTGTGAACCTTGGATGAATCAGAAGACTTGGGATTTTTCTGATTAGTTTGTCTTCTTTTAATCCAGTGTGGTTCTGGTGCAGATGTCCTGGATTTCTGGTTGAAGGGATAGGTACGACTGCTACCATTAAAAGATTCGTATCTCTTTTGCACAAATGGTTTCTGCAGTTTACCCTTAGTATGCTGGTTAGGCAGCTTGACCTGATTAGGTCTCAGATTGAACTTTCCCTTGCGAGATTGTTCTTTCTGATTCCTAATCTGCTGACCAGGTTGAGGTCTCTTCAGAAGAACAAGGTTCTTCTGTTGATTCCTCGGCTGATGCTTGATCAATTGAGGTCCATTTATGTTCCCTTTCTGATCAGGCACTCGCCTTACCTGTTCAGCAGGTCTGTTTCCCTTCTTTGTTACAGATTTGACATTTAGTGTATCTTGTCCAGAAATCTTCCTAAATTCACTTTTGGACTGTGAACCAGGTTGGACATATGAGGATCCAAAAGGGCTATCAAACCCAATACCCTTCTTATCAGTTGGCTTCCGAAAGTAGCTTGTTATTTCATCAACATTTTTAGAAGTTTTTCCAAAAATCTCTACTTTCTTTCGCAAACTGTCCTCACTTTGTTTTAGACTCTCATGCAGTCGGAAGAGTTCATCAAACTTAGCTTGGAAGATTTTGAGATCATCAGCTTGCTGCTTGTTAATAGCTTGATGTTCCTTAACCAGTTTACCCTGATCAGAAGAACTGACTTTCAGAAACTCCAGTTCTGCAGTCATCTTCTGAACAGTCTCAACTGATTTCAGTTCAGCAGCTTTACTTATAACATTATCCAAGACAAGTTAAATGTTCTCAGCCCTCAACTTATCGTTCTCATCTTCCACTATTGTATAAGTGTCTACTGCATTAGAGAGATCATCAAGCAATTGCTCATTGTAGAGCTGCAGGTCAATCTCTCCAGCAGGTGTGTTCACAACAGGTGTGGAAACAGAAAACACGGAAGGTTTAGAAGTTACCTCAGATTGATCAACATCTTTGGCCATGAGGCAGATGTCGTCATCAGATGAGAACATCAGATCGTCGAAGTTGTCGAAATCATCAGCAGTGGTCATCAGGCAGAAGTCTTCTACAGATGAGTAACCAGAATCATCTGAAGGCAGATAAGAGTCATCTATCCCAGATGTATCAACAACCATGGCTTTTCTGTCTCTGTATCTTTGCTCTCTTCTGGTTCGCTTATCTTCTCTTTCTTTTGGAGTCAGGTCAGGGCAATCTGCACTGTAGTGACCTGGTTTCTGACAGTTGAAACATGCTCCAGGTTCCACAGAATTTATTCTGCCAGGTGAATCATTTCTTCTATATGATCTGTCTGGTGACTTTCCAGTTTGCCTGTGATCAGAATTCCTTCTTTCTGATCTGTTGTCTCTTCTATCATCAGAACGATCATCTCTCTTCTTTTCTTCTCTGCGGTCATCTCTATGATCATCTCTTCTGTCATCGGATCGATTTCTTTCTTGTGATCTGTCAAAAGATCTCATATCTCTTCCTCTGTTGTTCTGATAGTCTTTATTGAATTTCCGATATTTTCCCAGTTGAATGTTGGATCTTTCAAGCTTTTTGGTCAGCAAAGCAATCTGTTCAGCCTGACTCATGATATTTTTGATAGGTTCAGTAGACTTCGAACTGCTGCTGGCCGCTTTGAATGCAACTGCTTTTGATGTGGCAGGTGTTACTTCAGCAGGCGACTCATCTTCTTCTTCTTGGCCTCTTTCAATCAGGTCAAACTCATGGGCTTTTAGGCTCAGAAACAGGTTGCTTGGCTTCATCTTCGCAATATCTTAGCAATCTTTTATCACAGTTACTTTCATGTCCCATTTCTTGGTCAGGGACTTCAAGATCTTGTAGTTGATGTCCTTGTCAGACATTTCTCGTCCCAGTTCACGAAGCTTGTTGACTGACATGGTGATTCTTCCATCGAGCTTATTTATGATTTCATTGGGCAACATCTTGAGTTTTTCAAACTTCACCAGTTCAGCTTGCAATATGTTGTCCTTAATCAAATCGTTTCCTTCGCACATTTCAGCAAGAGTATCCTATATTTGTTTGGCAGTCTTGAGATACTTGATCTTTTCTCGTGTTATCTTGTCCATCGTCTTCATGATGATGTGTCTGACCACAGTATCCAGATTGTACAATTTCCTTTCCTCGGCATCCATCAGTGAAGGACTCTTTCTGATTCTGGCTCCAGTTGGATATTCTGGATCTCCTCCTTCAGTTGGGTTGTTGTAATAAATGATGATGGCTCCTTGTTCAAGAACTTCCATCATTCTGCTGCTTATCGCACCCAGATGGTTGCTCATGAGTATGGTCCAGTCAGCATACTCATCAATAGAGAACTTAGGCAGATCATGATACATACCTGAAGTATTATCCATGTTGATCGTGAGTTTTGAAAACAGATGAGTTTTAAAACAGGTTTTTCAAGATCTGTTCAAGTGACCACAATGATTCTTCCTCAAGAACCGATGATAATCAAAGCCAGTGGTCCATAGAACCACTGCTCTGATACCACTTGTAGGTCCCGAAAGGGTTTCGTGAGGGCAGAAGTCTAGAGGGGATGGGTGAATAGACTTCTGAAAATCTTTGTCATGAGATCAGGTGTGAATAGCAAGTATGCCCGATCAGAGTGCGTGTGAATTAGTTTGGACTGATATCTAACTTACTGATCGCCTGAGGACAGATCAGTTCGGTGTCTATCAGTTTAACTGATGTGCGGAAGCTAAGTTTTAACCCGTGTGAAAAACCACTTTGTTAAATCAGAATTCTGAGTAATCTGTTTTAAATCAAATGACAAACTGTCAAACTGATCAGATCAGTTGTTTGATGCAAATCTGATCCAGACTCAGAATATGCATGAAATATTTTAACAAGTAGTGTGCAGAGTGTAAAGCAGTTAAATCAGATAAGGGACACCAGATTTTTATAATGGTTCGGACAACTTGTCCTACGTCCACTCTTCCCTATCAGCAGGGGCACCAACTTAACCAACTGGACTTAGTTTAATGTGTTAGTCCAACACAATACAACAAATGTTTCAAGAGTTCTCACTCAACCAATCCCAGAAATCAGAAACTAGAAACTCTAGTCTGAAATCTTGCTAAACAAACTTAACCTAACTTTTTGGTTTGGGTATAAGATTTGTTGTGTTCCAACTGGAATTCTATCCTAGTATATGAGTAGCCTAAGGCTGGAGGATAAGAATTTTATGCTAAGAACTTTATGGGATGAACACTTAGAATGAATCTTGATTTGTGTTATTCGTGCGGAAATCTTGCTTGAGCTTGAACTTGATAATAATTTCTGTGACCTCACTATGAAGGTTGATCCCATATTTATAGACCTTGAAATCAAAGAGCCGATGGAGTGCAATTTGAATTTCAGGCTATTTTTGGTAGCTTGCATGATTGATTTGACGTGCTCAGGAAGACCATGCCGTCTTTGTGTAATTTCGTCCTTTCTAGCCGTTTGCCCTGATACGCCATATCCTGCATCGTCAGATCCGTACATACGTGTCGATCTCTGAGTGGCTAAAAGGTACACATATTATGCGCCTTGTAAAGCCAACTAAGTTGACATTCTTCTGGTCTGATCTTCATCGTATGCCTTTGATAAGCAGATATGCTTATCACGTTTCTGACTAAGCTTGACCTGATCAGTAATCTTGAGTCTTTTGATGTGGTTGTCTTAGCATCAACCTATCGACTCTGCTGATGTACTCTAGACTATGTCTTCTGGACTCCTGAGTCTGCTGATCTTTACTGCTGATCTTTGCTACTGATCTCCTTCAGGACTTAGTCTATACATATTGAGCTCCCCCTCAATATGTGGCTTATTCTAATTCATCAGTTGTCTAACATGTTCAGCTGGTTTCCTATCAAAACATCAGTCGACTAACAGGTTCGGCTGGTCCTATTACAACTGTTTTGGAACTTTCATCAAAACTACAATTTTCCCAACAAGAACAATTAGAGACTAAAGCATATAAAAATATAAATTTTAAATGATAATTTAACTAACCAATCATACCATAGAGAGCTAATTCTAAATCATGAATAATAAGTGATGATTATACGCGAACTCGGAATTGTTAAATATATGAATCATGACATATATGATAAAAAAATAGATTGCAATATTAATGCCGGTAAATAAGTTGAGAGAAATAGTGTTATGTGAAATATTGCATAAATAAGTGTTAAGTTGCAATACAAATTTTAAGGCAAAAGTTTGCCAAATTTTGAGGGTCGTATGGTGTCTCCGATATGTCCGGTGGCGGTGGGTTCAGGTTTACATAACAACTTGATGTGTTACTACATGAACAAAAGAGTGTTACCCTATGAGCAAAAGAGTGTTACTACATTAACAAAAACCAGTGCAAACGCATAAACAAAACCAGAACAAACTGAAAAGAAATTCTCAGTCCAAAATTACAGATTTACATAACAACTTGATGTGTTACTATATGAACAAAAGAGTGTTACCCTATTAGCAAAAGAGTGTTACTACATGAACAAAAACCAGTACAAACGCGAAAAATATTATCAGTAAAAGAGTGTTACTACATGAACAAAAATCAGTACAAACGCATAAACAAAACCAGAACAAACGGAAAAAAAATTCCCAGTCCAAAATTACAGATTTACATAACAACTTGATGTGTTACTACATGAACAAAAGAGTGTTACCTTATGAGCAAAAGAGTGTTACTACATGAACAAAACCAGTACAAACGCGAAAAAAAAATCATCAGTCTAAAATTACAGATATACAGAACAGCGTGAAAAGAGTGCAAAAGGATCTGAATTTCAGCACACACATTGTGTTGAGGTGTAATCCAAACACCACACACATATTCTTTCTTCTTCTCGCAAAATCCATTCCAAAATTCAAATTGAACAACTCAATTTCATCCAATAATCGGAGCGAATTGAAAAAAATTAAATTGGACAAAAAATTAGAGCACGAACGAGGAAGAAGAACCCGTGAGATCCACCAACAATCTGAAGAGAAGATGAAGAAGAAGAAATTTCACAGATTTCGTGATGAGCGCCGCGAAGATGAAGAAAGTCAATCTGCCCTAACCCGCTTCTTATGACCCGCGTGAAAAAAAAAAGTTCAATTGCACATAACACTAGTATGCAATATTGCATACAAGTTTTTGTCTAAACTAGGAACGAATGCAACTTAAAAGAATTCAAGAAAAGGAGGTTGCAAAAATATTATGGTACTAGACCCCAAACCCAATCCCACCCTAATATTTGTCAATGTTTTTATGTGCATGAGGTTGCTAACATTTTTGGAATACTTTTGCGTGTTAATATTATTTTCCAAATTTTTTTCTGGAAAAATGTAAAATTAATCATACTATCCTAATACAACTATATATTTGAATTTATATATAGTAATGTTATGATCACAATAATTCTCTATTAAAAATTAAACCACTAATCTAATTTAAATGTGGTTTATTTAATTATCATTAATCAAATTATGTAATTTTTATTGGTATTATCGAATTTATATACTCCCCCATCCTGGATAACTTGTATCATTTGACTGACACACAAAATAAGAAAGTTGAGTAATGAGTTTAATTTTGAGGATAATTTTATGAACATTTTTGTATAAAATAAAGAAATTGATTTGAGTATGTATATGTATGAGTTCAAAAGTAATGACATTCTGTGTAATATTGTGGATATTGTGAATGTGAAATTTTTTGGGGGACTTTTTATTTTTAGGGTGCACAAGTTATTTAGGGACGTCCGAATAAGGAAAGTATGCAAGTTAGTTTGGAACGGAGGGAGTACAAATTTAACAAATATGTAATTAATTCCAAACATTTATATGTAAGCAGACTTATTTAATAGGGCGCGGCTCACACCCACAAAATTACTAAGTACACTCATTACTAAATTAATTCAATATATATTTTATTTTATTTTTTATTTTTCTTAGTCCACCTTTAAAAATTTACAATTATAAGCACAATACAATATTTAGTTTTTGGGAATACGAACCAAATATAAGGATTCATGGCAAACATATCAAAATCTATGGATATATCATCATCACTACATCTTCAAAATACGAAAACGTGAAAACAAAGAAAATATAAATAGATGGGTGGCTACGAAAAGGGATATACTAATAATATATAGAGTATGTGTGTACTGCACAGCCTGCACATCTGCACATTATGACTGAGTTTTAATGATAGAAATTTGCAGCAGTGTGACAGATGTTTGTAACGATGTCTATTTCAATCTAATTCTGCCACAAGGGAAAAAAGAAGATTAACTTACAGTTTTAATATTTAATGATTTTTTGTCTTCCATATTTCTTCTAGAAAAATTTAGGATTTAGGGTTTTTTTATTGTGAAAGTATAAAAAAGATCAAGATAGCGTGTTCCTTTTTTTTTTGTGTTAAATGACTTTTTAACCTGGGTGTTAAGAAAAGTGGGTGGGTTTAGTAAATTTAATATATATTTTTTTAATTAAAAGGGTATAATAATATTTTTCATTAAGGTTATTTTTGTAAAAAAAAAAAATGGGCGTACTTAGCAATTTTCTGGGTGTGGGTAGTTGTGTCCTATTTAATATTGCACATTATATATAATTGAATATATTTAATTATAAAAAAATTATATACATGTCGCTAGTCATTTTTTATGAAGAATGTGATGTGGCTAATTTGATAACAACTCACAAACAAAATAAATATGTGTACGATATAAGGTAAATAACAGGAAATTGTTGACCCAGTTCGTCAGTAAATGACTACTCTGGGGGCATTCCAAGCCAGGGATGTTGTATTGCGAGGTTTACATATACAGTACACAATACTTCTCATGTGGAAAATTTCTATGAAAGAAGATAATTTGGAGAGTAAGTGTGTGAATGCTAGAGATTTTTCTCAACGTATGAGAGTTCTTGGGAAGTTTTTTGTGAACCTGTCTCTTGTTCTTTTTTCTTCTATTTATAGTACTTTGACAAGCATGAGCTGGTTTGGTAAGCATGAGCTGGAGACTTCGTGTCTTGCAAGAACTCATGTAATGCTGTCACGTTTTCAACTTCGTCTTCCTGGTTGACCTTTGCATTTATTTGTTTATAAGGCACTCTTTTGGTCGTCCAAATCAATCTTTTGCTCGACTGGTTGCCCTGTTCGCCCTTTTGACCATATCAATTTTATACCGGAATTCCGTCCTCATCGAACATATTTGAGCCTTCAGATTATCTGAGCCTTTCAGATTATCTGAGCCTTCA
This sequence comes from Stenogyne calaminthoides, assembly GCA_037126765.1. Taxonomy (NCBI): domain Eukaryota; kingdom Viridiplantae; phylum Streptophyta; class Magnoliopsida; order Lamiales; family Lamiaceae; genus Stenogyne; species Stenogyne calaminthoides. The sequence continues at coordinate 7,216,010 of JBBCBC010000004.1, read as the reverse complement.
GATTATCTGAGCCTTCAGGTTCTCTAAGCCTTTCAGATTATCTGAGCCTTCGGGTTATCTGAGCCTTCAGGTTCTCTGAGCCTTCAGGTTCTCTGAGCCTTTCAGATTATCTGAGCCTTCAGGTTATCTGAGCCTTCAGGTTACTCAGGCTTACTGAGTTCAGCTCTTCTGAGTTCAGATATTCTGACCCTCAGGTCACTTGACTCAGGCTATCTGATTTATTCTTGCCTGATCTGATCAGCTCGACGGATCAGATCAACATCTCTTCAGGATCATCTCAAGATAGCATCAGGTCATCATGCCAGATTTGGCGAGTTGGCGAACATACTCGCTTGTTCGGCGAGTGGTAAACTGGCGAGCAAATTTTCTTAGTCGGCGAGTGGCGAGCTGGCGAACAAATATGTTTGATCGGCAAGCAGCGAGCACACTTGTCCATCGAGCATGATTATTTTAACAGTTGATTAATACACGTGTCCCTCCAACGTGTTCGATTAAATTGTGTAATTGTATCGAACACAACAATACCCCCCAGTCGGGTCGCTTTGTATTCATCATGGGGGCCCAGCTGTTGGATATATTGAGTGGGCCCTCGTGAGTGTCGTTTCGTCTTCTGTGCCGAATTTTCAAAATTTTTAAACCCGGTATCTATAAATACCTATTCTGCCGCCTCAGTGCCTTTTCTTTCTTTTCATCTTTTTCTCTTTCTCTTCAGCTTCCTTCCCGTCTGAAATTTCCGGCAAGGGTACTCTTATTTCGGCGAAGGATTTCATTCAGGTAATTATTTCATACCCTCTTTAATTCCAATTATGGCTTCTCTTTCAAGTTCTTCTGCTTCAATAGAATCGAACCACCAGAGTTCCTCCTCCCCCTCTTTCTGTACAATTTTCCTTAGCGACGCTAATGCGTCGGAGATGAATGCCTCGGGTTCAAGATCTCGTTGGCAAGTTCGGCAGCCGTTTGCCGTTCTTTCATCGGATTCCGATGATGCCCTAAATGAATTAGATAGGGATTTAGCCCGTACTGATTTTTTGGATGATTCGGGTGAAGATTTTTCGTCCCAACCCCAAACTAGGTCTAGGGTTATATATAGTCACAATGTAAATAAGGATGATGATTATACGAGGGGGGAGATTTTGGTGGCTGAGAATGTTATTGAGTCGGACAGAGGATTCGACGGCGAGCAGAACACGGAGCTCGACATCCCTGTTGGTCTTCCCCATAGCCCAACATATGCCAAGTACAGTGCTCGTTATGATTTTGATTGGCCTGAACAACCTCATAGGACCAGGGTTGAGAATGAATACCCGGCGAGCAAAACTGCGAGCGTAATTGATGTTGCTATGCTCGGCCAATTGTATAGGAATTATGATACCCCGAAAGATATGTTCTTCTGGGCGCCTGGTCCCGATGAGCGAGCAGATCAGCCTCCTGGGGGTTGTGTTGCTGTGAATTTAGACACGAAGGAAGCGGGTCTTCGAATTCCCACTTCATCCGGCTATTACTCGCCTGCTCATAGAATGAAACATCACCATTACACAGCTAAAGGCGAATGGGTGGCACATGATTATGAGCTTCTTAACTTTGTTCGGGAAAACGAAGCCCGTGTATTATCCTACAACAGCAGAACTCTCATGACTAGTGCATTTGACTCGTCCCAAGGGCGAACATGGATGGTTGTTCATGCAGGCAAACGCCAAATGTAAGGTCATTGAGGATGTGCCGAACAAGATTACTGATTGGAAAGAGAAGTTCTGGTTCGTCGGGGGCGATTGGAAAAGCCCGGCTTCTGGATGTGAACAAGATGCTCGCTTAGATATCCCTACGGATTTTGGGATTTGCCGAAGTAAGTATTTTTGTGTTTTTTGCTCTTCACCTTGAACTGATTTTAACTTATTCTCAATTTCAGGAATTCAAGCTGCGACGGACAAAGAGACCAACGACGGTTATTTCAGCAGCATTTGGCAAATCGATCTCGAGCCTTACTCAGAACGGTCAGTGAAGACGTTGAATACTGCCGATCAAAGGAAGAAGGGAGGATTGTACGTACCCCCTCACCATCTTGTTGCCGTCAATCCTGCTGGTAAGAATTATTTTTTGTATTTGCAAATGTGTTGTACCCTTTGTTTGCGGTTTTCTCTTTCTTTTTAAATATGTTCTTTTGTCTACAGACTTTCCTGCCGTCACTGTTGCTGTAAGCACCTTCGAGCATACTGAAATGGCTCGAACTAAAAGACCTCAAGAGCTTACACGAATCCAAGCTGAGAGAGATGCCCAGCGAGCAAGTAGGGGGGAGGCGAGTAGAGTGATAAAAGTGAGCCGACCAGCCGCGCTTGGACCGGGAGAGTCGAGTCGGCCAAAGAGGACAACTCTTTCGGTCGAGCAGGGGGCGAGCGATCAAGCTCCCTCGCCAAAGAGATCAAGGAGGGCACCTGACGAGCAGGATCCGATAGCTCAGACGAGCATCGATGTCATTGAGGAGACCCCCACTACTGAAGCGATCAGAATGGCCGCCTCCGTGGTTGGTCCAATCGCGCAAATCGTCGAGATGGAGGTCGGTACATCTTCTCCACCTCCTACAGGACCCCGAACTTGGACCCCTAAGAACCCTCAGCTCCAGTCTCCCGAGGATAAATCATTTTTGGGATGGGACCCTGCTCGGGCGAACAGGTACGTTTGCTCGCTTATTAGAGTATTTCTTTTTTCATTGATTTTGGTCGCTTTATCACGTTTGTTTGCTCGTGTGAACATGCAGGTTGAGCAGATTGGCGCCTCTGATGCCAGAATTGAAAGATTATTACTGCTCTCCAAGTGTTCGCAATGTTTCGGGTCTCCCCGAGCATGTTCAGAAGGCGTGCGAGACCCCCATCCGAGCATGGACTATTGAGCTTGAAGAGGCCACTAAAGGTCCAACCCCTTTGGAAACCATGCGACTTGTCCTAGTGCGCCATGGTCAATCTTTGGTCCTTCTTGAGAAAGCTTACGCCGAGTCCGCCAATCTTCATGCCAACTACTTGGCTCTTATCAGAAACTTTGAAGAGAAGGTGAACGAGCTGAGCAAAACTCAAGATGAAGTGAAGTTGGCTCAGGGACAAGTATCCTCAAATTTCAAGGAGGCTCGCAAAGCTCAAGAGGATGCTCATCAAGCTCGGGAAGATGCTCGCCCAAAGAGGGAAGAGTTAAGCCTTGCTCGGAGGAGAGGTGATCGCATTAGGAGAGTTCAAGATGAGATGAATGTTGAGCTCAGAACTCGTAATCGCATTGAGACCGTGGAATGCGAGAAGAGTTTGCTTTCGCCAACAACTCCTCATTGTCAAGAGAACAACACTCGTTTGGGTCTTGAAAATTTAAAATTGCACAAATCGGCGAGTATGTTGATTCCATGTCAAATTTCTCTTATATATATCGCTTTTGCCGATGACATCCGCTTCGCTAGACACACGCCACATTGTAACAGATTGCCCCCGCCAGATCCCATTTTGAGAAGTACCGATCGACAACCCCTGGATCGCAATCTTCCCATATCCGATTTGAGGATTCAGGCGATTTCTCCAATCTCCCTGATGGGATCGAGATTGATGATCCTATTTTGGATTAGGAAGATGGTTCGGATGCGGACATTGATGATGCTGTCGATCAAACTCACCGAGCTGAGCATGGGTTCGATCAGGTGCAGAACGAACAAAGGGTGCCTCCCGAAGTCGAGCAGAATGTGCTTCCTGACGAGCAAACTAGGCACGATGATCTTTGGAGGAGTTGCTCTCCCCGGGGGGCCGAAAATCGGGCGATTTGCTCGATACATCGCTTCCGCTTTACCCCGATAATGAATTTGTTCCTTAATTTTGCATTTTGTTTTGCTGAACAATTTCTTCTGAACTATTGTGTAATTTTTGTCTTCTTCTTTCTTGTTCGAATAATTTTGCTGTTGAATGGTTAAATTTGCTTGTTGAACAATTTCCTCTAACCTGATCGTCGAGGATGAATTTTGTTGCTGATGAACGACTGATGTTTGTGTTGCTTGATGTTTGTTTTGCTTTCTAGTTTATGCCTCCTTTCTTCTGAATGAATTCGAACATGATCTGTGTCTATGTTCCACCCTGACTTCTTTGGTTTTTGATTGTCTTATTGAGATGCAATCAGGTTGATCATTTTATTTAGTCACAGCGACGGATGGGTTAACTTATACAAACCCCCCTTTCTTGTTTCGTGATCGCCTTATTTAGGCGCCGATCACTATTCGCATTTCGGTCGTCTTATTTAGTCGACCACGTACTCATCACTCGCTTTTCTTTCTGGGATATCTATAAGTCGAAGTCGCCTTATTTAGTTCTTGATCACAGTACCCATCACTCGCTTTGTCATGGGTATCCGAAAGTACGAATCTGCTTCGTCGGTGAACATAAACTTCGGCTCGTTCGTCTTTGTTCGGGTCGTCCGGCTTAGGTGCGACCTCTGATAGGCTTCAACTAGAAAAACTTAACAAATAAAAATGTTCTGTAACACGTTGTATTCTATTACAACTTTTATATTTGAAGAATACTGCTTCTATTACAGATATCTTACATTTGAAGAAGACTGCTTATATTACAGATATCTATATATATGAGACTATGGTTTTGAATTTAAACCTTGTCCTGAAATAGACATGAGTTGACCTCATCTCGTCCGCGGAATTGATGTTGACAAGCATGAGGTGGATCAGCCTGTCTACTCTTCTTCAAGTAATATGCTCAAGAAGCAGCAGCATAAGCTTTTGTCCCTCCTGGACAAGTTGTGATTATGCGGGCCGCTGCGGACATGAGCATGTGGCGAGCACGCCACATTTACATCAGCGCGGGCAAAACCTCTCGCCGCGACCTTTTTATCCCCTTCTTTAGATGTTTAAGATCAAAGATCCGCACGCCGTTTTCATGGGATGCTACGACATCCCACCCCCTCGGAGGAGATTTTAGGGATGCGTAGGGGACTAGTGATTTACTACTGCATAAGCAGTGAGCAACGTGGAGTGACAACCATGACTCTACCGAGCATCTTGAGTCCGTAACGAGCACTAACCTTTGCTCGGAGTGTCGTACGGGGTATAAAGCTCGTACTAGAGCAAGCGCCAAGACAGATGATCGATTCAGCAGAATGATAGCTGAGTCGAGTGCTGGATACTTCGTCTGGAGGCATACCAAACCAACTTTCTCTCGATAAATGGATTTTCTTCTACTATGTTTGGTTTCTTTTTTCTGTGTTTTTCTCCCACCAATATGCCTATTTATACCACTATCCCAAACAGGTGCTGGCATAGCAAGTTGGTGTTGGCCTTCTTGCTTTAAATCCTCATTTTGACATATGTCCTTGTTCTTGCAGATCTTATTCAAGGATTGACGCGTACCTTTTTTTGGTTGCCACTTTTCATCTTGTTTTGACACGTATCTTCTATCTTTTGATAGTGCTGGCCAGAATTTCTTCTAGAAAATTCAGAAATTTGTGTCGAACACAGTGTGTTCTTCCTTCATGATTGTCCTGCTCGTCTTAGTCGAATGGCTGATTATGTTTGGTCAGTTGTACTCGTCGTTACTGATAATATTTTTTCATATTTGACGCATTTCATGAATAGGACAATGGGACTCCATTCAGGTCTTCCAAATCATAAGCCCCGTTTAACAAACGTTCTGTAACTCTGAATGGACCTTCCCATGCTCGACCGAATACACCACTTGGCACCCCCGTTGCTCGTCTTAGAACCAGCTCGCCCACGTTGAACCTTTGTGTTCGGACTTTAGAGTTGTAAAACTTTTCTGATCTTTTTTTATACATGGCGTTCTTGAAATCAGCCTCCATCCTTCTTTCTTCCAACAGGTCTGCACTTAGGGCGAGTGCCTGGTCGTTGATGTGCTCTCCAAAAGTCATTATCCGATGGCTCGGAATCTTTATTTCTGTGGGTATAACCGCTTTCGCACCAAATGCCAGGGCAAAAGGGGTTTCCACAGTTGATGTTCTGAAAGTAGTTCGATAGGCCCATAATATTTCGGGCAACTCTTCAGCCCATCCTCCCCCCTTGGAGTTATCAAGTCTAGCCTTAAGGGTATGCTTGATAATTTTATTGACAGCTTCTACTTGTCCGTTTGACTGGGGGTAATACGGAGTAGAGTAATGCTTTTTATGCCCCAGCTAGCACAATTTTGTCGGAATTCACTTCCATCGAATTGTTTGCCATTATCTGTTACCAATGATTGGGGAAGCCCAAAATGACAAATGATATTTTTCCAAACAAAGTTCCACATTCTTTGTTCGGTAGCTTTAACAATAGCTTCTGCTTCCGCCCATTTAGTGTAGTAATCAACGGTAACCACGACATATTTTACTCCCGATGTGCCAGTAGGAAATGGGCCAATCAAATCGATTCCCCATTTAGCAAATGGCCACGGGCTGTAAACCGACACTAGTTCTTCAGGTGGGCTATGGATAAGTGGGGCATGTACCTGACACTTATGACATGCGCAGGCATACAAGAGCGAATCTTTATTGAGAGTAGGCAATAGTAACCTTGTCTGATAACTTTATGTGCCAGGACAAGCCCACCTGTATGGTTTCCGCATACTCCATCATGAATCTGTTCCAGAATCACATGACCCTCTTCAGGAGTAATACATTTCAATAATGAAAGTGAGAAACTTCTTTTGTATAAATGCCCGTCTAGGATGGTATAACAAGCAGCTTGTAATATGAGGCGAGTAGCTTGTGCTTTATTTTCGGGGAGAAGTCTTTTTTGTAAGTAACTTAAAATTGGAGTCATCCAGGTTTCTTGCTCGCCTGTCACATGGGCGACCATAACTCTGGGAATTAATGGCGAACAAGTTGTGACGACCACAATATCCATCGTGCTCGTCACTCCTTCTGTCGTTGCCAATCGTGCCAAGGCATCAGCGAACGAATTATCCAATCGTGGTAATTGTTCTATGTAAACTTGTTTGAATTGTTCAAGCAACTCCTTTGCTAGTTGCTGATATTGTGCCATTTGTTCGCCTCGGGCCTCGTACTCACCTAATACTTGGTATACGATTATTTGAGAATCGCTATAAATCATCAGTCTCTGAATTCCCATTGTCATAGCCATGTGTAATCCAGCGATCAAAGCTTCGTACTCGGCTTCGTTATTTGTGGCCGGAAAATCAAAATGGATAGCTGTTGTGAAAGTTTGTCGAGTTGGGCTGATAAGAACCACGCCTGCTCCAGCTCTTGAACTTGTTGATGAGCCGTCCACATACATGTGCCATGGTTGGTCGACACCTCTTTCGGGCATTTGTGGATATGTCAACTCGACCATGAAATCGGCCATAGCCTGGCCCTTCATTGTTGTTCGTGGTGCGAACATAATGTCAAATTGGCCTAACTCCACCGCCCACTTGAGTAATCTGCCCGCAGTGTCTGGTCGGTGGAGAACTTGTCGCAATGGGAATGTGGTTAATACCTCGACTGAGTGATCGAAAAAGTATGGCCGCAGTTTTCGGACACTCATTATGAGAGCATAGGCGAGTTTTTCCAGTGGAGGGTACCGGAGCTCGGCTTCTTTGAGTACTTGGCTTACATAGTAAATGGGCAAGTGTGTCGTCCCCTCTGCCCGAACGAGCACAGCGCTAATTGCATGCTCGGATGCAGCAAGATACAGATAAAGTTGTTCGCCTGGAACAGACTTAGACAATGTTTGAGTATCCGCAAGGTATTGCTTTAATGACTCGAATGAGTTTTGGAAATACTCTGTCCATTGTAATTTCCCTTTCTTTAATGCATCAAAGAAAGGTTTGCATTTGTCTCCAGTTCGTGATATAAACTGGCTTACGGAAGACAAATGTCCTGTTAATTTTTGAACTTCTTTCACACTTCTGGGGGCATGCATGTCGAGCATGGCTTGAATCTTTGATGGGTTCGCTTCAATCCCCCATTGACTGACCATGTGTCCTAGGAATTTTCCTGAATGAACCCCAAAACTGCATTTCTTCGGATTTAATTTCATGTTATACCCTCTGAGAATATCAAACGTTTGTGCTAGGTGGGTGATGTGGTCTTCCTTATGCTCGCTTTTTACCACAATGTCATCAATGTACACCTCAACTGTTCGACATATGTGTTCGTCTAACATTTTGTTCACAAAACGTTGATACGTTGCTCCTGCATTCTTTAATCCGAATGGCATGCGTCGCCAACAATACATATTCTTTTCGCTGCAGAAAGTTGTATTCTTTTGATCGTCCAGATGCATGGGTATTTGGTGATAGCCAACAAAAGCATCCATGAAGGTCATGAGCTCATGTCCTGCTGTGTTATCGACCAAGTAATCGATATGTGGCATTGGGGAAATTATCTTTCGGGCATGCCTTGTTTAAATCAGTGAAATATATGCATAGTCTCCAAGTTCTGTTAGACTTGCGGACGAGCACAGGGTTCGCAAGCCATCTTGGGCATTTTACTTCTCGAATTAGTTTACTATCGAGCAATTTCTTAATTTCACTATCCATAGCTGCATACTTCTCCGGACTGAACTTTCTGCGCTTCTGGATTACTAGAGTTTGTGTTGGATCAAGGTTAAGAGAGTAACATGCATGTTTAGGATCAATGCCAACCATGTCCTCGTGTGACCAAGCGAACACATCTAAGTTTGCTCGAAGATATGCGATCATTTCTGTTCGGAATGGTTCCGGTAATTCCGAACCAATGAATACTTCTAATTCCGGTCTGTTTGGGTCGATATTGACAGACTCCAGTTGTTCAATAGGCGTTGCTCGCTTCCTTTTTTGCTTCCACCGAGGATCTTGGATCGACCCCCGGTGTTCGTCAACTACCTCCATAGGATCAAAACCTATACGAGGTTCTAGATCCGGTAACTCATTTGGTGGATCAATGTTCATGAGATCTGGAACATGAGTTACCATCCCGGATTCTGTATTCGCGCGTGGAGGTGTGCTCGTCAGAGGAGGTGTAAGCGTTCTCGGCAATATATTTGCCTGTTGACTTGATTCTCCGTGCTCCCATGTTTGCTCCATCATGTTAATGATATTTTGCTTTTCTGGCGCGATGACAGCAAACAATCTCGAGCTTTTTTCTGGTCGCCTTTTACGCTACCCGTTCCCTCTTGAGTTGGAAATTTAACACAATAGTAATAAGTCGAACAGGCAGCTTTAAATTCCTGAATAAACGGGCGACCTAAAAACCCGTTATAGGTAGATGGAGCATCGACGATTACAAAGTCTAGCATTCTAGTTCGTCGGATCTCCGGATTTAAAGTTGACTCTAGCTCGACTCCTAACCTGATCATACCATAGGGCCGGGTTACAGATTCCCCAAAACCCATGATGGTGTGATCACATGGTTCTATATAACTATTTAGGTCCCCAACTTGCTTCTCCATTTGGTGCAGAGTGTTAAGGAATAGAATGTTCTCATATGCTCCAGTGTCGACCAGGAGGCGATGCACCTTTAAACCGAGAAGACGAGCACTGATGGTGAGAGAGTCGTTGTGGGGGGTGATTATGCCGTCGAGATCATCTTCTGAGAACATGATTTGGTGAGAGGGTGGCGTGCTAGTTGATGTGCTCGCCACCTTCACCTGATGGATGCTCTGCATGGCACGCATCTCCATCTTCTTTCGTCTGTTCGATAACGTCGGAGCCTGATAGCATCCGCCCACTGGACCATAATCAGGACGAATCATGTTGATTTCTTGACTCTACCGACCCCTACTCAGGGTTGGTGCTCCTCTTTTGGGTAATTCCGACCTCTTGCGGGATTCCTCGGGATCACTATTAGATGCTTCTTCGGCCTTACGCTTACCCCTATGATCACCTGTCTTTTCTGTTCGGAAGTCTCTGCTTGTCGGCTTTTTGAGGAACTGCGTAAGACGATTCTCTTCATATAACTTCCAAAGTTGACGAAGTAAATCGTGACATTCTTCGGTATTATGTCCGATGTACTCATGATAACTGCAAAACTTGGAAGCATTAAGCCAATTTTTATCCATCATGATTCTTCGTGGCTTATCCAACATGTCCCGATCTTTAATTTGATTAAATATTATTTCAGCTGAAACGCCCAGAAGACTTCGTAGGGCATTTGCTTCTGCTCTTTCTTCAAAAGGTTTAAAAGATCCTGGGGGTTTATATCCCCCCTCATTCATTACTTTTTTACCAAAAACTCTTTTTGGTGGTGTTGCTTCCTGACCTAATCGTGATTGGGCGAGCAGATCCTGCATGGCTATAATCTTGGCGGCTCGCTCTCGAAATTCGGCATATGTGTTCGGCCAATCCTGATGCATGGCTTTCCACATATCCGTATTCAGGGTCAGGCCTCCGACCACCGTGAGGATCTTGGCATCCTCTTCTACTGGGGCTCCATCGTACAAATATTTATCAAATCTTTCAATGTATGCTTGATCTGACTCGCCCTTTAGCTGGGAGAAATGTTCCAACCTTTGTTTTGGTGCTGGGCGAGCACACATGGATGAGAAATGGGACAGGAATTTCTGTCCCAGCTGAGTGAAAGATGTGATGGACGCAGCGGACAAAGTGGAAAACCATCTGTGGGCGCAGTCGCCCAACGTCATGGGGAATGATTGGCACTGCGTCGCGTTAGTGGCGCCCATGGCGATCATAAAGTCTGAATATTTGTTGAGGTGGACATGTGGGTCGAACTCAGCATCGAACATAGGGATTGGTGGTCGGACCTTTGCTACTTTTTCTTGTACTTCGGCTGCCATGATCGCCGGTGTTAATGGCGAGCACAACATTGTGCTCGCCCGGGGAGCCCTTTTGTTGCGGCCAGGTCGGCCTGTAAGCCCTCGATTGCTTTCTGCATTTCCGCAAATTTTGTGGAACTAACAGACTTGGATCGGGGCTGTGTCCCATCATGAGGACCCAGGGGGTCATGCTCATGATGGGGCAGTTCCCCTTTCCAAGTTCGTCCTTGACTACCCAAACGGTGATGGATAGACAATTTAGTTCCAGCCGATCTTTGCGGTTCCGGCTGTCTTTCGGGATGTGGGCGATCATGAGGATCTGAGGGAGCCGTCATGTTCGTCGGCTGTTCCCTCCCGGGATCCTGACGCCTGTGATTGCCGATTCGGTCTTTAACAGAGAGCCTCAGACATCCAAACGCTGATGGTCTAGACCCTTGAGGCTGCTCGTTATCCGACATATCGTCAGCCTTTTTGTTGGCCCGCTTTCTCGCAGCTTTCATCTTAACTTGCTCGCTATCAGGTGTATCCGAGCGTCGATCATCATCATCTTGAACTTTTAACTTGGCCAACTCCTTTTCGGCCCTCTCTTTCTGTGCTCGCAGCAAGAAAGTGATGGCCTTTGTTGTGGCCGCCGGATCGTTGGCGATATCTTCAAGATCGATGGTTTCTTCATTCTGATTTTTGTGAGGCTGATGTTGAGCCTCTTTCTGAACGTGAGGTCGGCTCTGTCCCGACCTCTCCGTCTGAGTATTCCTAGATTGAGGCATTATATTTCTTTTTTCTGCCCGACTATCTACGGGATTGTGTATAGGTTGGTTTTTTCTACCCTCCTTCTAGCTCCAATTGTCGCGAGTCATTTTTTATGAAGAATATGATGTGGCTAATTTGATAACAACTCACAAAAAAAATAAATACGTGTACGATATAAGGTAAATAACAGGAAATTGTTGACCCAGTTCGTCAGTAAATGACTACTCTGGGGGCATTTCAAGCCAGGGATGTTGTATTGCAAGGTTTACATATACAGTACACAATACTTCTCATGTGGAAAACTTCTATGAAAGAAGATGATTTGGAGAGTAAGTGTGTGAGTGCAAGGGATTTTTCTCAACGTATGAGAGTTCTTGGGAAGTTTTTTGTGAACCTGTCTCTTGTTCTTTTTTCTTCTATTTATAGTAATTTGACAAGCATGAGCTGGTTTGGTAAGCATGAGCTGGAGACTTCGTGTCTTGCAAGAACTCATGTAATCTTTTACACATTTTCAACTTCGCTTCCCGGTTGACCTTTGCATTTATTTGTTTATAAGGCACTCTTTTGGTCGTCCAAATCAATCTTTTTGCTTTCGATTGGGTTTTGTTAAGCCCTTTTTGACCATATCAATTTTATACGGAAATTAAGTCCTCGGCGAACATATCCGAGCCTTCTGATTATCGAGCACTTCGGATTATCGAGCGCCCCAGTTATCTGAAGCGCCGGTTTCTCCCGGAGCCTTTCGGATTATCTCGAGCCCTCCGAGCCTTCGAGGTTCTCACGAGCCTTCAGATTATCTCGAGCCTTGAAGTTATCGAGCCGGAGTTACCCGGGCTTCGCGAAGTTGGGCTCTTGAGTTTCGGGCATCCTCGACCTCCGGTCGGCTTATTTCGGTATCGATTTCTTCTTACGATCGTCTATTTCGGCCGGATCAGATCAACATCTCTTCAGGATCATCTCAAGATAGCATCAGGTCATCATGCCAGATTTGGCGAGTTGGCGAACATACTCGCTTGTTCGGTGAGTGGCGAACTGGCGAGCAAATTTGCTTAGTCGGCGAGTGGCGAGCTGGCGAACAAATATGTTTGATCGGCAAGCAGCGATCACACTTGTCCATCGAGCATGATTATTTTAACAGTTGATTAATACACGTGTCCCTCCAACGTGTTCGATTAAATTGTGTAATTGTATCAAACACAACAATGCAAAATTAGTAATACTTGCCATATGTTATTTTCTAATTTTCATCATTAATCAACAAAAATGGTTGTAGAAAAATAAAATTGACAACATTTTAACAAATTGCAAAAAACTAAATTATAATAGGCCCGTGCGTTGCACGGGCTAAAAACTAGTTAGTACAAAGAATTGATGTATATACAAGTGTAGCAATATATTATGATAGAAATCACAATGATAGTAGTAATCTTAGACGTGTTTGATTGGACCATTAACCCAACTTTTGTGTGAAATATCTTTTGTGTGAAATATCAGTTTGCACCGTTATTGACACCTCCTTAATTAGTAAGTACACCACTCGAGAACACCACTCCAAAGATTAGTACACCCTCTCCCAAAATATCATCTTTGTCCCCTGGGAAAAACCGTACTCTCTCTTTTTTTTCCTTCTCTCCAACCGCGCCCGCCCCTCTTTTCCCTCTTCTTCACCGCCAGCAAAAAATCCTGGCGCCTCCTCCCTTTTTTTTTTACTCTTCATTTCCTCTATCCTGGTTTGCAAAAAGTCCATCTCATTCCCTTCCACCCCGATGTCGCTACCCATGCCCCCACCACCGACGTCGCCACCCCTAGGCCCAACAATTCACCCCGACTCCGCACTCCTCCCCGTCTCATGCCAGGTGTTTTTTTTTTTTTCTAATTTCTCCTATTTTTTTAAATAGATCTACAGTTGTCTTAAAATCTGGAAATTTTCGATTTGCAACTTTTGCTTTTTGCTTTTCGATCTGCAAATTTTTGCTTTTTTTTTTTTCCGAATTTTCTAAGTTTTGTCGAATTTTTTATTTTTTGTCGAATTTTTTTCTTGAATTATTTGTTGTTTTTCGAATATATTTTTTATTAGATTTGAAAATGAATTTTCATTGTATTTTTTCGATTTTATTGAATTTTTTCGAAAAAGATTTTCAAAATATTAATTTTTTTCCGAATATGTTTTCCGATAAGATTTGAAAATGGATTTTCATTGAATTTTCTGATTTTTTTTATTTTTTCGAAAAATATTTTCGAAATATTTAATTTGTTTAACAGATATATATAAATAATGGTGGCGACTCGTCGCCGACTCGATTGCAACTTGACGATGACTCGTCAGTGACTCAGTGTTGACTCTGGCAGCTGATGGGGGTGTATGAATTATTATTGGATGAATTATTACTAGTAATTTTTTTTATCAACTTTTTTTGGGGGTGTACTTACTAATTAGGGCGGTATCAATAACCGTGGCCTCAGTTGAGTTCTTATTGATAGCAATAGCTAACGGGGCCCATTGTGTATTTAGTGGGAGGTAAAACATTTTCCTTGTTCTTCATTTATTTTCTGAATTTATGACTTTCAAGAAAACGATATGGGTTGGGCCAATATTTTCATAATCGAATCGTGATCGAATCCCATTGCACCAATTTGGCCAATGGCTCAATCGGCCGGACCGGCTCAACCGGGCGGTTCAACCGCTTTTGTTTTAGTTAAAAAAACAAAATAAGTATACACCTACAAAAATTTTAATATATATTTTATAACTTTTCATATCATATTTTATAAATTTTGTCCCACCTCATACATTTATCCCACATCGAAAGTGTTGGAGAAAAATGTGAGAGAAATATAAATTTAAAATTTTAAATATTTAATATAAATTAATAATTTAATTTTTAAAAAAGAAAAACCTAAGTTATTTCCTTGAATCCGGTTTTGACCGGTTTTGACCGGCTCAACCCGGTTCAACCTGAAATCCGATTATATAGTGTTTTTTAACCGAGTTACCGGCCGGTTCCCGGTTCAAACCGAGTTATACAGTGGGTTGGGCTATTATCACTTTTTAATAAATAGACCTCAATTTAATCAAAATATAGACTCATTCGACATATTTTAAATGACAAAAACTAGACGATCTCATCATGCATGACACTGGCTATTATTTAGCACAATTAATATTCACCTTCCAAAATGTTAAAGCAATAATGTTCAAATTATACCCCGTCACACTGTAAGATCGTTTCACGCAAATATGCCTCATTTTAAATATATGAAATATTAGTGCAAATTGAAAAAAGATTGAAAATTATGAAAATTTTCAAAAAAATCGTGCAAAGCTGAAAAGGAAAGCTCGTTATTAAGTCTATGTTATTATAAGAACAAACATGTGTTATTGTAATGATAAGAAACACATATTTATCATTTGCAGTAGATATAATCAATCACAAAACTATCAACTTTTATGTTAAAAGATCATGAACTATTTTTTTATTTTAAACAACTCTTAAATCCCCTTAATTTGATTGCAATTATGTTCTTAATTTGCCTTCTTTAGCATGAATTGAGGGCAAACTGGTTTCCAGAAAAATGATGAAAATTGTACTTTTTTTTTCATAAGGCTTCTAAATTATTCTTTATTTTAAGTAACCCTTAACTATATAATTTTTGTTTCATAAGGCCCCTAAAGTATTGCTTTATTTTAAGAAACCCTTAAACTATATAATTTTTGCTTCATAAGACCTTTTTTTTACCATTCGTAAGAGACTTCTTTCTTTTGTTTAAAGTTTGATTTGAATGTAATTGCATTGAAATTGAGATGATGTATCATATTTTAACGAAAAATATTTAGACAATTTAGCAAAATCCATGAATTTTCGTTACCAGGACCTCATGAAACAAAATACATAGTTTAAGGGGTTTTTAAAATTAAAAAAAAATAGTGTAGGGGCCTTTTGAAACAAAAATTGATAATTTAGAGGTCATTTAATGCATTATGTCTTTTCAGTATACATATTTGTCCTTATAATAATACAAGTAAAATATTAAAAATTGTGTTACTATAAAGAGAATAGTGTGTAACTGTATGAATAAAATGATACTTTCAATGTTTCATCTGCTTCCGCATCTCCCCTCTATTTTATTTATTTTTTCCTTTACTGGGTCATATGTGAAATATTTTATATGGGTATTGTAATTCTTTTTTTTAAAAGATAAAGGTATTTTTCATATGATTTCATATCCTAAACATCCACTTTGTTAGGAAAATAGATATCAAAATATCTAATAAAATGGTGATTTAAAACAGAGAGTAAAAAACAGAAGATTAAGAAAAGATATCACGGGGTTCAGATCGGCCTTTTCGATTACAGTGGAATTCACACGATGTATGGGAACGACCTCAAAGGCTTCCCTCTCACAGACCCACCTCGGTAACTTTTCCCCTCTCACTCTCAAGCATACAGCAGTAAACGCTGTAAATTAGACTACACCTTGGACGAGAAACCAACAACCCTTTTATAGAACGAGAAATCCATGATTCCCGGCTGTGAAGCCATAATTTCTGGTGATGGAAATGGTAATTGAATCATAGATTGAGGGACATAGTGAGAGGAAGAAAGCTGCTCAAGAATTAGGGTTGTGAGAGTGAGGAGATGGCCGTTTGAATTAATGGGCCAAAGCTCAAGATGAGTCTGAATAGACTTGGGCCAGGGAGCCAACAAGTAATAGATACTTGGGCTAGGCACAGGCCCAACAATTCTCCACCTCTTTGGTCCATTCCCATAAACACCATCAGAATCGAAAGGACTTACGCCTCATCACTACCCGTAAAACCTGCACAGACAATAAACATGTTAGTAGTACAAGTCCGAAAGACCTGCACAAAAAACACCCAATTTAGTACAGGTTTTAAAAAAACACTTTAAGCACATAATAGGGACTATACAAAAGTGCCAAAAAAATATAGTCTCTATCCCCAAACAAGAATGCATGCAAATTAATCGACTGAATCAAAGTTCAAGAGCCTCATGCATGTTTTAAACTTTTCTAGATTTAAACATTTAGTTCCCATGTCAGCATGATTCTTTTCAGATGCAATCTTTACTAACTCAATTATGCCTTTATCAATGATATCGCGAATAAAATGAAATCTAACATCAATATGCTTAGTCCTATCATGAAAAATAGGATTTTTACACAATTGAATGACAAATTGACTATCAGAAAACACAACAACTTTTCTCTTAAGCAAACCAATTTCAGTGATGATTCTTTTTAGCCAAATAGCCTCTTTGAGCTCAGATATTAGCCTTGACGATTCCAGTGCGTATTTCCCGCAGTGTGTAGGAACGATCGCAAAAGGCTTCCTTCTCACAAACCCACTCAGGTAGCACTCCCCTCTATCTCGTAATACTCTCAAAACTGTATCTCGAACCACTTACTAGAATTTTAATCACCAGGTATTTATACCTTACACACTTATACGTTATTTATTCAATTTTAAACGTGGTTTTCTTCTAACATTTTCATTTTGAAAATGCTATCGATGTCTAGATTTATTTGTTTTGAAAATTAGAGGTAAAACAGATTTAAAAGAAGTGATATAATATTTGTAAAGTGTAAAAATATTTTTGAGGATGTAACTTGTAAGTTAAAGAAGAGATATACATGTGACAAAATTTATCAAAATTGATACTCCTTATTTAGAGGAAATTGAGTTTTAAATAACCCCTCCCACAGTCCCACACGACATTCTAAGATTTTTACCATCTGTTTTCGTTTATATTTTTTATTAGACATGTTTCCAAATTTATTGTTATTGATGTAAATTAAAATATGATTTGAAAAAAAAAAACATCACCATGGTCAGCCTTCTCCAGTAAAGTTATAATTAATCATCTGCCAAATGTATAGTGACTCAGTGATCAATATTTCATAATATCAAAATAATGTTCAAATACGATATTTTTTTTATTTATAATTATGAGCAGGTACCCCGCAAAATTTATTTTTAGAGCTAAAATTTATATCACTCCATTTATATATTAATATTATAACATTTATCGATTAATATTATTACAATGGTAAATTGGGATTATAGGATTAAATGTTATACTTTCCTCTGTTCCAACTCTATTATCACACTATCTTTTTTCTTGTGTTTTAACGAGTGAGTTATTTATTAGTATTTGAAATGATAAAATATTTTTTAAGGAGGAGTATGATAGATTTACCTCTCTTTTATTATATATCTCTTTAAAAATTATTTTTTCATTTCAAATATTAATAAAAAACTCGCTCGCTAAAACACGAGAAAACAGTAAATCTGAAAAAAAAAAGTTGGGATGAAGGGAGTATATATTAGTTTATAAGAGTAGTAATATCAATTTATAATATAAATAAGTTTCAAGAGATACACTTGCATGAGAGAGTCTCACGATGAAACGGAGCATAGTTTTGGTATTGACACTTTAATATTTTGAGAGTTATGGGTGTTGATTTATGTTAAGTTATACACCGTCTCATGCATGAAACCGTCTCATTCATAGGAGTTTTTTTTCAAGTTTCAAAGAGTGTGTATAATCAATGTATCTTTCTGATATTGGGCCTTTCTATATTGGGCCCAACATGTAAAGCAAACAAAGTATGGGCCTAACAGAAGATGAGTCCATTTTGTTTGAAATCACTCCACCGACAATCGCCGCTGCTTTCGAGGTTCTGATAATCGCCGCCGCGTCACTGCCGGTAACGGGAAACTCCTTTCATCGTATAGTCGCCGTCACCGTTAAATAGGTAAGTTTTATCTCATGAGAGACCTGATTCGGTTTAATTTCGCTGAACAGAGCATGTTTTAACTGGATATTACCTCATTTTCAATATTATTCCTCCTTTCAGTTAGATTTTAATCTGTGTCTAATAATCCATAGATTTCTAATTTAAATGATGTTATGGATATTTTTGTGGTGGTTTTGTGTTTCAGCCCCTGATACAATTATTTTTGCACTTTCACATATGTGTTCGAATTTGCACAATGTGCAAAATGTGCAAATTTATTGTGCATATTCCACTATATATGTTGTATTTGTGTAAGTGCAATTGTAACTTAGAAAAATTGTCAAAAAAAAATTAAAAATTATATGAGTAATAGTTTGGAAATTTTTGTACCTTAGAGTAATTTTTCTCGTTTTCAGTGTTCATGATGGTCCGAGAGAGAGTTTGTATAATTAGTAGTGTTGATAGTATGAATAATTTAAAATATTTTTTTCATTTTTTTTTCTCAAGTTCTTTTAAGATTAACTTTTAAGTGTAATATGTTGTTCTAATTAATTAATAGGTTAGATGGTAGAATGCACCGAGACAAGTAGTTTGTCATGTACTCTACTCGCGTTGTACACAACCCTTGTGTCTTTTTCCTTTCTTTTCTTCATCTCCACCCTTTACCCGATTACAGTGCTAATTATGTATTATCATACATAAAACTCTACACTTATTTTATTATATATATGCTAAAATGTACATAGCATTGTTTTCACTTTCCTCTGCTTAAAAACATGACCACAATGTGCTATGAAAAAATGTGTAATTTATATTTGTAATATAAATATCAATTAAAATGCTATTGAAGTAATGTTATTCTCTTTTGAAAAAAAATTACAATTAAGTTGATTCCATTCCTAAAGAATATTTGCAAACCAAACAAAATCAATGGTAATGATAGTGATTCCCACAATCAACCAAATAATATAATTTTAAAGAGCATACCTATTACATTCCTCACTACTATCATTATCATTCTTATTCTCATTCTTGGTGGCAAACCAAGCAGCCCCTAATAGTGATGTGCTGCAAAATTAATGGTGACTTGCTTTCGAATATATCACCATATTAATGGTGATGTGCTTCTGAGGTCAAAAAGTTAGTAAACGAAGCAAAATCGGTGGGTCTGATTTTTTTTATATTAATTTTTTTTTCTGGGTTTGTGGATTTTGTTAAATTTCTGGATTTGTTAATTTTCATACAGTAGTAAACGAAGCAAACGAAGGAATATTGTTTGTGTTTTTGAGGATTTGGATAGAAAGGTTGAAGGTATTGATTTTTCGGTTTTCTTCTCCAGCTACAATGGAGATTTTTGGTAGATGGAGGTGGAAGAAGATGGGTTTCTGGGGCTTCTGGATATGCATGGGTGCATAATTTTTTTTATATATGTTCATGTATTTGTGCACTCGTTTATGTATTCATGCACTCATGCATGTTGAAATTAAGAAGACGGAGGTCTGAATGTAATTTTTAGATTTAACTATGTAAATTATTTTAATTTTTCTTTTTTAGATATGTGACCTATCTTTTCTATTTTTTTAACAATGAAAATACAAGAAACAAAAAATAGAAGATAAATGTATTAAAAATAAGAGATGAATATGCATTAACTTTCTATTTTTAAATCTCATTCCCTATAGGGAAAGACAAGAAATAAAAAATAGGAGAAGCTGTGGTGTAAAAATTCAAAATAAGGGTATTTTTGTGTTTTAAGCAAAGGTTTTACATCTCTTAGAAATTAAAAAAGGTGTTTGCACCTAGTAGTAACTAGTGCTCCCTTTTGCACCTCCCAGTTATTCACTCTAAAATTTATTCATCCATCAATATTAGTGGGGCTCTAGATTGCACTAGCATGTTCTATGTCACTTAAAGAGTAGACCGTCCTTTTATTTTCGTAAGTTTTTATATTGTCTTTTAATTTTTGCTCAGATATATCACACGCCAAGATCACCAGATTTATCACACGCCGATATGTGATAGTTATATTACCATGTTGTCGCTCGCGCTTTCCCAAATCGTGGCCCCCTCGATTTCTCCCTTAATTGATTTCTCTCCCCTTCCTACCCCAAGTTGAGTGTTTTTGTTTAATTTATCTCCCGAGTTGAGAGAATCTTATTTTTCTCAGCGTTGTCTTGTGAAGACATTTTTTTCGTGAGTTATTTTTAAATTAACATAGGTCTTGTGAAATTTTTACAATTTTTATTGACCGCATTTTTTAACAACATAGGTCTTGGAACAAATCAAGAATGTGTATTGATGCCCGAGTGAATATATGATGGAAATATCTTGTGGAACTATTCTTAAGTAGATATAATTTATATATCATGGAAAATCTTGATTTAAACTATTCTTTAGTTATGGCATTTGGTCGCTATATAATTTAGTCCATTATTAAAAAAATCAATGATTTATTCTTCGTTTAGTTATGGCATTTGGGTTCGCTCAAAAAAAAAGTCCATATTAAAGCATTTGATTATTATTTTTAAATTTTGTTTACCAAATATTCTAGAGGGTTTTCTTGCATTTAAGTTTTAAGGGTTCTTTCGCTAAAAAAAAGTAATTTTAGGATATAAAGTCATTTGAGTTATATATTATTTTTTAAATTTTGTTTACCAAATTTAACTAGAGGGTTTATATATTTAGCAATTTCAATGTAGAATTTAGTATCATCTAGGGATGTAAATGGGCGAAAATTCGCGTACCGAAGGGGGTGGAGAATCTCTAATTATTTTTTTACGAGGTGGGAATCCCGTTCTGTTTTTCTTGAAAACCTGATAAATAGTTATTGATATATTTCTATTATTTTAATTATTGTTGTTTCTATCCCGTGTCAATAACTTTTAAATTCGCGTGAACATTCTTAAATAACAAACAAAATGAGACAGAGACAATAAATAATAATGTTAAAAAGGAAAATATAAAAATAAGAATGAACAAAAATGTCCAAAAATATTTCTAAAAAATAACTGTTTTTTAAAACAATTAGTTTATTTCTAATTAAGTATTGTTTGACTTTTTTTTTCCACTTTTACCCTACTTTAATCTCACTAATCTTTCATATGACTAAAATAAAAAAAATGTGGATTTGATAAATAATTACTTTAAGAAGACTATATTTGTCTATTTATAAAAGCCTTTCTTAATTTCACCAGCAATTTCTAAAATAATTTTTTTTATAGGATAGCAGGGAGTATTATAGATCATATATCAAATTATAGTAGTATCTTCTTTTTTTCTTTCTTTTTTGAACCAAGCTGCACTCACATTCATTAATGAACAAATATTACAGAGTACATGTAATCTAAGAAGGAAAAGTATCTTCCACCCACAACTGAGGTGAAGACAAAGTAGAAGAAAAACACGCAAGCCTATCTGCAATTGTATTAAGCTTCCTTGGCAGATGGCATATCTCAATGAAGTACGGAGTCATTAATTTCATTTCATTACTTAAAGCATATATGAGCATCTCAAAAGTGATGGTAAATTTGGACTCAAACCTAATTTGCCACCATTTTACCCCTCCAATGAGGACTCAAATTTGGACTCAAAATACCACAAATTTTGAGTTGGACTCAAATTTGCCCAAATTTGCCATCAACTCAAACTTAAACTCAAACCACTTTTTTTTTTCTTTTTATTTTGCATTAAATTTTTATATGATATAAGAATAATTTATTATTTTTAGTATTATTTTCACTTTATTTTTTAATTTTGATTTTTATTTATAATAATGTTATATTTAAGACAATATTAGTAATTTCTAAAATTTTAAAATTGAAGGCATGTAAAACAACATTAATAATTTAAATTATAAAATACAATAAGAAATAAAACGTACATACTAAAAATTTATATTAGAAAATACAATAGAAATAAAACATACATACTACGAATTTAAAATGTAAATTACAATAGGAAATAAATAAAGAAACACAACAATCATGCTAAATTTAATGCATAGACATAAACATGACTAAACAAATGATTTTCTTGGACGATATAAAAGAATCAGTGATGCAAATGCTCATTTCGAACTTCGGAATGCATTGATTTTCTTGGTGTTTTTTTAATTGAAATTAATCTATTTTCTTGTATTTTGTATTAATTTAAAAAATAAATATTCGTGACATTTTAAATTTCTTTTATCAAATTTTAATTTTACTTATTTTATATAATTTAAACGTAAATATGAAATTATATAAATAAATAACTGATAAAATAAAAATGAAACAACAAAAATTAAGGATATTCTAAGAGAATATTCTTAAGTTGATGGTTGGATTTATTTTCTTTGTTTGACTCAAATTTGGTGGCAAATTGATGTTTTGAGTCTAAATTTGCGCCGAAAGGGTTATAGATCTTTCTAATCATTACATGTACATATTTTTTTATAGTATAATAACTTTATTGTTGTGCTCGATCTCACACGCCGAAGATCACCAGGACACGCCGCCAGGACGAATATAACGGATTTGTCGCGGCTTACGCATATGTTTTGTCATGCTTTATGCAATTTGTCGCGGCTTATCGATTTATCGTGGAGAACGAGAATTTAACGATTTGTCGTGGTTTATGATTTTTCGTTGGTCCTCTTTATATAAAGGACCTCATCTTCATTAAGGGGACACACGGAATGTTTCCCTCATTCCACTTATATACCTACACCCACATTTCAGTGGAAGAACTACGGTTCTTCCCGCAGTTGTTCTTGCTTCGATTAATCATTTTGTTTGTGAGTTGTTACCAAATTAGCCACATAATACTCTCGATAAAAAACGACTCGCAACAACCATGTTGTCGTCTATCGCCTTCCCAAATCGTGTGGCCCCTGATTTCTCTCCTTAATTGAGATCCTCTGATTCCTACCCCAAGTTGAGTGTTTTTTGTTTAATTTATCTCCTGAGTTGAGAGCTTTTATCTTATTTTTATCGCGTTGTCTTGTGAAGACAATTTTTCGTTGTCAAGTTTTTAACAACATAGGTCTCGGAAATCAAATTGGAGAATGTGTATTGACTGCATTGTGAGTGTGGAGGATTGACGAGTGGAACAATCAGTAGTAGAGGGTGATGCTAGTGAATATATGATGGAAATATCTTGTAAAACTATTCTTAAGCGGATTACTGATTATATAATTTATCTTATTCGTAGAAAAATCAATGATTTGGCTCTTCGTTTAGTTATGGCATTTGGGTCGTTCTCAAGTCCATATTATTGGATCGAGCCTCCAATTATCGTGGATGACCTTCTCGATATTTACGGTTCTTGCATTTAAGTTTTAAGGGTTCTTTCGCTAAAAAAAAGTAATTTTAGGATATAAAGTCATTTGAGTTATATATTATTTTTTAAATTTTGTTTACCAAATTTAAATAGAGGGTTTATATATTTAGCAATTTCAATGTAGAATTTAGTATCATCTAGGGATGTAAATGGGCGAAAATTCGCGTACCGAAGGGGGTGGAGAATCTCTAATTATTTTTTTACGAGGTGGGAATCCCGTTCTGTTTTTCTTGAAAACCTGATAAATAGTTATTGATATATTTCTATTATTTTAATTATTGTTGTTTCTATCCCGTGTCAATAACTTTTAAATTCGCGTGAACATTCTTAAATAACAAACAAAATGAGACAGAGACAATAAATAATAATGTTAAAAAGGAAAATATAAAAATAAGAATGAACAAAAATGTCCAAAAATATTTCTAAAAAATAACTGTTTTTTAAAACAATTAGTTTATTTCTAATTAAGTATTGTTTGACTTTTTTTTTCCACTTTTACCCTACTTTAATCTCACTAATCTTTCATATGACTAAAATAAAAAAAATGTGGATTTGATAAATAATTACTTTAAGAAGACTATATTTGTCTTTTTATAAACGCCTTTCTTAATTTCACCAGCAATTTCTAAAATAATTTTTTTTATAGGATAGCAGGGAGTATTATAGATCATATATCAAATTATAGTAGTATCTTCTTTTTTTCTTTCTTTTTTGAACCAAGCTGCACTCACATTCATTAATGAACAAATATTACAGAGTACATGTAATCTAAGAAGGAAAAGTATCTTCCACCCACAACTGAGGTGAAGACAAAGTAGAAGAAAAACACGCAAGCCTATCTGCAATTGTATTAAGCTTCCTTGGCAGATGGCATATCTCAATGAAGTACGGAGTCATTAATTTCATTTCATTACTTAAAGCATATATGAGCATCTCCAAAGTGATGGTAAATTTGGACTCAAACCTAATTTGCCACCATTTTACCCCTCCAATGAGGACTCAAATTTGGACTCAAAATACCACAAATTTTGAGTTGGACTCAAATTTGCCCAAATTTGCCATCAACTCAAACTTAAACTCAAACCACTGTTTTTTTTTTCTTTTTATTTTGCATTAAATTTTTATATGATATAAGAATAATTTATTATTTTTAGTATTATTTTCACTTTATTTTTTAATTTTGATTTTTATTTATAATAATGTTATATTTAAGACAATATTAGTAATTTCTAAAATTTTAAAATTGAAGGCATGTAAAACAACATTAATAATTTAAATTATAAAATACAATAAGAAATAAAACGTACATACTAAAAATTTATATTAGAAAATACAATAAAAATAAAACATACATACTACGAATTTAAAATGCAAATTACAATAGGAAATAAATAAAGAAACACAACAATCATGCTAAATTTAATGCATAGACATAAACATGACTAAACAAATGATTTTCTTGGACGATATAAAAGAATCAGTGATGCAAATGCTCATTTCGAACTTCGGAATGCATTGATTTTCTTGGTGTTTTTTTAATTGAAATTAATCTATTTTCTTGTATTTTGTATTAATTTAAAAAATAAATATTCGTGACATTTTAAATTTCTTTTATCAAATTTTAATTTTACTTATTTTATATAATTTAAACGTAAATATGAAATTATATAAATAAATAACTGATAAAATAAAAATGAAACAGCAAAAATTAAGGATATTCTAAGAGAATATTCTTATTTGAGTTGAAATTTGAGTTCAATGGTTGGAGATGATTTTACTGTTTGACTCAAATTTGGTGGCAAATTGATGTTTTGAGTCTAAATTTGCCTCAAAGGGTTGTAGATGCTCTAATCATTACATGTACATATTTTTTTTATAGTATAATAACATCATTATATTGTTTTTTATATTGTTGTCCCTCTTGTGGTGGTTGTGATTTCGAGCGGCTGTTTCGAATGGTCCATTTTTTGTGGTGGTTGTTGTTCTGATCTACAGCAAGACGAATTTATGTTTCCATATATGATAAAAAGAACTATTATAATTGATTATATTAAAAAAAATATTGTAATTAATTAAATATTAAAAAAATCATTATATTTATTATTTAATAAAATAATTAAACGTTTAAAAAATAAATTTAAATTGAACGATACACTTGCTACATAAAAAACTACCCTATTATTGACCCCGAACCAAACACCCATAGGGTATGTTTGTTTTGAGCTTGAGGTGGATGGGGCAAATCCGGATGGGGAAAAAAGTGGATGTGAGAAATCCTGTAAATAGTAATTCATTGTTTGTTTTGGGTTGGATGTAGTAGAGATGAATGATGTTTTATGTCAAATCAATATTTTTTAATTATGATGATATATTATTTTATTATTGTTCATTAGTATGATAATGATTGTATGAAAGAAAAGTGTAAGAATAGTAAGAGGGATAATGAATTATTATAAGAAAAGTATGAGAGATAATGAGTTGTGTAAGAAAAATAGTGATATAATAATTTTAGGGTATAAATATACTAGAGTATAATATATATGGATGTGTATTTGAATGGAGGATGAAATGTAAAAATCCAAAAAATAGACGAAACGGGAAAAGACTCATCCCCCATCCGGACATCCCTGCTGAAAACAAACACCACCATATTGATGTGAAAGTCAAAAAAATATCTTCACAAAATGAATATAATTAATTTTGTATACGTGTGAATGCTCTCTGCCCGCGTTGGGCCTACATTATTACCATGTGATTATGACTTTTTAACGATATCGGATGAATAGACTGCACGGACTCATGCAAAACGTGGATATATAATTTTTTTTTTAAGGGTGGATCTCATGTGCACTTGGGTACACTGTACACTCATAGTGTATTTTAAATGCATTCAACTATATAAAATAGAAATGTGCAATTATTCTAAAAAAAACATGCAACTATGTTCTCATATTAATAGTTGCATTTTTTATGTAAATAAATCGCATTTTTCAACATAACAAATTACATGCTTCTAAAATACGCTATAAATGCTCGGTGCACCCGGATACATAAAAGACCTAGCCTTTTTTTAATATGATTCACTTTTCTGCATGAAGGGTGTGTTTTTTTTTTTTAAAGGTAATCATTTACCTGAATGAAGGGTCTTTAATCAGGTAATATATGAATTCAAATAATTTAGTGATAGCTGTTATTCCCTCCATCTTCTTTTAAATTAGGGATGACAATAGGTCGTCGCTAGTAGGTATACTTAGATATTGCACCGCCCCACTTTTTAAACTGCATGCGTGAGCGGAGTGACCTATAAATGTTAAATATATATATATATATATATATTTTACAATTTAAAATGTTGATATCAATAGATAATTTTAATTGAAATAACATATTATATTTCATATAGACCTAAAAAGTGTCTATAAAGTTGAATTGTTGTTATCTATATATTAATAAATATGAAAAAAAATAAAAAAATATATTATATTTGTATATATTATATAACATATATTTTAATTTTTAATATATAAAACGGGGCGCAGATCACGATTAATATCCTGACCCGCTTCATTTCACTACGGGTCTAGGGCAGGTCCTACCCAAACAGTGCGGGTTAGGGCGGGCCAGGGTGATATTGCCATCCCTATTTTAAACTGCTTGTTTCCATAAATGAACGTCATTCCTTTGTTTTCTCATTTCCAAAAATCGCGATAAAGTAATTTTACTCACTCAAATAACTCATTATAAACATCTCTTATTTAAACTCTTGTCACTATATTATACACTCAGAATAATCCTTTACAAAAAGACAAATCTCTTTTATAAAGTAGAAATGACCTTTATACCCTCGATAAAAAGCAAGTTTACATCATTTAATATTAATAAATAACTCTTTTATTAAAATTCGTGTTCTTTTCATTTGAATAATCAAAAGTTAAAGTTGTTAGATGACAACTTTAAAAAAAAAAGTGCTTGTGTTAACACAATACATCATTTATTTTAAAATAACTCAATTGATTATAAATTAATTTAGCAAATTTTTACCAAATTTTAATCATGGTTGCAATAATTAGGCTAGGCAACCGCCGCCGGCCCCTGATTTCACCAAAATCGGCCAGAAAAATCGCCAGGGAGTTAGCGCTGCCTAGGCGGCCAAGTCGCAATTTTGAAAAAAAATCCCCAAATTGTAAACCCTAGATTCCTAATTCATTCTCGAATTCCATTAATCCACGCATTTTTAATGGACAATTCAACTCAGGAATCCCATCCCCGCTTCGATAATGTCGTAACATTCGATTCCACTTACCATATCTACGCCATGGCAATCTCCGTCGCGAACTGCCGCCGCCGCCATCGGTTGTGTTGATTCCTCTCGTTTTCGAAGGACTCGTCCTCCATCAATGTCCTTCCGTCTCTCTCGTCCACCCTTACCCTCCTATGAACTGATTTTGGGCAATAGTCGAATGTATTGTTTGTGTGATCTGATTATTGGGCAATAGTTGAGTGTATCGAATTGATTTTGTAAATAATAATGAAAAAACAGACCGACAAGGCGCTAGACGGCCAGAAACCGTCCGCCTCCGACTTCTGCACCCTTGATATTAATACTCCAGTAAGTTGTTTTTAAATGTACAATTAATACGATTAGTTACCGTACAAATACAACATTTTTACACTCATCAATCAATTAAATAATAAAATAATTAGTAGGTGTCCGGTGAAATGTATTCATAGTATGATACCAATACATTTATAAACTGAAATCATATTATTAAATGTTATAGGTTCTAGTTTATAAAAATAGAGATATCAATAAATGTAATGATATGAGTTTTATATTATGAACAAATTTCACATGAAATTTTGTATAAAATAATTCATGTTATATGAAAAATAGGTGAGATAATTGTAAAAATTAAAAGTATGAGATCAAAAATTAGAAACATCATTAATTACAATATACTAAAATATATTTTAGGTATGGAGAATTTCGAAGAATTGATAAGGAAATAGATAAAAGGAAAAATAATTATGAATAGAATCTAGACTCTAAAAAGGCATTTATTGTAAACTAATGCGTAAAAATATTATACGAACTCATTCGATAAACTAATGCGTAAAACATTCATAAAATCTAATGTGAAACTTGTTTATAATATAAAATTTATATCATTATTTTTAATTGATATCATTATTTTTATAAATTAGTACCTAACATTTAATGATATAATCTCAATTTATAAATATAATGATATTGATTGATAAATATAATGATATTAATTTTTAAGTATAATTATATAAATTTTATACTATTAATAAATTTTATTGGATATCTACTCTAAAATATTATACCATCTCCTTCCATAATAAAGTGTCTTTGTTAGAAGTCTAATGGGTTGTGGGGAATGGTGATTCTATTAATGTGTGGAGAGAGCCGTGATTATTTGATAGGGATAGTGAGACTGAGGTTCGGACGAAGATGAGGGAGGAGTTGTCGGGGTTGAGGGTGTGTGATTTGTTTGCTGTTGATCGTTTTGAGTGGGATCTTGAGAAGTTGGAGGCGAAGTTTGATATGGTGGACGTGAACAGGATCCGAACTATTCCAATTAGTCTTACCTATAAGCGTGACCATGACGTACTTTCTTAGAGATTCACGAAGAACGGTATTTACACTGCACGATCTGGTTAGTTTGATGTTTCTGAGCGTGAGATCTCTACTGTTATCGGGACAAGGGAATATACAAATTGACATAAAATTTGGACGCTCAAGGTAATCCTGAAAATTCGAGTCTTTTTGTGGAAGACTTTACACTCTATTATTCCTAAAATGATTAATTTGGTCAGTAGGTTTGTAGATGTGGACCAATTTTGTAAGAGGTGTGGTGTGGATGTGGAGACGCCTGAACATATGTTCCGTGATTGTGTGTGGGTGCATCGGGTTTGGAACTCTGAACCGATTAATGTGGTATTTAATTCGAGGTCATTGAACGAGTGGGTTCGTCAGCTGGGTGCACAGTTGGATGGGGATTCTTTCTGCTTGTTTGTCACAATCTTGTGGAACATCTGATTTGCCATTAATCTGCTTGTCTTCCAAGGGAATGACTTGTCTGAGAAGGAGGTGATTGACTCATCGTTAGCACATCGACGTGATTATTTGAAGTCAGTGCCTTGGGGGTTGGTGAGGAATGTTGATAGGGGTGGGAGTGTGAGGTGGAAGTGTCTGGGGCAGGGTCGATTGAAGCTTAATACAGATGCTTCGGTTACGGTGGGGTGTGGGGCAAGCATTGGAGGGGTTCTTAGGGATTGGTCCGGAAAGGTGTTGTGGTGTTTCAGTGAGAGGTGTTGTAGACCTGATGCGAGTGTTGCAGAGGCAATTGCAATCAGACGTGGTTTACAATATGCTCGAGATCAGGGGGTTCGTGAGTTGGAGGTTGAGTTTGATGCTCAGATTGTGATTTTTGCATTACTGCGTCCGAGGCTGACTTAAGCTACTTGGGCAATGTGGTTCGAGATATACTAGAGTTTGTGAAGGTGTTTGATCGAGTTACATTCGTCTGGATTAGACGAGCTGTAAAATATGTGGCACATAGGATTACCATTTATGTTTTTTCTTGTGATTCTGCCTTTTTTTCCGTCCACGTTCCGGACAACATTGTTACTATTGTTGAGGGCGATTTGATTATTTAATACTATTGGTTTTTCCTTTCAACAAAAATAAAAAATAAAAATTTGTTAACATTTTTTTCCCATTTTAACTATTTTATCTGACATCCCAATTCATTCCTAACTAAAAGATTTTCTAGTATTTTTAATTAAAAATATATTTTATTATCAATCTCATACTTTAAATTTTTTAATTAAATCTCATATCTTTCTCATACCACAATCTTTTTAATCGATTGAGGATAAAAATATTTAAGTTTCATATTCTACCATGAATCTTTAAAAAGACACTTTGTAAAACATGAATAGATACTTCTTTTTTCCAAAGTTAAATATAGAATAGATACTAGATAGTACTTTATTCAATAAAATTAATGCCAAAAAACTTTTGCCATATAATTTTATTTTTTAGCAATTATATTTATTCAATAAAATAGGAAACTCTCTTTTAAAAAATAATGAGTTAAATAGTGGCTCATTCCATATTTTTTTCATTCCTCATCCAACGCATTTATACATCTCTGTGTCTCTCTAAAACCTTACCTCGGTTCTCTCTCTACATTGTGTCGGTGTCAGATCTCCCCCCGCACCAGCACAGCTGCAGAGAGGTTCCTTCAGATCCACATATTCACACACATTGTTCAATACTGTATTCATATAATCTGAGGGAGTTAGAGGGGGTTTTCTTTGGAAAAAATATGATTTTGGGGGTTTTTGTTGCATCGGAAATGTTTATGTCTGGGTTTGCTGTTCTATGATTGCTGGTGAGGAAGAAGAAGAAGCCGAGCGGTTTATGAAGGATCGGTTTCTCTTTGTATTCAACAATAATTCGAGGCGCACGAGGTGGGATTGCTCATTGGCCATCCGTAGCCGCGGTCGGTGGGGAAAATGTGGTTGAATTCTGTGTTGATTTTGTGTTGAATTCGTTTCGGTTTGGGGGCTGCTGCTGTAAATTATTTTTCTTGGGGGGAGACTTGAATTTTATTTACAATGCAGCAGGATCACCGAAAGAAAGTGAGCTCATCTTTCCCTCTTTTTGGAATTGTTGTTTATGTCAATGAATTTTGCAGGGGAAATTGAGATGGGAAGACGATCCCATCTCGATGAATTGTTTTTTTCTTCGTAGGGTTTTTGGATGTTAATTATGGAAAATTATGAATCTTCCGGTGCATTTGTTGATTAGTGAATTAGTAGTTTGATTTGCTGAAATGAAGGGGATATGCTGGTAATGGTGATGAATAGGATAGGTTTGATGTTTGAGTTTTTTTATATCTTTATATATCTTGTCCTACTCCTTCAATTTCTATCCTTTTGATATTTTGTTTGTTTGTCAACTTTAATTAATGTTTTGTCTCTTTGTAGGCATTGATTCTGTTCCATATTTTCTCTTCTTTCTTTTTCTTTGTTCCTCATATCATTGCATATGGGCAGTTTCATCTCCAATGTTAAAATTTTCAGTTTAATGTTTGTTAATGAATGATGGGCAACATACTTTAGCTTTTGTGATAGTTTAGGTTGTTTAAAGAATGATTGAGGTGGATTAATGCCTTGGATCAAATATTTGTTGCTCTTATACTGTTTCTACTTTGTCACAAGGGGGAAGACCTTGTTATGATGAGCTTAATTTTTTTGAGGATTTTTACTGAAGAAATAGAGGGAAAAGTTAAGGATTTTGATCAGTTGGAATCTTTATCTAATTTGTTAGCCATTATTTCTGCAATAACATATGGGAATTGGATATGTTGATAGTATAGGATTGATTAGGATCTATTAGAAATATGTTTGTAATTCTGATTAAACTATTATAGTTCTCTACATTTATAGGAAATTGAATATTCTGAAAAAAGTCACAGATTACAAGATATGTAATTTGTCTGCCGAATTCGTTACCTTTATTATTCAATATTCACCAGTTGTTTATCTTCCATTTTCAGAATGAACTAAACTGTTCTTACTCTGTGCAACAGAATTCAGCAGAATTGGACTTCTTTTCCGAATATGGTGATGCTAGTAGGTACAAAATCCAGGAAGTCATAGGTAAAGGTAGCTATGGTGTTGTTTGTTCAGCAATTGATACTCATACAGGCGAAAAAGTTGCAATAAAGAAAATCCATGACATATTTGAACACATTTCTGATGCTGCTCGTATTCTTCGAGAGATAAAGCTTTTGAGGCTTTTGCGACACCCAGATATTGTCGAAATTAAGCACATTATGCTTCCACCTTCAAGGAGAGAATTCAAAGATATCTATGTTGTTTTTGAATTAATGGAATCAGATTTACATCAGGTCATTAAGGCTAATGATGATTTGACACGGGAACACTATCAGTTTTTTCTTTACCAGTTGCTCCGTGCCCTCAAATACATCCACACAGGTGAACCCTGCTGCCTAAATTTGTTGTTTAGCAAAAAAAACCTTAATCTATGGCCTAAAACTTGATAAATTGTTAACAATTGTTTTTTTGAAGTTTCTTAGTTTGTCGTTCACTTGATGGTTAACTCTGTAGTTTACGGTGAGTTTGTGATGATGTCTAATGATTGAAATGCTTTTCTGCAGCTAATGTATATCATCGAGACTTAAAGCCGAAAAATATTCTGGCAAATGCCAACTGTAAACTCAAAATATGTGATTTTGGATTGGCTAGAGTAGCATTCAATGACACACCTACAACAATATTTTGGACGGTATAAAATACTAATTCATGAAATATATAATTGAGGCTGTTTTACTTGTTACTTAGAGAACATTCTTTTTCTGAACACAGGACTATGTTGCTACAAGATGGTATAGGGCTCCAGAATTGTGTGGCTCATTTTTCTCAAAGGTACAATTCCATATCTTCCTCGCAGCTTGGTTGCTGATGAAAATTATTTGTTTGATTAAAGTGATTTGAATAAAATTAGAGATAGTGACCCTTATTTTTTTTTATTGACCTGTATACTTTCGTTTTCTTATTTTCAGATTCTGTGTGCTCCTTAAGTCATTGAAATTATTTTAAAAAGGACCACCTTGTTTTAAAAGGCCTTAGTTTTATGGAGCATCATGATATAAAATGAGATATCTATTGTTTCTTATTAGTTGTCATGATGCATCACTTCATATGGATGCAGCACACTTATAGTTCAGTTTAGATATAAAGTGAATTTTTTCTGTACTAACAAGTATTGATGACTCTTTGTTTTTGACTGCTTATTTATTCAGTATACTCCAGCAATTGATGTATGGAGCATTGGCTGCATTTTTGCTGAGGTTTTGACGGGGAAACCACTTTTCCCTGGAAAGAATGTTGTTCACCAGCTGGATTTGATAACAGATCTTCTTGGAACACCTCCCATGGATACCATTTCTCGTGTATGATTACTTCACCCTTTCAGTATTAATTGTGTTGTTTCTCTGTGTGTGTACATATATAATTATATACACATATGTATGGGGCAAAGTCTTATGTAAACAGTTTTACTGTGCAAATGATTTACATTTTGAGTGTATTTTCAAACAGTGTTAGTTGTTGCATTAAAAGGTATTAGTTGATACATTAAAAAAGGTATTAGTTTTTATACTATAAAGTGATGGTTGCGAAACAGTTGCACGATAAAACTGTTTTACATAGGTCCAACTCATATATATATGTGTGTGTGTGTGTATGTGTGTATGTAATTGCTGTGTGCTCCACCTGCTCTTGATATTTGTTTCCTCTGTTTTTTGTTTAGGTGAGGAATGAAAAGGCTAGAAGATACCTTACAAGCATGAGAAAGAAGCAACCTGTTTCTTTTGCCCAGAAATTTCCAAATGCTGATCCTTTGGCTCTTCGGCTTTTGCAGAGGCTCCTTGCATTTGATCCCAAGGATCGTCCAACTGCTGAACAGGTTCACAATGGCTTCATATAGAATTTTGTTTTGGAATTTGGAAGTCCTTTAACATTAGGAGTTTTATTTGATCTCATTCTGTTTTTTTTGTTCAATTTTTTTTATTTTTTTGTTTTCTTTTCATTTTGAAAATCTGGTCATTTTCAGGCACTTGCTGATCCTTACTTCAAGGGATTGGCCAAAGCTGAGAGAGAACCATCCTGCCAACCAATTTCAAAGATGGAATTTGAATTCGAGAGGCGAAGAGTCACAAAGGACGACGTACGAGAGTTAATATTCCGCGAGATACTAGAGTACCATCCTCAGCTGCTGAAGGATTACATCAATGGAATCGAGAGAACTAATTTTCTCTATCCTAGGTGACTTTTGCTTTTGCCAAGTGATTGATTTTTATTTCAAAGTAGATTTTCTAATCTTGAAACATACATCTCTTTGTAGCGCCATTGATCAATTCAAGAATCAGTTTGCTCATTTGGAAGAAAATGTTGGTAAAAGTGAACCAGTTATTCCACTTGAAAGAAAGCATGTATCTCTTCCGAGGTATGTGCAAAATTTTGCCCCTTTTTTTTTAATTTGAAATTATGGTGTCTTGTTTGGTAATTCGATATATGATGAAGGCTCAACTTTGTTGAAACCATGGCTGTGGGATTGGAGAACTTAAAGTCGGGGTTATTTATAAGCAGATGGTCACAGTTTTAGAAACTGCTTTAGTCTGTTACTGATGTTTTTTGTTGTATTATTTGAATTGTAGTCTTTGTCCCTTACTATTTGCTGTGTCTTGGTATGACCTACTGTTGATTGATCGTTGTTCAAATGGTAGATCTGAATCCAGTTGACTGGAAATACTCATAGTATAACATACTTGTGTCAATCCTTCTTTTAATTTCCTGAAAACTTGTGATGTTTTTGTACCATATAACCACGACTTTATACAATCATATTTGATCTTTCATTTTGACACCATATGGGCTATTCTCTTTCTCATAGTATTTGCAACTTACTATTACGTAGGTCTACTGTTGTACATTCCAATTCCATACCTCCAAAAGAGCAACCAATCGTTTCAAATTCAAGGGAACGACAAAATTATGAAGAATTGTACAGCAGAAACTTGAAAGATATTGATAGGCATCACAATAGTTTATCAAGAACCATGCAGCCACCACAGAGGATCCAACAAGGTATGTACCCCATTTAAGAATTGTTTCAAAAACTACCCCTGAGGTTTAGCCTAATTACAATCCAACATTTCAAACCTTTGATTTTCAGCTAAATCAGGCAAAGCTGTTGGCCCAGTTTTGCCGTACGAGAACAGAAATGGCATGAGAAAAGATACACACGATCATAGAACGCTGGTAAGAAACATGGTCCCCTCGTCTCAGATGATTTCCTCAGCTCTCTGTTACAAAAGAAATAGCATGGGAAAAATAGAGGTTTCATCTAATAACACGTAACATATACCACACTGTAGCTTAGCAGCCAAATTAGCCGCTGATATAGCTATAGACATAGATACCACTCCGTATTATATGAACAGAGGTGGAGGGACAAAGTTGTCCGACCATGGTCACGATAGAGTCATTATAGATACAAATCTGCTTCAAGCCAAAGCTCAATATGGTGGACACGTAGTTAGCGCATCCAACGTGGCTGCTCATCGCAAAGTACAGTATGGCATTGCCAGGATGTATTAGTGGAAGGTGAAAGAAGCCAAATGTGTAACATAGTGTGGTGTGTTGAGGAATTTTTTTTAAAATTTTTTCTTTTGATAAACAATAAATATGGTGATAGTTTTTTTATTTGAGAAAATATGGTGATAGTTGTAATATCACAGTTTCAGATTGTGTTATAGTAGTGAGCTGCTTGGTTAAATAACATCAGGTGTAGTATCTACGGTTGATTTACATTTTTTAATTTATTTTACACACATAATTATGTTCGTGTATGTAAATCAACTAGTAGATATTGGTATATTTTTTCTTGCCTTGATATTTTTACAACCCCAACCATTATAATATTAGTGGGTTTTATTCTTTATTTAAATTTAGTCACTGTAACGTGGGGAGTATATATGAGAATGAGGAGGCCAGTTATTGCTCCCTTGATAAAAAAAATTTCGAGGAACTTGCACATTTTTTATTCCTTTAATATGCTATATAATTACTTTATTTAAAATTCGATTGACAGACACTTGGTTATTCTTTGATTTTGGATAATAAAAATATAAAATACTTAATTTATAACGTATGTATATAGTTTATTGTGCAATAGATAAATTGGACCAACATTAATTTATACACATTTGACTTCTTAGTCATTTTGACTTTTAAAATTTTATTTTATATGATAATTACATATTTTTATTACTTTTTTATTTTAATTCATGTAAATTACAGATGAAAATCAGAATTTTAAAGTTAATAAGACCAAAAATTTAAAAATAGGTAAGTTAAAAGGACGAAATTAAAATTAAAATGTTAATAGGATAAAAAAAAGGTATTTTCCTTTCATTAGTTATTGTAATATGATACACAATTTACATTTTATTGTATAATTTTGTTGATATGGCGTCACAATATATTAAATTGCAACAATTATTAATAAAGTTGTGCATGTGTATTTTATTTTATTAAAAAAGAAAATAAAAAATCACGACAGAAATGAAACAGTTGAGCTTAATCATGGCAAAATACAAGCGTTAACCTCCTTTTGCCTAAAAAGTAGCGAGCGTTTTCAGCACGTGCCGCGCACATTCTCCAAAAGCAGTCTTTGATTTCCAATCGAATAAAAAAAAATATCTTTTCCACTTTGCCAGTTAAAAATCTCAAAACCCTAATTTCGTTGGAATCTCAATCCAGTAGTCTCCTCCCTCATTTCCGCACAAAAGGTATGCTATTCACGTTCTAAATATCATGACAATTTCCCACGAAATTTAGATTATAGCATAGAATTGATTGCGAAGAAGTTCTACAGGTGTGGTTGTTGTTTCTACTGTGGTTGGTTGCGTAGATTATAAAATTCTCGTACTGTTATTGAAGTTAAATTAGAGATTCGTTAGGTTTCTTTTGTTTGTTGTTATCATTCTTGGTTGAATCTGAGGCTAGGTTGAATATTTTTTTATTTTCATGGAATTTGTGGGTTTATTGTTGTTTTCTGTTAATTGTTATTCTTGATTTTCTTTATATTTTTATATGATATTTGGTGTTTAGGTATTATAAATGGCTGATGAAACAGTGATCAACGGAAAATTTTCTGAGGATCAGGCGGTGGAAATTACCGGGGATGAAAATTCTTCGAAAATTTCATCGCTCACCCAAAAGATCAGTGATCTTGAGCGAGAAAATGGGAAAATTATTCAGGAAAATGATGACTACAAGAAGCAAATTGAGGAACTGAAAGAATCCATCAAAGAGTTAAGCAATGAAAATAATGAGAGGAAGAAACAGTTGGACGAAGCAGAATCAGAAACTAGGACCTTGGGTATGGTGGCGGCTCGAGCGGCAGAGCTCGAAACTGAGGTGTCGAGGCTGCAGCATGATTTGGTATCGGCTATGAGTGATTTACAGGAATCGAATGGTGAGTTATCGGGCTTGAAGAAGGAATTGGAGGGAGTGAAAAAGAGGGAGACGGAGAATGATGTTAAGTTGAATGCCATCACGAAGGAGAGAGACTTGTTGTTGTCTAAGTTTGAGAAATTGAAGGAAGTGGAGAACAGTTTGAGGGATGAATCAGGGAGTAAGGAAAAGGAAATCTCGAGTTTGAAGAAGAGTCTTGAGGAGTTGGAGGTGGTTGTGGAAAGTAGTAAGGTTTTAGAGAAGTTGAAGAGTGAGTTAGAGAAGACAGTTGGGAATTTGAAGGGGCGAATTAGCGTTCTGGAGAGTAGTTTGGATGAGAAACAAAAGGTTATTAGTGGGTTTGAGATGAAGAAAAGTGAAATTGAAGATGATGTTAATGGCGATTTTAGTGGTGGTGATGCTTTAGTTGATGGTGAAAAGAAGGGAGCAATTGGGGGTTTGAAACGAAAGGATTGGGTGGTGGTTGGGGGTTCAACTGTTGCTGCTGTTGCTGTGATGGGGGCCGTATGCTACATGCATGCTGCCAAGAAACACTGAGTTAGTTGCATGATGTTCCATGAATTAGAGGTTAGAAGGACTTTTTTCTAACCGAATGATGAGGATTTTTCAATTTTGATAGTTGGTGCCTTTTGGTTTGTTTTTGTGGAATTTAATATCTCGCCTGTTATTTGGTTGCGTTGTTGTGTAATAATGGTTAGGAAATGCTCCAAACTATTGTCTTTTTAGACAAGTGCATCCATCATATTTTAGTGGTATCACTTTCTTCACTACACTGAATGAAGTTTTGATATGTTTGAAGAACTTAAGCTGAAGTATCTTCATGTAGTTTCTTATAGCATACGGTTGTATGAATGCCTTTTGTAAGCTTTTTGGATAGTAATTTCCTTTATGCTTGATGTGATCAACCTTAGTTACTCGTTTCTTATGCTTTGTGTGTCGGATTGATTTCTTTAGAATGGAGCTGATCACTTTTTCTTTTTCGAAGTATTTGAAGTATTTATATTGGATATGTGATTGGAACCTTGTGCAATTTATAAGCTAGAGCGACATGTATATGGTTAAGTTCATTAAACTTTCAGTTCTTCAATATCTATTTGATCTTGTCAATTTATGGTTTGGGGTGCAGAATGATCACATTTTGAGTGCTTTAGGAAAATGTGATACTTGTTATGCTCATTGGTTTGTTAAGCACATCATTCTTTAGAATGGAATACAAAAAAATCCTTTGTTGCTACCCGGATTTCATAGTTTGTCTTTCCAATCATGACTTATTTACTCTTTTATTCGAGTGTTTTTGGTGGTTACTTTGTATTTTCCCCGTGCAGTAAATGGATGGAAGAGTAACTTATTATTGTTTACTTATTATCTAGTCGAGGGTCGTGATGAGATCTGCTGTGTCGGATTTGTGCCATTAGGTTAACCTCCTTGCCACAAGAATTTTAGGATGTGGTATTTTTCAGTATCAAACGGAGTTCTTCCCATTGTTTTTTCCAGCCTGAGTTTACACATGGCTAAGTGGCAATGCTCTGTGATACCAATCAATATTTGGATGCAAAATGCAGAAAGAATTGATAGTCTTGATTTTTAAATGTCTAACAAGTACGTAGATAGATTGGCAGTAAGTTAAACACACGACATAAACTACTCATAAAAAAGAGAAGAAACCAAGCATAAGAATTAGAACTGAAAACTTTGATTGTTCTTCAACAGCACTTCATCATGAAATGGAGTTCTATCGGCACCAAAGCTCGATTTCTTTCTGCGACGAAAAAAAAAAAATCAACACGTATAATAATCTTTTGCCACCATGATTAGGAAATAACAATGTATTTATCTTGTTTAAGTGAATTAAATGCAGTGATTCTTGTGTTCTATAAGTATACATCTAAGGCACTAAACAGGATATATATATATATACTAAATGTTAGCAAAACAATCCTGGAATGTATCTGAGTGCAGATTTCTGAAACTGAAAAAAGAAAAGCATTATCAGATTTCCCCTAAAGTCCGAGTTAGAAAACATCGACGCTTACCAGGATGACTGATCAGAAGGTCTCAGAACATCGAGCAAACCACAGCAGTTGGTCCACGAAGCCCGTGGCTCTGCTGTCACTGCTACAAATGGCTGTCCCATGTTTCAAATGCAATTAAACAGTTATCTGTTAATACCAAATTCTTGCCCAAAAAACAAAAAAAACAGTTGTAAACTCAATCAAACCTGAGCATGATAGGCTCTCGAATGTTCATCCGAATCAGCATTTTCTTTTTCTGCAGGCTCCAATTTAACAGCTTGACCCAATTTCTCAAATCCTGTCTCAACTTGAGCCACATAAGAAGAAGAGTGATCAACAACATGCTGCACCACAGATTCCACAGTTTGAGTCAACTCTTGTACGACAGTCGAGTCAAGAGGCGAGTCAGCTTCAAGAACTCGACTCACCTCCACCGTTTCAGAGCTTTGCTCTGCAACAACGTTCTCTTTCGTCGCCTCATGATCACCCCCGGCTTTGGTTTCGTCTTCCATGTCGAAACGTAGGTTATTCGAACCCTGGTTGGATTCTTAAAGAGTTGTTGATCTTGAAAAAGCAAATCAAAACAACTTGGAGATGAATAATTAGTGGAGAAGCATTAAGGAGGAATTAAGGTGTGCACGTTGATGTTGCAATGTTTCTGACCCTTATATTTATTTTTTGTTGTTGCAGCTTTGGGAGGATTGGTTGGCTGTTTTAATACGATTTGATGATTGCTTTATTTCTCTATGAATGCTACATTATTTATTTGTTAAATGGTGTTGTTTCTCTCTGGCCAACCACCTCCAATTCTCTACTTGTAATTTAGTATTTCATTCTACTATATAAAAAATCAGTGATATGTTTATTTTTTAAAGCAAGAGTTTATGCACTAGGTGTACCGTGCAACCTAAGTGCATTTTTTAAATGTTCAACTTGTATATATTGAAACATCCAGCTTTTTATACACTTAATTAGTTGCATATTTCAGTATAATTTGAATATTAAATAAAACAAAATTGTGCATTTTAAAAATGTACTTGAATTGCACGATACACTCGGTACTTAGAAGACCTACTCTACATTATGTAAATATGTCGCTTTTAGCATCGAAATATTGACACCTCACATCCTCTATTACTCTTTTGTACTGTATCAAGTTAATAAAATAAAATTGCTAGCTTGTATTGAGTCTCAGAAATTTTATAATGCCATAAATCAAAAAGCTTTTCATACAAAAGGTAAAAAAAAACTTATAGAAGTTGGTCTATTGGGGTATGTTTATTTCGGGACTCACCCGGATGGACTTAGGACTTTGCGATCCAAGTCACATGCTAGTTGGGAATTTTCACATTCAACTTTTAAATCCACTCCTATAAAATATACCTATACACCTATTTTCACAAAATTCAATACAATCATATCACTACTTTTCTTCCACCCACTTATTCTCTCTCCTACTTTTCTCTCACCCAATACAATATAATAATACCACATTAATCACTATTTCATATTGATTTGACATAAAACAAAAATCTCACCCTACCAAAATCTCAAAACAAACACATACATTTACTATTCATCAAGATTTTTAAATCCATAGGATTTCGAGGTCATGACTTCCCCCGCACACCTAAATCCCGAAACAAATATACCCTTGGGGTTATGTTCGTTTCGTGACTATCCCGGCTGATTTTGGACTTTACAATCTCAAGCCCCTATTTATTTTGAGACTTTAAGTAAGGATTTTGAAATCCTATTAATCATACTCTACCTCATAATCTATTACTACTCTACATTTTATTCTCCCAATACACTTACATTAGCTACTTTTTATTCTCCTAATACACTCAAAATAATATAATAATATCACATCAATCATCTTTTCCACCATCCTACCCTATAAAATCCTATAACAAACATACATCTTAACTATTTATCAAGATTTTAAAATACTAGGACTTCAAAGTCCGAATTTCTCACGTCCACTATAAGCCCGAAACGAACATACCATGTGCACATTTATCTTGTACAAATCATGTAAAATTTCGTGTATTTACTCTTCTTAATCAACATGTACTCCCAAGACGTAGGCTAAAGCCAACTGCTCATTTTAATTGGATCCGAATAGATTCTGTTGGGTTGAAAATTCGTTAAATTTTGCATATACATGATAAGTTTACAATAGGTATATTAGAAGTTCATGACAAGAGTAGGTAATAAAGGAAGAATGAATAGTTGGTATGCTGAATAGTTGATATGATGTGAATCTTGTTGACCGTGAAATTGATTTTTTAATAGACATGACCTTTCAATTATCACGATTAATATCTTTTTATAATATAAGTCATACTCTTCAATTATCACTACTGATACCCCTAACTGTAATATAAGTCACATCTTTCAGTGTTATGAGTAATATTCTTTAAATTGCTGTTATTAGTAGTTGGGAGAATAGATAAGTTCCACTAGTGCGTGCCCCACTAGGGTTCCAATACAGATCATCAGAGAGTTTTTAGGTAAGTTGCTTATTCGTATTAAACAAGC
This sequence comes from Stenogyne calaminthoides, assembly GCA_037126765.1. Lineage (NCBI taxonomy): Eukaryota > Viridiplantae > Streptophyta > Magnoliopsida > Lamiales > Lamiaceae > Stenogyne > Stenogyne calaminthoides. The sequence continues at coordinate 7,173,809 of JBBCBC010000004.1, read as the reverse complement.
TTTATATTATATTATACATCCTTACACCATGGGATGCGTATAAGGGTTGATTACTTGTGACTTGTGAGAGGGGTTCACCATAAAAACGTATAAAAAATACATTTCGGACTGGTCATTAAATCAGATGATTAATTGGGTTACTGAGTCACTGATTCGACCGGTTGAACTGTTATATAAAAATTGGATGACTCGAATCACACACCCTAGAATTCAATATTATAATAAAAAAAATTACATATGATTATAAAATGAAATTTCCAAACTAATTTTTCAAATTAATAAATTTTACTCGTCTTTTAATCTTAGTTTAACTATAAGTTCATTAAGTACCTTAAACTTTATTAATATGATATCTATAAAATAATACACAAACTAATACCCTTTTACAATAATATATGTTTAAATATAAAAATTTATATGCATGTATATATATGTCATTGCAATTTTACATTACAAAATCACTTGCAGCTTAATGATAAGTTTCTACTTTAGTACAACATTGGTCCAAGGTTTGAATCCTCAAACTTTATTTGTGGTATTTTCTTTTAAAAACATTTTGAATAAAAAATATATTAAAAAATTGGGTTAACCGGTTCACTGGGTCACCGGTTTATCCCGATTCTTAGCCGGTTCACATCAATTTTAAATCGAATCGCAGATCGGTGCCACAATCGGTTCCCGATTAAACGGTCGAATCGGTCGATCCGGTTCGATTTTAAAAAAACACTAATTTTTACAAGCTCAAAAACATTTAAAAACCCGAAGCTCAATAAACAGCCTAAACTAAACTAGGCCCCCAAACAAAGGTCCAAACAAAAAATATAAAGGCACAAAAAAAAGGGTCTGGTTATTCACACCCCCTTAATTCGGAGATACACCCCTCAATTAATTCACTCACTCATTTATTTAGACAATAGTAGATACACACCCTACAAACTACCAATATTGTTCTTATTTAATATAATTGTTCTCCTTTTGTTTTATTTCAAATCTAGGCAAAAAATACATATACCCCCATCCCCATCTCTTCAAACTACGACGGCTAGACATTTCATTTTGCGGTGACGATCGGTGACAGTGAGAATAGTGACTATGGAGCAATCGCGTGTTAAGATTTTTGTCAAAAAATGACGTGTATTTTGAAAAAAACTGGTTAAGAGTGATTTTTGAATCTGGTAATTTGAAATTCCACCAAATTTTTGACAAAATTTTGTCAAAATAATTTGAAATTTTCAAAAGGATTTTTTTCGATTTTTTTTTCACATAAGTTTATATATTTCGGCATATAGTTTTTAAAAATAGTGATATATTTCGACATATTGTTTTCGAAAACGATGACATATTTCAATAAACTAGGTCCGAAATATGCTTAACGGGAAAAAAATTGAAAAAATAAGTGCTTGAATGACAATTATACAATTTTCATCGTACGTCTAGGTCTAAAACTCAACATTTCATAAATACCCACCACAGTTGCTATACAAAATACGAACTATGCTATGGTGGTGATACGGTGGTGGGATGACACTAGAAGATAATTATTATAAGAATTATAATTCTGCTAACAAAATGCTAGCCCAAAAAAGTAATACCAGAAAGAGAATCAACTAATACCATATGCCTCTGCAACTAATACCCTTAGCCCAGAAAACAGAAAATCAACAACACAAATCAAACAAAGAACGCAACAACAATTTTACGTGGTTTGATCGAATTGATCTACATCCACGGAGGATCAGGGACGACTTTCACTATCACACAATCACCGATTACAAGATACAATCGCTCAGTTCACAGAGCATTCACCGAGTTCTATCGATTTTGAATATGAACCCTAAATCTCAAATCGAACTAAGTTCTCTCAATGATTCCAGATGATAACTGAATCACTAAACTCCAATGTATAACATAATTGAAACCTGTAGAATTCCATGAATTAAACATAGAAATAGGAATTGTATTGAAGAAGATGAAAGGAACGTTGGAGAGTGTTTTAGAGAGAGAAATGAAATACAACTTAATGAGTAAAAGGACATGATGATACCCTCTTTTATACAAGTGAGGAATACCAGAAATAACCCTATGTGAATGGTATTACTAAATACAACTAAAAGGTATTAGTTGGACCTAATAATAATATAGTTGACTCCTAAGACCCCCCTTCAAAATGAGAGTGAATATTTATCAATTCCATTTTGACTTTGAACTCTTGAAATAAACTTGGACCTTGAGGCTCTGTTAAAACATCTGCTATGTTTTCTGAAGTTGGGATCTGTATAATCTTGATCAATCCTTCTTTGATCTTTTCTCTTGTATAGTGGAAATCGATCTGGATATGTTTGGTCTTCTCGTGTAGGACAGGATTGTGGACTATGCAGAATGCTGCCCTATTGTCTGTATATAAGATGGCAGGCTGGGGATGTGAAATCCTTAAGTCTTTGAGAATGCAACTAATCCACTGTAGTTCTGAAACAGTTGCTCTCATGGCCCTGTACTCACTTTCAGCTGAGGACTTACTCACTGTGCTTTATTTCTTGGACTTCCAAGAGATGAGGTTATCCCCAAGGTAGATTGCATAACCTGTTATGCTCCTTCTTGTGACCTCACATCTTGCCCAATCTGCATCTGTAAAAGCTTGCAACTTGAAAGAATTTGAGTTAGTATATAACAAACCTAAACCAATAATGGATTTGAGGTACCTGAGCAACCTATGAACAACATTGAGGTGAGATTGTGTTGGTTTACTCATGTATTGAGTGAGAGTTTGAATGGCATAGGATAAATCAGGCCTTGTAATGGTTAAATAAAGAAGTTTACCCACTAGCCTTCTATATTCAGAAGCATCAGTGAGTAAAGGAGATTCAGGATCAGTGAAAGCCTGTTTGGAGTCCATAGGAGTAGTACAAGGTTTACTACTCAAGTATTCACAATCATTTAAAAGATCAAGTGCATATTTTCTTTGACAAAGTTGTAATCCTTTGTCACTTTTAGCAACCTCAATACCAAGAATGTATTTAAGTATCCCAAGATCCTTAATAGTAAATTTGTCATGCAAAAACTGTTTGATGTTAAGAATTTCAGAAAGATTGTTACCAGTGATGATTATATCATCAACATAACATAACAATATAGTGAGAGAATCAGTGGTTTCCTTAGTAAACAGAGAATTGACAGTCACAGATTGAACATAACCATAGGCAATCAAAGTTTCAGACAATTTTGTGAACCATTGTTTGGAAGCCTACTTGAGGCCATATAAACTCTTGTTTAATTTGCAAACCCTTGTATCATCAGGTTGGCAATAACCAGGGGGTGGTAACATGTAAACTTCCTCACTTAGATCACCATGGAGGAATGCATTATTAACATCACATTGATGTATATGCCAATGTTTAGCAACAACAACAAATAGTAAAATTCTAACAATTGTAATTTTGGCAACAGGAGAAAAAGTGTCAAAATAATCAATTACTTCATGTTGGGTATAACCCTTGGCAACCAGCCTGGCTTTATATCTCTTAATAGAGCCATCTGGTTTATATTTAACTTTGAAAACCCAAAGGGGGAGGAATTATGTGATTGTCAGCACTATTAAGAAGAGTGTGACCCACATGATTTTCAGTGAAAATAAGATCAGAGTCAGCATGTTGTTGGTTTTGAAATTGGGATATCAAATCATTGATGAATTTGTTGGTAGAGTTTTTGTCAGAAAAGGGGTAAACATTTAAAAAAAAAATTACATTTCTAGAATTGAAAATCTTACCAGTGGTGATATTCATAAGTCTGTAACTCTTTGTACCAAGAGGATATCCCAACAAAATGCATTTCATAGCCCTTGGATCAAACTTGTGCCTGTTAGCAGTGAGAGTACTAGCAAAACACAAACAACCAAAATTCCTAAGATGATTATAGTCAGGAATTTTACCATAGAGCATTTCAAAAGGAGTTTTGTTATCCAAAACCGCAGAAGGTAATCTATTTATTAGATGAGCAGCAGTTAAAATGCAGAAACTCCAAAATTTCAAAGGTAAGCAAGCTTGAAACATTAAAGATCTAGCAACTTGTAATAAATGTTGATGTTTTCTTTCAACTAAACCATTTTGTTGTGGAGTTTCAACATAAGAAGTTTGATGAATGATGCCCAATGCATGATAAAAGTCATTTAATAAGAATTCAGTTCCATTGTCAGACCTCAAAACCTTTATTTTCTGCCCAAATTGAGTTTGAATCATATTATTAAAATTTTCAAGAGAAACTTTCACAGCAGATTTATGTTTTAGCAAATAAATCCAAGTACACCTACTATAATCATCTACTATAGTAAGAAAGAATCTGTAACCACCATGTGATTCCACAGAAAAGGGACCCCACACATCACAATGGATAAGATCAAAACAACCAAGACTTTTAGAGGTACTGACAGGAAAACAGATTTCTTCTGTTTTGCAAGAGGGCAAATCTCACAAACAGAAGACATGTCTTTGCATTTTACATTTAAAAAAGGAATAAAAAGTTGTTTATTTGAAGCATGACCTAATCTAGTATGCCAAGTATGGGAAACATCATGAGAAGTAACAGAGTTGATAAAAGACAAAGGCCTAGAAGTCTTTAGAAAATATAAGCCTCCTTGCTGCTCAGCAGAACCATACACTTTCTTGGTCACAATGTCCTGAAAAATACAGTGTGAGACCAAAAAACCAACCACACAACCAGAAGTTTTTGTTAGCTGGGAAATAGACAGCATATTATAACAGAAATCAGGAACATATAAGACATTATGCAACACTAAATCATCATTTAATCTGATTTCACCATTAAAAGTTGCAATGGCAAAAGCATTGTTGGGAAGTTTTATCTTAATGTCAGAGGGAACATGTGGTGAAGTAAACAGAGTTTTATCAAACACCATATGATCAGTTGCACCAATATTAATAATCCATGTAGATATGCTACTAGAAACAATATTGAAACAAGAATGCAAACCTGAAGTATTGGACTCCTGAGACTGCATTCCACTAGGCTGAGCAAAAGCTCCAGCAACAGAATGAGCATTACCTTTCTCATTTTATGACTTAGCATAAGTCAGAAACTGTTCATACATCTCTTGAGAAAACAGAGGGTTAGTAGCACTAATTTCAAGAGAAGGAGTTTGAACAGAAGCATGAACAGAAGTATCCTTTGTAACCTTAACATGCTTAGGACCCCTCCAACCTGGAGGAAACCCTATGATTTGGAAACACCTGTCAACAGTGTGACCTGGACCATGGCAATGAGAACACTGCAATGACCTCTTCTTATCTTTAAAAAATTTTGCATTCTTGGCCAGCATGGTAATAGAATCAGTACTCACAGAATCAGTACGCACAGTTAAGGATCTTTGAGATTCCTATTGCAATAATAGACTATAAATCTTAGCCAGAGGAGGAAAAGGCACTTGCAACAACAATTGACTCCTCAGAGAAGAATTTGAATCATCAAGACCAATCATAAATTTAACACAAGCATCCTTCTCTTGAGTCTTACTCAGTTTCAAAGGAAGTTCACAAACACAAGCATTCATAGCACCACAATCGCACTTAAGAGCAGGTCTATGACTCAAATATTCATCCCACAAGGGTTTAAAGCTGATTATAATAAGTAACCAAAGATTGAGACCCCTTCGAAACAACACTCAAAGATTATTCAAAGTGATAGACACGTGTAAGATCAGATTGAGAATACCTGGCATTGAGCTCATCCCAAACCTCTTTTGCCGAAGTGAAATAGTCTAGGGTTTGTTTGATGTCAACATGGATCGAATTCAAGATCCATGTCAACACCAAATTATTAGCCCTAATCCAGGCTGCGCGAATGACAACATCTACCTCCTCTGTGGGAGGAACAAGGGAACTGTCGAACAAGAACTCCTAAGAAAACGATGCACAAACACCGAATCGAACAAAGAAATCGCAAAAAACGTGCGATTCAAAAGGAAACCCTAAATCGCGAAAATGAAATCGCAGAGATCGCGATAAACGCGAAAACAAAGATGGAAGCGGAAAATAACGGATCGAAACCAGATCCGAATAACCTGATCAACTGATACCATGTAGAATTCCATGAATTAAACATAGAAATAGGAATTGTATTGAAGAAGATGAAAGGAACGTTGGAGAGTGTTTTAGAGAGAGAAATGATATACAACTTAATGAGTAAAAGAACATGATGATACCCTCTTTTATACAAGTGAGGAATACAAGAAATAACCCTATGTGAATGGTATTACTAAATACAACTAAAAGGTATTAGTTGGACCTAATAATAATATAGTTGACTCTAAGAAAACCCCTCACAAACCCGAACGAAATCGCTGCTCACAACTTGGATTAGCTTGGACGCAATTTGCGCATGTAACGGTCATAACCGTCTGAAGAATACGGGCTCAACTTTTGAAACTCGTTCTTGAGCCTGACTTGGCTATTGGGCCAAAGGAATGAATTAAAAAACTTGGGCCAAAACTCAGAAGAAAGTCCACTAGCAAACAAACCGGTCCAAGTGCATCGGTATCAGTTCTGACTCTGAACAGTATTAGTTGAGCTTCATTCTTTGACATTTCACTGAACAGTATTAGTTGAGCTTCATTCTTTGACATTGCATTTACTTCATCACAAAAAAAATTAGAACTTCTGTAAAGAAAGGACATCTGTCTTCTAATTAAGGAAGGCGATGATCATTTATTAAAAAAATTACTTAAATAACTTTTAATGAGGATGCACGATTTTGAAAAGAAATAATTTTATTGAATTGAACTTTACATAGATTAATGTGATTCGGCCACATAAGCTTAAATAGGTTACTACTATATAGTATTAAGATTAAGATTTGCACTACACCTCGAGTAATATGTATTAAGATTAAGATTAAGATTAAGATTAAATAGGTTACTACTATATAATATTAAGATTAAGATTTACTACTATATTAAGATTAATATATATATATATATATATTAATGAAAAGTAGTAGTCGAGTAATTAGTATAGATTAATGAGTAGATGAACAAAATAAATTTAATTAAAATTTGTATTACAATTCATCTCGTTGCATAATCTCACGTTTAAAAATTAATAATTCAATCGCACGGGAGAAATACTAGTTACTTGAAGTAAAGAACCCTATCCCTCCCAAATCAAACTCCACCACTCACAGTGTCGTAGATCTCTCTTGTTGGCCGACGGGAGGTTTGTAGGCGGTTGAACACCGGTATCTTCTCTCCACCTTCTTCGCATCCGTTGATTTCAAATTTGACAGCTGTGTGGATTTAATTGTGATAATAGAAAGTTGTGTGCATATATTATACATCCTGTTTATTTAAACAACAAAGAATCTAGAGACATATTTTATATAATCTAGACACGTATTTTATATATATGCAGAGATAGACGAAATTGATGTTACTAATGTTATCCTATTAATTCATATTTTTCTATTAATGGCTGCACATAAATTACTGCTTTAGTATACCCAGATCTCAGTAAAGATTTGAGTTTTTACGGCCCTTTTTATTTTTTAAATTTCATCTATGTTCATGTGAAAGTATGGATTGTCAATTTAATTTCTTAAATGTTAGCAGCAATGGATCTTGGGGGGTGGGGGAGGGGATTTTATGTGAATGTCTTAAAATCGTAAAATTTTATCATTTCGCCCCATTGGAATATTATAATTTCTCCGCCCTTGCTTAGGTAGAAAATTTCGTCCCTTATGCAGGGGCGAATTCATAAATTTCAATTTGGGGGTACGATAAAATAATTTAAGTGATATTAATTATTTAATATTTAAAATTTCACGGATAGATATTAAAATATATAGTATTATTACACTTGAATCCATTGAATCTAATTTTTTAAAAGATTTCTTTAAATTGGTGGTACATTTAAATATATATTAATTGTATTTAAAAAAAAATGAAGCAAAGCCCCAACCGGATTAAGTAAACCAAAAGGGCTGGGCCGAAAAAAAGAAGGGTCAGTTAACAAACCAGCAAAGCCCCAACCGGATTAAGTAAACCAAATGGGCTGGGCCAAAAAAAAAAAAAAAAAGGAGCCGGTTAAAAAACCCTTATAATCTCCCTCAAAAAAAAAAAAAAAAAAAAAAAACTAAGGGTGTGCTTGCTTGTGAAACCATTTTCACATTTTTCATTTTTATGAAAAAAATTATTTTGGATGAATAGTTATGAAAAATAAGAGTGTGAATGGATGTGGAAAAAATGTAATGATTATAGTTGATTTGATATGTCTGTGGAAAATGAGAGTGTGATTGGATGTGAATTTTTTTTTTCTTTTGGATAGTTAAAATGATAAAATTTTAATTTGTGTTGTAATGATTAATTTTTTTCAATATAATTAATATTAAGATTTTATAATATAATAATATTAATAATTTAATATTAAAATATATTTAAAAAATATTTTTACTAGTATTTTAAATATTAATTAATAACATTAATATTACAATAACTTCTTAATTTAGTAATATTAAAATAATACTCATAAAACATACTCCCTCCGTCCCAAAGTTATTTACCCTTTTTAAAGAATGATCCGTTACAACATTTCAAAATTACATCTCATGTCATTATTTTTTTTACCGAAAAAATCATCTGTTTTAATAATAACATATATAGAACTACAATACTCTCAATCAAAAATTATTTTATCACTTAAAATACTACTCCCTTCATTCTAATCAAAAACTAATATCAAAAGAAAAGGGGTAAATAATTTTAGGACGGATGTAGTAATTATTAATATTATAATAATATTTAGAAAAATATTTTAATAATATATAATATGAATATTCATATTATAATAATATTTTTATTGTGAATTTATTACCATATTAATATTACAATAATGATAAATATTAAATCATATGTTTATTATATTAAAAGATATGTCAATTTTTGTAAAAAAAATATTAACTAACACTACCCCATCCTTTTTTTTATTATTCAAAATTCAAAAATAGATGTCCTTATTTAAATTTTTTCATTCCATAAATTGTTAAAAAGTAACTTTACCCTCTCAAACAAACTCTTTATAAATATCTCTAAATTACAGGCTAGGTCTATAAAGGCTATAAATATCTCTCAAACAAACACCTTGTAAAAAAAATCATCTATATAAATAAATCAACTAAAAAAATAATAGTGTAAATCTTGTTATTTTACAAATAGTGATAATTTTTTTACATAGTAATTATAGTTTTTATGCATAACAATAATAATTTTTGTATATAATAGTGATATTAAAAAAATAGAATTCAACGTAAACTCGAGTTCACACAAGTGTATATATATCTCTCAAACACTTTAATATTACACTCTATGCCATTATTTTTTTCACACTAAAGTTAATTTTATTTTCTTTAATGTAAATAAATATCATTATTTTATCATTTAATCTCAACCAAAAAATAATTTTATCCCCTTTAATTTTAATAAACAATTCATTGCTTAAAACTCGTGTGATTAATAAATATTCAGATAAAATATAAACGGAGGAAGTATATAAATAAACTAGTTTAATTGAAAAAAAGAAAGAACAAATACATAAATTAATACAAATCTGTAAATGAATAAAATAAAATATGTTATAAATATGTTCATAATTATATAAATAAATTTACAAATATATAAATAAGAGACACTCCGTCAAGTCTTACAAAATAAAATTACTGAATGTAAATAAGTTGATACTAGAAAAGAAAAGAACTTATGACCTATGGAGATTATAATTTTTAAAACAACTTTTGAGGCCTATGTCAGGCCTTGTCGGCAGCAAAAAAAAATTCTGAGTTTTCGGAAGAAATTCGAAAACTTTAAGAGCCCATTTATTTAGTGGTATGCGATATGAAAAGATATGAAATCATGTGATACATTTTACTTATCCATATGATATATTTGACTTTTTAAATGTTTGTTATGATGTATTCAAATCATGATTTATTTTATTTCAATCGTTTGTTAAGATTGATAAAAATATGAGAATTTACTTGATAAAAATTAATTTGACTATTATACCCCCTTGTTACATATATTTTTTTCCACAATGAATTAAAACAAGATTATTTAGGTCAATTAACACTAAGAGATAATGTTTGATATTATAAATACCACCTCTTAGATGAGATGCATAATCATGTGAAAATGGAAAAAGAAATGCGGGCCTTCGGGCCCAAGTGAAAAGCCATCAAACATAACAAACACTTAAAAAAATAGAATATGATATATTTTCCCTTCTTTTCCTTTCTTTACCCACGTAACAAACAAACTCTAACCGTAGAAATAGGGGAATTATGCTGGGAAAACAATGCAACTTTTAGTGAATAATATACAAAATTGAGAATTATTTCATAAAAAAGAAGAAACGAAAAAAAATTGGAAATTTTTTACACATCCAAGCACAACCTAAATCTTCTCTCTCTTCCTTAATTTTCCAGTTTCTTCAATCGGCTGTCGTCGCCCGCCGCCTCCCATCCCTCAGATCTCACGCCACCCGCCCTCTTTCTCCCTCATATCTCTGGTAAAGTTACGCTATCTTTCTCTCTCTCTCTATTTTTTTTTTTTAAATTTGTTAATTTCAACTGAATTTTGCCAAAAATAATATTCTCTCCGTCGGTATATTTGTCTCACTACTTTTTATTAAATTGTTTAAAGAATAATATTAAAATAATAAATAGTGAGCTTTTATAGTATTTAATGAATGAAAAGTGAATGTATTTGAGATAATTGAGATAAAAAGTGAGGGGAATAATATTAAAATTTTATTTGTAATTAAATTTAAATTTTATTTATACTAATTTTTTTCTTTTTATTTCCAGGAAAGGAAGCCCAAACCAGTGAAAATCACTATTAAAGAAAATGAAGAAAAAAGACCCGACCCAATACAGAAGTTAAAAATTTGGGCCTGAAAATTTGAGCCTGTCAATTCGGCCCAATACCCTGAATCTCTTCCCTAAAACCCCACTAAAATCCCCTTTCATCCACAGTCGCCGCTCTCCCCAAATCTCCAATGTCTCCCATTGTAGAACCTCAGGCCGCCGCCTCATTTGCAGATTCAAGAGTCCGTAAATCCACCATCGACTCCGCCGTGACCGCCCTGTTGAAGCACAAAGCTGCTCAATCCTCCACCCAGAAGCTCCAACTACTCCCGGGCGACGATTACATCTACCTCAACCTAACTCTCAAGAAAATCCCCTCAAACCCTCGCACAAACCCCTACAGAGTCGCTCTCCCTCACCCCATTTTAGATTCCTCTTCGCAGCTATGCTTAATCATCGACGATAGGCCCAAATCGACCACACCCCCTTCTGATGAAATTAAGAAACTCATCAAATCTCAGAACATCCCCATCTCGAAAGTGATCAAGGTTTCCAAGCTCAAGACCAATTACAAGCCATTCGAGGCGAAAAGGAAGCTCTGCGATAGTTATGATCTGTTTTTGGTTGAAAAAAGGGTTGTTCATTTGTTGCCTAAGTTGATTGGAAAACAGTTTTTCAAGAAAAAGAAGCTGCCTTTGGGGGTGGATTTGGGGAAGAAAAATTTGAAATTGAAAGTGGAGATGGCTTTAGGGAGTGCGTTGATGTATGTGAGGAGTGGGACTTGTTGTGTGATGAAAGTAGGTAAGGTTGAGATGGAAAAGAATGAGATTGTGGAGAATGTGTTTAATGCGATTAAGGGGGCGGTGGATAGGGTTTCTAAGAAGTGGGATGGTGTTAGGAGTTTGCACTTGAAATTCTCTGACTCAGTGGCTTTGCCGATTTATCAGGCCATGCCGGATGTTAAGTTGAAGATTGAGGGGTTGAAGGATAGCAAGGATGGAGTTGAGGTGATGAAAATTGGTGATGATGTTGGTGATGTTAAGGAAGAGAAGGAGGGTAGGAGTGGAAAGAAGAAAAGGGGGAGGATTCATGAGGTTAATTATATGGATATTGGAGAGGATTTGGGCTCTGATGACGACGATGAGATTGAGCAAGTGAAGAGCGAAAATGATGATGAATTTATCGGGACGGAGGAAAACTTGATGGATGAAAGTGATGATGATGAGACAAACAAGACTGAGAAGGAGGAGTTAGATGTTGATGAAACCGCGGGGAAGAAAACGAGCAAGGATAAAGCTTCGAAGCTGGTGAAGAAAAAGGCAAAATCTGAGAAGAATGTGGCTAAAAAACCGAAGAAGAATGGGACCGATGAGGTTGCTGATAAGCAGGGGAAGAAAAGGAGCGAGGTTGGGAGAAAACCGAGCGAAAGAATTGCCAAGAAAAGAGTGTCTGCAAAATGAGAGCAACAATTTTCCCAGGTTATCAATGTGGTACTGGAATTTTGATGGTTTAGATAAGTTTATTGCTTTATCATTAAGTTTATGTATTTGGATTATCTTGTCTTTTATTTGCAATTTTGAATCAAGAAACTTAACTTTTCTTATATATATGTTCAATGCTTGTTTTTGCCTTTTTATTGATTGCTACTAAGATTATATACATGTGTGCACTACTTTATTGATGAAGAACAGCTTGTATGTGACAAATGACAATCAATTTGATGTTTAAAGGGTAATCTAGGATATGATTAAAATTTTGGATTGTTATCCTCAATCATGTGAGATGACAGGGGTTTTTGTAGGAGAAATTCATAAAATGGAGGAATATATATATATAGAATCAGTCATATATAAGAATTTAGAGGAAAACTAGGTTTTAATGGTTTTTTAGTGCCTTATATTTATGGTTTTTATATGCATCCAGACATAATGTGTATACAATATAACAGATTTAGATGCAATTCACATGTTCCGAATAGTTTCGATAATTTCTGTGAAGAACCAAATGAATGACCAGTTGTTCTCTCATAAGATTTTACTACTGCAGCATTTTGGATTTCATTTAAAATGATTTCTGCTTGCATATATCTAATTGAAATATTGTGATCATATTGTGTGTGGTAGAATTAACTAGTAATCCTATTTTATTTGAATTTATCTTGTACATTTGTTGGTTCCTGGTGGAGCAGGCCTTGACTTCAACTTGCAATTCTGAATCAACATTGTTTGTTGCTAACATTACAGACCTTTATATACATGTTTGCATTATATTGCCAAACTTTTCCCAGATGTCTTTTCTTAGTTGTATAAATTATTACTTGGGAGATAATGTCTAGGATTTTAGTCTCAGTTTGTATATATCAACTGAATAGAGTTTGACAAAGTCTAGTATGCAAATTTGTATAGATACAAAAACTTTATTTTTCAACCAAATTCTATAATTGATGAATGTAATACAAAATTGAGTGGTTCATGGTTCACTCGGCCCGACTAGTTCATGGTTCACCCAGCTCAAATAGGTCATAATTTAGGGTTAATTATTTAGTGTTTAGGGTGTAGTTGGTTGATTTAGGACAATTTTATAGATTTTCATCTATACAAATTTGCACACTAGACCTACTCATAGAGTTTAGGTTGAGGATCTACATCCGAATATTGTTATCGTTTGGTGAAATCTTGAAAATATACTTACATTTGTCTGAGGAACAATAAATCCTCTTCTGCTCTGTAGTAGAAATTTGGGACATAAAACTACTAGACCAAATAGGACGCTAATAAATAGGGAATATGACCTCTCTGGTTTTTCAACATTTCAGATACAATAGATAGATTGGATATTCAATGATATGTGCCTTTATCAACTTGGAAAAAATACAAGTCTAGAAGATTTCATTTTAATTTTATCTGTTTTATGTTCTTGGCGCATCTTGAACATTTTAAATGAAAAGTTGATACATAACCATAAAGCAGAGTGCTCTGTTTCTATTTCATAAAGAGCTGATCTTTTTACTATTACGTTCTTAGTTATTGGACCTCATTTTATCTGACGAACATAATGAAATTCCTAAAAAATTGATGATATTCTAGTGCAAGGATAATCAACTTTGTTATTGAAAGCACAAGTTTTTTAGAAGCAGATTGTGGGCTTTCGCAGCATAATTAATATCATCTCAAGGTACCCTTTGATCCTTTCAACATCACAAATGGATCAAACAATTCTCAAAGATTTAACTAGAATTATAAGAGTGATACTACATGATAACAAATGATTTTATTCATCTTTAATAACATCTCATTTACAATGAATAAAAACAATTTTACAATAAATGAAGAGTAATGAAAAACACACACGCAGAATCATTGAATCAATCACACGGCATTAACAATAATTGAGCAAATAATTTAATTTATAATCCGTGCAATGGGAAGATCGATCATGAATCAGAACCTAGAGCGCTTGCACTCTACGGACGTCCCCTGTGAAAATCTCTGAGCATCAGAGCAATAGTCATAGACCATGTGCTTCTGCTGAACCCATCTCAATCTGTTTCTCCCCGGACCATCCAATTCTTGATTCCACCACGACCTGGACCCACAGGCTGCTCCAACTGCACACGCGTCGAACTTCAAGTTGCGGTAGAAAGCAACAAAGGGAGCCTTGGCCCAGTCGGTCTTCACACGCCCGCCCTGCGTGGCCCAATCGTCAGCGTTCCACAAGCTGCAGTACACTCTCATGGCCTGGCTCTTGGGGAACGGGATTCCGATGGCCTCGTGGTTGTTGAACACTCTGATCGGGCTATTGTCCACCATGAATCTGCATGATTATCAATGTCAATTTCTACTAGTAGGTCTCCTATCTCATTTTTAAAGTAATACTGTTTGGTATACAAAGTAATACTGTTTAGAATACGAAGTAATAATGTTTAGAATATGAAGTAATACTGTTTTAAAAATGTTTAATTTTATGTGTTATTGTTTTCAAAATCACTAATTAAACGTTGGTACTTCATATCTAAACAGTATTACTTCGTATACTAAACAGTATCACCATGATGGAGATAATTACATGATGCGGTGCGGATTCCAGACGATGGAGTAGGTGTGAAAGGCAGCGGTGGGGTCGAACCAGAGATGGAACTGCTGCTCCTTATTGCCTTTGCCTTGGGCGAATACATTCGTGTGGATTGTGTACGGTTGTCCACTCGCGTTTCCCAGGAACTCGAAGTCTATTTCGTCGTGCCCGCTTCCTAGTGATGACAGCTGAAACAATACATAATAAATGATGAGATATATTTATGTAGAAAGAATAATAATGATATGGAGCTCAACGGTGAGTTTGTTAATTATAAGTACTGACGTAGAAGGTAGTGACAGTCCCTGCGGAGTTATCGGGTACAAGTTTGAGTTGCATGTCGAATCTTCCGAACAAATACTCCTTCTTCGACTGGAATCCCGATCCCGAACTTTGGTCCAACGACAAGGACAGGCCACGTCCCCCGTCCATTACCTTCACTCGGTCGTTGCCAAACGTCGTCTGTGTCTCTCTGTAGAAATTAGCGGCCGAAGGGGCCGCTAAACAGGCCATCGCCACCACAAATGAGGCCATTGCTACTGCCAAATTTGCCATTTTTGTATACAAGTTAATAAGATGTTTGTATTAAATAAAAGAGGAGTTTATTTTTGTGTGTGGGATGATGTTCATGCATGAATGCTTGCGTTTATATACTATATGCATTTGGGGGTTAGGGCGGTCCTAGTGGATTCAGTGAATCTGTGAATTGGCTGGCAAAACTAGAGAAATTGATGAACAAATAATTAGACGCGCAATTAAGTCAATGGGTCCACTCTACCCATCCTTTAGTTTGTGTTGGATTATGGAGCTAGATCGACTACTCTTAGTCTCAATTTCTCGGTGATCCAATTGTAAGCAGTATTCTGTCAGAATGGGTGTTTTGATCCAGTTTCGCTTATGAATATCCATAAGATTCATTGTATTTTTTATCACTGAAATCTCTTAGCATGGTAGTGCCCTTAGACGTAGTTATTCCTGACGAATTGAGTCACCAAATCTGTGTTATTTAATTTCGTTTCTATCAATTTCTCTATAATTGTAGTTAAAATCCTAACAAATATACAGAAAAAGGGGTGTGTTTTTTTAATGGAGAAAAGTAGCAGTGGATTCATAACTTCAGTAAAAAAAACGAGACTTTAAAAAATAGGTGCTCAATTTCTGAGAATGCATCCACTTCACCACCGGAAATGAAATTTAAATTATCTGAAATAAAATATCTATCGAACTCAAAAGTAGTTTTGGTTATTAAATTACAATTTATAATGCTATGGATTAAATAATCAATTCAGGGTTATTCAACAATCTTGGTTTCCTATTACCTACTATGTTTTGGTTCTCATCTACTTCCTAGGTTTTGCTTCTATTCACGTTTTTTTCAAGTTCCATCATAAGTTTTTACCTTTCACAAATGATGAACGATTTTTAAAATTTTTACAAATTTAAATACGAAATTAAATATTTCCATCATTTTTCTACTATATCATTTATGTATATATGTTAGTCAAGTCAGTTGTGACATCAATATATTAGATGTAAATGACTCTAATTTGTCATATCAACAAAAAAACGTTTTTGAATGAGAGGGAGAGTTTGTGGGTGAGAGTGGTGGAGTCGAAATATGGGAGAGAGTGGGGTATGGATGAGGAGATAATTGTGGAGGGAGTTAGGAGGAGGTGACCAAATTGGTGAAAAGATATTGTGAGTTTTACTCAGGGGTTGAGGGGGAATGGTTTAGAAAGAGGGTTGCGAGGGTGATAGGTGAGGGTGAGGAAACATTGTTTTGGGAGGGTAGATGGGCTGGGGGAGATCTGAAATTTCCGAGAATTCTCCAGATTAGTGAGGATAAAGGGGAGAGGGTGAGCTCATTGGGTAATTGGGTGGGGGAACATGGGTGTGGAGATGGAATTGGAGAAGAAATCTCTTTGATCGTGAACGAGTCATGTTTAATACCTTTGTTTCTTTGATTAACATGTTTCCTTTGAAAAGAGGTAGTAGAGACTCATGGACGTGGAATGACGACCCAAGAGGACATTACTCGACGAAGTCAACTTATGTCACTCTCTCAAACCATGTTGAGAACCATCATCTCAATGCTGTTTGGGAGGAGGGATTTAAGCTCATTTGGAACAAATTCACTCCGGTAAAAGATCATATCACATGCTTGGCGAGTGCTATGGGATAGGCTACCTACAAGACTCAATCTACAGAGGAGGAATATTATTCCCCAAAATGGCGACGTTCGATGCCCCGTCTACAACCTACTTAGTCATTGTCGAATTCTGAGAGGCAAGAAAGGTAAACAAATTGCTGCATCTATTTGGCTTTGTGTGATTTGGGCAATATGGCGAGGAAGAAATGAGTTAATTTTCAATGGCACCAATTTTTCATTTTCTAAAATTGTTGATGATATTAAAGCTAGGTTTTCGAGTTGGTTTTATATGAAAGAGTTGAATTGTTTTAATTTCTCTTATAGTGACTGGTTAGCTAATCCTTTTTTTTTGACGGGGACAAATTAGCTAATCCTAGAATGATTCTAGAATGTTAAAATTGTAAGTATTGATTCTTGTCGTTGAGTATTCCTTATACCCGTTTTAATAAAAATCCCTTTTTTGCTGTTCAAAAAAAAAAAGCGTTGGAAATTTTAACCATGTAATAGATTGCAAAAAATTTAAAAGCCCTATAACGATACATATTAAAACCTCATGATAAAATTGAAAGGACATAAATATGTCGTGTTTTTTTCCAATTAATCCTTAAATAATGAGTGAGTCTCATGTACACCCAGTGCACCGTAGATTAATAGTGCATTTTAGAATTTTATGACTTGTTATACTAAAAAATAAAATTTATTTACACTGAACATTGTAATTATTTTTTCATATTAATAGTTGCACGATTCCGTGTAAATAAGCTGTAATTTTCAGTATAACAAATTAATTAAACCGTGCAATTCTTCAAATTAATTAAACGGTGCATGATTTTTTTCTACGTATACGATAAGAATATCTAAACCCATTTATTATATCCATATGAGCAAATTCAAAATGTTACATGCTGGCCAGGGGAAATATTGCTTTAGGAAGGTGAAATTTCAGGCTCCAAGGATGAAGGATCTACACATATTTGCTTTCTGTTATAACTGATGCGAGAAAGATATAAAAATAATAAATAAATCGACATTAAAATTTTACGTGGTTCTCTAATAATTTGTTAGCTACGTCTACGAGCAGAAGAGAGGATCTCGTATATTATTCAGAACCGATAACAATATACAAGTCAAATGGAAATATAAATATTTCCTAACCAACTAGGCCTAAGTTAATAATCCAAAAACCGAAACCGACTGATGCACCAAACTGACTGGGCTTAAATTAATAAGCCCAAAACCAAAACCGATTGATGCATTTGTATCAAAGAGACATGAACTTCTTAAATAACATTAGGAAGTCATTCACCTTTTCTCACAATCTGATGTGGGACAGAATATGACTTCTTATAGGATTAGAAAATTCTCTAACTTTTGATACAATCCGATGTTAGATAAAACAAAACTTCTTTATTTTACACAATTTCAACACTTTCAAAATTCAATTATTAATTAATATTCCAACATCATTAATATGTATTAGAGAGGATATGGGTTGATACAGGGAATCGTGTCATAATCAAACAATTGTGTTTCCATCAATAATTGGGAGTAACGATGAGATGCTGCCAATAATTGGGTTAATGCATGAACAATAATTTTATTCACTACAATCAAACAAAGTAAAACGTATTTTCTGTTTTATGGGAGACAAGAGTCAAGAGATATTGAACGGGGTGAGTTGTACGTATCTAAAATTCATAAAATATTAGATATAACTCCTTCTGTCCCACAAAAATAATTTTTTGTTTTCTTTTTTGATTTATTTTAAGTTATGTATAGTTCCATCCTTATTAAAAGTATACAAATTATTTAAAATATCTCTATTTAATGTTATAGGACTAGACATTGTTGCTTTTATATTCAATAAATAAATATATATGACAGACTTTATAAATAATTTAGGATTTTAAACACAATAAATTATACTTATTAATTAGTTTAAAAAAAAAGAAAGGGAATTATCTTTGTGCGATGGAGGGAGTATAATTTTTTATTTTTGTTTTTTATGCAAATATTAGTTCTTAAAAATTCAGGTAGGAGGACTTCTCAATGGCTGGTAAATTCACCCGTCAAAGAAAAAAAAAACTGGTAAATTCCACTTCAAATTAGGTTAAGAGTTGGGGCACACATCCCTCTTGACCATAGTTTTACTAAATTGTTTACATTGAATCGTGAAATTATTAATATGAAAAAACAATTGCACGGTTCAATGTAAATAAATTGTATATTTCAATATAATAAGTTGTATGATCCTAAAATATTTTATGAGTGCATGGTGTATCTAATTATACATGAGACTCACTCTTTTTTTATGAAGTGAAATTAGGCTGAACCAGCCTACATTATTTTTTATTTATTTAATTAATGAAATGGAAATTAACGCGACCATTGTGTACTTATGATAATACGAATCTGGCCACCGTCATTCAGAATAATGCTAACTCATAGTAACTCGTTGTTGTAGCTGTTTATTACAATAATTTTTACTCATTGTGTTAATTCATAATAACCCATTGTCATAGGTAATTATTACAATAATTTTTAACCGTTGTGTTAATTGGATAATAACCCGTTGTCGTAGGTGCTTATTACAATTCCATTGATTTATACCTATTGTTATATACAATTTTATGTAATTTTATATTCTAACAAGATAGTAAATAATATATTATAAAATTCCAACGAATAATAATAAATAATATATAAGAAAATTTCATAATACAATCATCATTCATCAATTACAAATTTTTTTGATGTTTTATACTTTTATTCAAGTAAATTTAATAATTAATTCAATAACTTAATTAATGAAAATAAAACAAAAAAGCAAAGAACCTAGCCACTATATCCAACATCGTCTCTTCCATATTCCGTCTTCCATCTCTCAAGTCAAGCAATACCTTAAAAAAAAAATTGTTGGACAACATTAAATATTTAGAACTGGAAATATATTTTAAGATATATAAATAATCAAATAATTTACTATGAGTTTTAGAACTGGGGCACACATCCCTCTTGACCATATTTTTAATAAATTGTTTTACATTAAATCGTGCAATTATTAATATGAAAAAATAATTACATGGTTCAATGCAAATAAATTGCATATTTCAATATAATAAGTTGTATGATTCTAAAATATTTTATAAGTGCATGGTGTATCTAGTTATACATGAGACTCACTCATTTTTTTTTATGAAGCGAAATTAGGCTGAACCAGCCTACATTATTTTTTATTTATTTAATTAATGAAATTGAAATTAATATTTAATACAACCATTGTGTACGTATGATAATAAGAATCTGGCCACCGTCATTCAGAATAATGCTCCATCAACAATTAATGGAAGTCGATGCAGATATGGATATGTATTCCTACTATTTATGAGAAAAGACATCTAATCTAATTCGAAATTTTCATTATCTAACATTGACAGTACTTTTAATTAGGGTGGGCATTTTATTTAGGGTTCTGAACTCGATAAAAAATTTATGAAATCGGGTTTCGAGTACTTGATTTTTTATTTTTTTATGTAATTATTATTTTTTATATTATTAGTATTTTTTTTTAATTTTATTTCCACAAAAGACAAGTATTTCGGGTACCCGAACTCGAACACCCAATTTGAACCCACCCCTACTTTTTTATTTTTTTATGTAATTATTATTTTTTATATTATTAGTATTTTTTTTTAATTTTATTTCCACAAAAGACAAGTATTTCGGGTACCCGAACTCGAACACCCAATTTGAACCCACCCCTACTTCTAATCTTGACAGACCTAAGGGGAGAGATAGCTGCACTTAGGGTGTGTGCTATCCCCTTATGCCTGTCAAGATTAGAAGTAGGGATGGATTCAAATTAGGTATTTGAGTTTGGGTACCTTATAATTTATAAATTGAAACACTAAAAATAATTTTTAGAAATACTTATTTTTAAAACTATCTCTCATAATTTTTTAAAAAAGTGATTCTAAAAGCTGATTTTTAGAGTTTTAAACACACACTTAGAGAAGGAGGAGTCCATTTTGTTTTTCTCCCACATGCAAACTTCACAAATTAAATATAGAGACTCTCATTTCATCATCTTATTAACAAAGTTATTGCATATTAGTTAAAGTTAAATTAGAATTGAAGATATATATCATGGAAATCATATAACAATGTTTTAGAAAGAATTTTACAATTAAGTTGTTTGACATGGAAATATTAAAAAAAGTGAAGCTAGTTTAGTTATAAGTCTAGTGGGTTACTTTGGATTTGAATCTGATGCAATACAAGTCTACCCCGTGCAATAGAATCACACAATTCTATTGCACTTCAATTAATATATGAGTAACACTCTTGTGAATCAGGTTTATATATGAACTCCATCACTGTTATGTTCAAAAATTATCACTGAAATGCACAAAAAATTTAACTATTTAAAAATATAAAACATTTTTTGATAGTGATAATTTTTGTGGATAACAGTCAAAATTTTTTACCCATAACAATAATAATTTTAATACATAATAATAATACTAAAAAAAATTGAGTTTATTGTGAACAATAATTTTAATACATAATAATAATACTAAAAAAAATTAAATTTATTGTGAACTTAACTTCATGCAAATTTTTATCATGATGAAAACGCATAGCCATAGATATCTGAGAAGCTGCTAAGAAAGAAAAGCTAGCCTACCTAATGAACAACATCTCTTTTTGTTATCATCTTCCCACCGCAACCGGCCCCCCCTTAATTATTTTAATAATTCCATTTCCACCAACAATTAAATAGTCATGTTTTCAATTTTTCAAATGATAATGTTTTTACTTTTTTAACAAAATTGAAATAATCAGATGTAAGGATTGGACTCTGAACATCATCATTAGAAAAGGTTTGGATATGAATTTCAGAAGATCGATTTTCTTGCAAGTGGACGAATAAATCTTCGTATGTTAAAAAGAAAAAGAAAAACAACTAAATAGATGATAATAATAATAATAATAATAATAATAATAATAAAATAATAATAATAATAATAATAATAATAATAGTAAGAATAATAAATGAAAGATTAAATCTATGCACCAGATGCACCGTACACTTCATAGTGTATTTTAAAAATTTACTCTTTACTATTCAAAATATAAGATGTTTTGTTCTTTTGCATGTTTATTAATAAAAAAAAAATTATATCAAAATTAGCCTTATTTAATGATAAATTATCTTTAATGACATGATATGGAATAAAACAAAAAAGTAAAGAAAGAATATTAAATAAGGACATTGTAGTAAATAGAAGCTAGAATGTCAAATAAAAAGTAAATAAAACAAAAAATCAAAATATCTTATATTTTAAATAGGAGGGAGTATAATTTATTACACTGAAGCATGCAATTATATTTTAGGAACATGGGTTGCACGTTTAACGTAATAAATTGTAAATTTCTAAAATACATAATGCATTGCACGGCGCACGAGAAACCAACTTCAAACCAAAAAAATATTAATTGGAAATATGCGCAAACTAACTTGCTTTATTTTTTAAAAGAAAAAAGTTATTCTCCTTTTAACTTTTGAAAAAGACAAAGTCTAGTATGAAAATTTTCATACATGAAAAAACTTTAATTTATAATCAAATTCTGTAATTGGTGAAGGTAAGACAAAATTGAGTGATTCATGGTTCACTCGGCCAAAGTGATTCATGGTTCACCCAGTTCGAATAAATCATAATTTAGAGTTCATTATTTAGTGTTTAGAGTGTAGATAATTAATTTAGAATAATTTTATAGATTTTCATACATGAAAATTTTCACACTAACGTACTCTTTGAAAAATTAATGTCTGTACTCGTAATTGGAGTCTGGAGTTGCGCAGTTGCTAATAGTGACATTAATTTTTGTAAAACAAAAATAATGAAGATACGACAAGTTTCTCAAAAATGAAGGAAAATAGCTGTCACTTTAACTTATTATTATTATTATGACCTTGGATGTAATTAATTAGTGAGGCGCCAACCCAAATAAAATTGATGTCTGGACCCATTACGCGCATAATTATTCTGCCTCCTCTAAATCTAATTCATTCATTCAAACATGCATTGCATTTTCCAGCTCACAACTTATGTGCATGGATATGTATATATAAAGAGGGCCTCTCCAACCATGCATCAGTATCACCCAAATCCATATACAACAATTACTACAATATCTTATTATTAACTTGTTTACAAAAATGGCAAATCTGGCAGTAGCAATGGTCTCATTTGTGGTGGCGGTCACCTGTTTGGCAACCCCTTCGGCCGCTAATTTCTACAGAGAGACACAGACGACGTTTGGCAACGACCGAGTGAAGGTAATGGACGGGGGACGTGGCCTGTCCTTGTCGTTGGACCAAAGTTCGGGATCGGGATTCCAGTCGAAGAAGGAGTATTTGTTCGGAAGATTCGACATGCAACTCAAACTTGTACCCGATAACTCCGCGGGGACTGTCACCACCTTCTACGTCAGTACTTATAATTAACAAACTCACCGTTGGGCTCCATATCATTATTATTCTTTCTACATAAATATATCTCATCATTTATTATGTATTATTTCAGCTGTCATCATTGGGAGGCGGGCACGACGAGATAGACTTTGAGTTTCTGGGAAACGTGAGCGGACAACCGTACACAATCCACACGAACGTATTCGCACAAGGCAAAGGCAATAAGGAGCAGCAGTTCCATCTCTGGTTCGACCCCACCGCCGCCTTCCACACCTACTCCATCGTCTGGAATCCGCACCGCATCATGTAATTATCTCCATCATGGTGATACTGTTTAGTATACGAAGTAATACTGTTTATAATACGAAGTGCCACGGTTTAATTAGTGATTTTGAAAACAATAACACATAAAATTAAACATTTTTTAAACAGTATTTCTTCATATACCAAACAGTATTACTTCATACCAAACAGTATTACTTTAAAAATGAGTGTGGGAGACCTACTACTAAAAATTGAGATTGATATTCGTGCAGATTCATGGTGGACAACAGCCCGATCAGAGTGTTCAACAACCACGAGGCCATCGGAATCCCGTTCCCCAAGAGCCAGGCCATGAGAGTGTACTGCAGCTTGTGGAACGCCGACGACTGGGCCACGCAGGGCGGGCGTGTGAAGACCGACTGGGCCAAGGCTCCGTTTGTCGCTTTCTACCGCAACTTGAAGTTCGACGCGTGTGCAGTTGGATCAGCCTGTGGGTCCGGGTCGTGGTGGAATCAAGAATTGGATGGTCCGGGGAGAAACAGATTGAGATGGGTTCAGCAGAAGCAAATGGTTTATGACTATTGCACTGATGCTCACAGGTTTTCGCAGGGGACGTCCGTCGAGTGCAAGCGCTCTAGGTTCTGATTCGTAATCGATCTTCCCATTTCTCGGATTATAAATTAAATTATTTGCTCAATTATTGTTAAGGCCGTGTGATTGATTCAATGATTCTGCGTGTGTGTGTTTGTGATCTTCATTTGTTGTATGATTGTTTTTATTCATTGTAAATGAAATATTATTTGAGATCAATAAAAGCATTTGTTATCATGTAGATTCATGCACTCTTATAATTCTAATTATAAATGAGGCCCAAAAAGTAAGAAAATAGAGTTAAAAAACTTAGGTCTTTATGGAATAGAAACAGATCACTCTGTTTTATGGCTATGCAACAATATTTCATTTTAGAAATTCAAGTCGAGCCAAGAAAATAAAACAGATATCACGAAATGAAATGAAATCTACAACACAAGAGTTGCTACATAAAGAAAATAAACCAATAAAGACTTTTAAGCAAATGGAAATCCGAAAATCTTTCCAAATCAAATCTTCAAACTTGTTTTTTCTTGAACTTGATATTTGGTTGAACCCATAAATGCACAAATCAATAAATATCCAATTGAATTTATCTAATTCTATCTGAAATCTCTTCTCAAAATGTTGGAGCAAGATTTGGGCTCTGAAGCGCCATCAACCAGGTTTGGTTTCCGAATACTCGAAAAAACAGAGACTAAAAAAGAGGATGTTGGCTTAAAGTCACTGAATTCAGGATTGTAAAGATTAGTAATATCCCTCAAAGGCCTCCGCGCCTTATTGATCTTCACCGACGCACTCTTCAGTTTCTGATTATCCGGGCTAAGCTTTTTTGTCGATGAAAATGGCGCGATATTCTCTTTGTTGTCATCATTTTCTAACACAAAATTCTTAGATATCTTCATTGATGATTATGAATAAACCCAAGAAAGAAAGAGAGGTTGCAATTTGGTGTACGACTTTGGGGATCACCATATTTTTAATATGTGCAGTTTGAATGTTTGGAGGGAAGTGTAAGAAAATTGTTTTCTCAAAATTGAAATTATTTTTGTATGAATTATTGATTAATGAAGGAATTTCCAATTCAGGAATAGGAGGGAGGAATTAAAAAAATTGGTTTAAATTGCAATTGAATGATGGGATTGTGTGGAACTGAAAATTTGAAATTTAGCCAGTGGGAGGGAAATGGAATTGACTTGAGATAATATTAGATACGTTATGAGTTATTAAGAGATAATATTAGTATTATATTAATATTAAAAACAACAAGTGCAATTGTACATATTTAACTAATATTGTAGTAAAAACACCAATACTAACCAACTAATATCATTTTGGGTAAACAACTTATCTTAATTAAAAATGCACTTGAATTGAATTATGCACCCGACATATATAACTTTGTCATATGTATGTTGTGATATTATATGCAAAGAAACTTGTCATAAGGCAAATACTTATATATTGATTTAATTTTAACTCAATTTTAATCAAAATTTAATTTGTTAAAAAAAAAAAGAATAGCTAAAAGATTTAGTCAAAATGATATCAAAATTGCAACAGTTACAAAATTATTCAACTAATAATTTAAGTCTAATGTTAAAAGTAAACACAACTTAAATTATTAGTTGAATAATTTTAAATTAAATTATTCATTCACATTATTAGTTAATTGTAAAACGATAATAGATTGGTTGTGATAAAGCTCCGTACCCATACTTTTAAGAGAAAATGTTATTTGGGACCAACATAGGATAAATGGTGTTGATTATGTGAATAGTATACTCTCTTTCAAATTTTAGAGAAACACATTTTCTACTAATAATATTTTTTTTTGAAACAACTAATAATATTATATGGTATGACTATTAATAAGAGTTAGGACAATCTCTTAAAAAGCATTGAGATTTCTTCAAGAGGGCAATTTTCAATCATGGACAATTATATATTGTCATATCCGATTTGGAAATTTTGATATGCTATAGGAATGACGACAATATGTGACAATTAACATGGTTTATAAGGAAATAATTCAAAATCATAAGAGAAAATAATATCTTTCAAACTTGCATTATTTAACAATATAAACTTTTTCAATATTTTGAGCGCAACTCATTTTCGTGTTAAATTTTGAAAGTAAAAAATGCTCACAAAAATCGTGCATTGCATCGATGAAAAAAAATTGATCGTGTAATATATAAAATAAAACTAAGATTTAAAAAAAAAAATATTATAATACAGGTAAAATATATTTTTTATTCCATTTAATATGAAAATAAATATATTTCCAATCAAATTCATTTTATACTTATAAACCGTCCATTTAATTGAGCTATTATCAAGTCGAGCTCCTACGAGCTATAATCTACTCGAGCTCAAATGATTAGATAGTTTTACGCTTAGTTCTACCTTGTAGTACCTCCGTCCCAAACTCGATTGTCACATTACTGTGTGCTCGGGTTTTAAGAAAAAGTGATAAAATGATAAAGTGTTGGGGTAGAAAGAGTTGTTTATTAGTATTTTATGTGAAAAAGTGATGGGTAGTTGGGGTTAAAAATAATTATTTATTAGTATTTTATGTGATAAAGTGAATATTTCTATTTAAGGAAAGTGATAATCAAGTATGAGACGCCCGAAACGAAAATGTAGCAATCGAGTTTGGGACGGAGAGAGTATTACTTATCACGCTTGAAGTTGAGCGAGCTTCAAATTCATCAAACATAATATTTTGTTGGAGGTTGTTAGAGTTAAATATCTACGTCAAACCAAACTGAATCGAACTTTTACTGAATCATCTCAAACCGAATATTAAATAATTTGAATCAATCGAATCTGTTCAACCATACATGACTTAAAAAAAACATGAAATAACTTGTAATGGAGCCTGCAGGCTAGAAGTGTTGAACCCGGAATTTCCACTCCCCATGAACTGGATCATAAGAAACAAACTCAGCACCTTGTTCACAACACTTGTTCATCAACATCTCTATAAACCTCTCAACTTTACGACCTTCAACGTACTGCTTCCCTGCCTTTTTATCCATGCATTTTACGTAACCAGAGTAACCTCACAAGCCTTATTAATACTCTCCCCAACTGCTGGCTTCTTCTCTTGGTCTGGATAAACAATCACTTCCCTATCATTGAACTCAACGATAGATTCAAGGTCCAGATTACGAACATCGGTTTCTCCTAGAACCTTGATGCTTCCATATCCCTTTCTTCCCACAACAAAGCTGTTAACACGCGTACACCATCCTGGTTCGGCTATTTCCTTTGCTGCTAGCTCTGTTATGGAAGGTTTTGTATAGTATTCCCTCCCTTCTGGAAGCTTCGGCATTGTTGCTAAAATATCTGCCTCGTGTTTTTCAGCTGCTGTATCATTATGCTGGTCCTTTTGGTCATAATGAACACAGAAAGGCTTACTGTTTGAATGAGAATGAAGGGACAGCGAGTTGTTGATCCAAGCTCTGGGGTTCTCACGTGGCAGAAAAGGACCGGGCTTATCTACCTCATCAATGAAAAATGGAACCTGCAATTTTACAAATTTATGATATTGTTTGTGATTAAAAAGAATTACGTATATATATATTTTTAGAGGAATGATCACCTTAGTGTCACAGCTAGGTCTCTGAGAAGGCAACCAAGGGTGTCTTGAGGCCACATGTTGTATTCTCAATAAGGATGCGGGTGGCTGAAAGGTTGTTTGAGAACTGCATTCATGTGAACAAAATAGATTCACAAAATTAGACAACGTTGAAAAAATGCTATGTCTTAGTGAACAAAAAACGATTAAATTATCTGATTCAGAACTTCTGTACGTAATGGCTTAATCCTTTCCATATAAAAGAGTGCCCAACGTGGGAGTCCTTATAATTCAAAACTCATAACAAGGTGCTTGGAATGAAAATTTAATTTGATGCCACAAACTACCATTGACAAAAACTTATGCAAATGGATTAATGAGCAACTGGTGAATAATATTTTGTCATGTGCGAAAAGGTATCACTTACCGGAGAGCTAGATATTCCGTGTTGTCTTGACGTTACTGCATTGGGTCGATCAATCGGAGATCTGGTGGCAAAAGGATTTACCACAAGTGATGATGGAACATACCTATAAACATTCCGTTCCGTGCCCATTATATATCATTGAATATATATGCATCATCTATTTTTCTTTAATTCGTATTTAAAAACATAAAAATAGTAATTTCATGTTAAAGTGTGAGATAACCATTCACCATCCAGTTGTGGAAAATCATTCAACTGAAACTAATGTCATATTATATTTACACAATACTCTGTTATGAGGCAAAGTGAATTAGTAAAAGATATAAACAATCATTAACCATGACTTGACCATCATGCTTTGATTATGAAAACCCAAAAAAGGTAAAGGGTAATTAAAGAGAAAAGCAAAAAGCTATAGTTGATGAGACTTACTGTTGTCCATTCATGGTTTGACTGCTAACGTCCACCACCTTTGTCAATGCCATTGGAAGCTTTTGAAATGAAAATAAGAAAAAAATAAAATTAAAAACAATTGCAAAAGTGTATGTTCTAACCTTGTGATGTATTTGGTCGTTGGTAGAAATAGAATTAAAATCTGTGATGTTCCTAGATTTACTGAGGTAGACTGTGTGGATATATTGGGGCAATTATTAAGGAAAGACGGATTCAAACTTTTGGGAAATGTAGACGTAGAAGAAACTGGAGTTGGTTGAGGGATAGAGGGTTGTGTTTGAGAGAAAGGATTTAGAGCTGTGGTAATTGTATTATTAAAGGGTTGATATGCGATAGGCTGTGTGACACAAGAGGAACGAGCATTGATTTATGGTGAAATGTAGAGGTTTTATCTATGTTAGAGAAAGGATTTACAGGTGCGGAAATTGTATTGTTATTAGTAGTAAAGTTGGTTGTCTTAAATGGTAGATATAATTTCTGGGACAGAGTGGTGGGCAGAAAAGAGGAATTGAATGAAGAGTGGTTGAATATATTTGGAGTTGGACAAGTGTTGGGAAAACATGGTACACAAGAGTTAGTCCATGATATAAAAACAACAAAAGTAAGATGGTGCCTAGATTCGAACGTTTTGTAAGTTTCAATTGTTCGTTGTTTTTTTGGCCTGGGATCCTGTAGTAGCAACTACCAAATAGCAATAGCATTACATATGTTAATTTCTTTTACAGTGTTGAAGTAATACTATATGAAGAGAAAGTTACTCACTAGAACAAGTCTGAAACACATTATTGCGTAGTTGGTTCTGGATTGGAAAATTGAATCCTGCAACATGAAAAACAAAAGAAAGAATGAATTTGGAAGATTTAATTCTAAGCAGGGGTAATTATGTATGTATATAAATTCACAACAATATCTTACCAGAAGGAGATGAAGCATTACGAGCAGAAACTGTTGAATCTAAGTAAATTAGAAAATTACTAGGCATTACATATAATTCATGTTTACTGAAAAACAAAAAAGGTAGAAAAAGTAAAAGTAGAGAGACTTGCAACAAGTGGAATCAAGCACCATCTTATACTCTGTGAAATTTTTTTTGAATTGTTTTTAGTTTTTAGTTGGGCCGAATATGCTCATAGGCCCATTTCTCTTTATTCACAATTGCATCCTAAATTAAATGCCAAAATAATTAATATTAATTGATAAAATACCCATGCTGCTGCTTCTTCTTCTTCTTCTTCAACTATTTACAAGTCTCTGCGAAAAGAAAATAGAAAAGACAGATTTGTGATCACTAAACTTAGCGTTTGAATCTCAATTAAACAGCAGACATTGCAATTAACCAAAGAAATTGATTGGAATGAGTAAATAACAAAGTTATCTGTAAATAATTTTGACCCATTAACCAGCCTTCTCTAATGCACCCAAAATCACCAAATCGAATTCGATGTAGGAATTGCAAACTATCGAAACAAACAAGAAATTCCATACCTTTCTAATCGCAATCTCTGCAATATTTCAACAATAAACGTCGTCGCTTCAGTCCACAGAAAATCTACACTTATTTGTCCTCAAATTCGAATCCCTAATACCCAATTACAAGTTCAAAGAATCCGTTTTTTACCAAAATCATACAGACAATCAAAGTGAGCAAACCTCAGAATGAACAATACCTCACAAGACAAAAACCAAGAAATCTGTGGAGAAATGAAATTAAATTCAAATCCTCTGTATCAACATGAACATCACACAACACAAATTGAATTGAAATGAAGTTTGTCGCCTGCATGTGGAAAGCCCCCAATTAGAAAACCCTGACTACAATCTGAGATGAAGAAAAAGATTGAAAAGGAAAGGAAATCCTCTATATATTAATATTAATAGATTTTTTTTTTTTTTTTATCATGTGTCATCTTGTGGTTAATTTAAATGATGTGTTATTTTGAAATTAATTTGGATGATATGTTACATTTTATTATATTAATGTGTTATTTTTTTATTGATTTGTAGTAATATGTGACATCCATGTGACATTTTAATATGTAGTTTAATATAAAAAAATTGCAATTATTAAAGTTTGAACCATACATGCATATCTTAAATTATATTTATGTTACTTAGAAATTAAGTTAATCTATAAAATTTTAAATATCTTGAATATTTATTTTATTGAGCATTATCTTTTTTGTATTAACCTTTATTTTATATCTAATATTTTATCATACATCGATTTTGAAAACATCACTCAACAAAATAATATGAAATTTATACTTCATATATGTCGTATTATTGTGAATTTCGATGATGTGTCGCCTAATTAAGAAATGAGAATTATGTAAAAAGAAAATAATGAATTTGATCTATAGATAATGATGACATGTCACAATATAATTATTTTCTAATTGTTTAGGTAATTAAAGTATGTATGAATATTATAAAATGTGTAATTAATATTTATTATTTTATTTATTTAACTTTATTATATGCTTCATTTATTTATTTTTAGTTAATTTTTATTTTGACTTAATTTAATATAAATAAAATATTCAATCTAAATGTATTTTATGTTAATGTGAATTATATTTAATTATTAATTTTTTTTATTATTGTTCTTATGTTCTCCATTTAAAATATAGTGTGGCGACGCCATAAAAAAAAAAAATTTAAACATAATAATGGAACGGAGGAGTATATCTTAATTTATTTTATGTAACAAAATATTTTATATTATAATTCATTCACTTTTATTTTTTTATTAATGCATATTAATTAATATATTAATATTTTTTTTAACGTTGTTTCATTTTTTTAATTTTTTTTTCTTAATCGGTTTATGTTGTTTTAATTTTCAGATTTCAACTTCATATTAAAAGGAATGATTAATATTTGACATAATAATTTTATTCCAAGATTTAAACAAAGTTGTACATATACCCTTTAAACAATTATTAATTCATATTTCATGTATATATATATATATATATATTTAATTATTAAATATATTATTTAATAAAAATGTTGTATTTTTTAATTGAAGACCGCGTAACACGCGGACATTAAACTAGTTTTGAAATATTGCAGAGATTGCGATTAGCAAGAGAGTGGATAGTGAAATTAGATTGCAACTAGCATTTCTCTTTTCTATTTGCATACTAAAACAAAAACAGGTATTTATAATCAAATTTAATAATGTGTGCCATCTTTTGTTATTCATACATCACAATAAAATTATTACGATCCAATCAGGTTTTTTTTTATAATTAAAATGGGGCACTTTAGAATACTTATTGTAAAAATGGGGTTGATTTTTAAAAAAATTATGCATATGGGACACCTCAATCAATCAAGCGATTTTTCTATTCGATCAATTCAATTCAATATTTGATAATATTCCAAAACTCAGAACTCTTTTTTTTTTTTTTTAATTGAACATCTCATTTTTCAAAATCAATAAATAAGCATATTGACCATTAAAAATTCCGTCAATTTTTTTTTTTTGGTCAGGGAAAAGTAATAATCCATCTGTCATAATTTTGATTGTTCACTTTCCGTAAATAGCTGTTCTAATTTTGTTTAGTCATTTCCTTAAAAGGAAATAAAATAATTTTCAATACTATTTAATACTATTATTTCTCTCCATTAAACCCACTTTACACCGTTTAATACTGATTATTTCCCTCCACCAAACTCACTTTACTCACTTTATACCATTTAATACTATTATCTCCTACATTTTCTCAACCTTCGTGTTTACAGTAACCAGATAATAAAAAATAGGACAGAGAGAGTATTATTAAAGAGAGACTCCACAAAGCATAAGATATGCTCAGGAGTGAAAATAACAGTACATAGAGTTCAAAATTTAAAGATTGAAAAGAGACAAAGGGTTGTTTAACCACGAAATGAAAGACGGATCATCACGAAACAAATTTTTTTGCCAAGAACCAGCTCCAAAGCTTTTCATTCAGTTCTTCAAAAAAAATTAAAAAAAATTTTGGATTGAACTCCACGCCTTCAAATACCAGTTTATTTCTTGTCTTCCATATCAACCACACCACTCACTCCCAAATACAGACTCCAATTCTCGAAGATTTGTTACCTCTAAATAATCCGGAATGCATCAGGAAATGGCACTCCAAGTCATTATGAAGGGGTAGTAAGACAGCTAGCCATCAGTAGCAATTCCTCCACAATAGTGATGCTTTTGGGCATAATAGAAACAGGTGAGCATCTTCTTCATCTTCTATTCCACACACCGGACACGGCAATGGGCAACATCCTGAATAATGTTCTGTTTCAGCAGATTCATTTTGGTAGGAATTCTGTCTCGCAGTACTTTCCATGCTAGTGCTTGAACTTTGAGAGGTGAGAATTTATTCCAGATCATCCGAGCCTTTTTTTCCTCATTGCAGTCGATGGGGTCAGCTACTCCGCTTGACACTATGCACTCATATGCTGCCTTTGTTGTATATCTACCCCCCGGACCTGGTTTCCACATCCATTTATCTTCCACATTTTCCTTGAGTTTAAACCTGTTAATAAATGTTAGGAAATCAGATAGATAAGTCATTTCACGTTCAAATAAACTCATTCTCCAATTCCACGACCACTGCCACCCACCCAACAAGACCCCAAAGAATTAATGCAACACTCTTTATCCCTACTCAAATGATATAACGTAGGAAATTTATTTTTTAACGACATTTCCCCAGCCCATAATCCCTCCCAGAGACTCGTCTTACCCCCATCGCCCACTTTTAATTCTAAATTGCCTAAAAACCATTGCCCATTTGTACCCGACCTAACCTCCACCACGTCCTTCCACCAACTCGTCCAACTGGATCTCCCTCTAACAGACACAAGCCCTCCCTCACTTACTTCTAGCAACCCATGCAAAGAAGTAATGACTCTAGCCCACAAACAATTCCTATCATCTAAATACCTCCATAATCATTTCCCAATAAGTGCACAATTAAAATACTCCAAATCCCTCACCCCAAGCCCACCCCTCCCCCTTGTCTCACAAATATTTTCCCATTTAACCCAAGCAATTTTTGAAGCATTTTCATTCCCACCCCACAAAAAATTTCGATGAAGAGAAGATAGCACACTCAGGGTTGTCTTTGGTAAACAATAAAAGGAAAGATGGTAGATTGACATAGCATTGAGCACCACATTTAGAAGAGTAATTCTTCCCCGAAATGAGACTTTCCTATGTTCCCAAGATTTCAACTTTACCTTCACTTTATGAACAAGATGCGCCCACTCCGCTATACTCCTGTGATTCATTCCTACTTTAATTCCCAAATAAGAGAACGCCGTAGATCCAACCTCGCAACCGAGTAGCTCAGCCATTTGATCAATCTGATTTCTGTCCATATTGATATCGATAAGACTACATTTACTAAAGTTAACCCGCAGACCAAATAGCAACTCAAAATTTTGAAGGATGCTTTTCATCGCCCTCCCATTCTTTTGGTCACCCGAAGTAAGGAAGATTGTATCGTCTGCGTATTGTAGGTGAGAGATTTTCAATTTATCATGCCTCAATTTTGCACTCTCTAATAGTCCAGCCTCTACAGCCTTGTTCACGAGCACACTTAACCCTTCAGCCACTAGCAAATAAAGAAACGGGGAAAGGGGGTCACCTTGGCAAAGACCTCTTTCTAATTTGAAGACTCCCGATGGACTTCCGTTCACTGGCACGTTTGCAGATGCAGATGAATGCATTCCATCATCTATTTTCTCCATTTACAAGAGAAATTCATATGAGTCATAATTTCCCCGAGAAAGCTCCAGTCAACTGAGTCATACGCTTTAGCAAAGTCTATTTTAAAAAGAATTCACTTCAGTTTTTTCCTTCTCGCCTCCCCTATTGCTTCATTCAAAATCACCACACCGTCTTGTATTTGTCTCTTAACAATAAAAGCACATTGATTCTTAACAATCACAGATTCCATCATCTTCCCCAATCTTGTAGCCAAAACTTTCGCCAGGATTTTGTACATGCATCCAATTAGAGATATCGGGCGATAATCACTAAGATGTCTTGCATCGTCCTTTTTGGGTATTAGGACGTCGAAAGAAGAATTTAATCCCTTTAAAATTTTCCCGTTCCGATGAAACTCTTCCATCATTTTCATCACATCTTCCTTGATAATTTCCCAGCTTTCCTTGATGAAGTTGAAATTAAATCCATCAGGGCCCGGACTCTTTGAGCTCTCACAATTCCAGATTACCTCTCTGACTTCCTGTTTCGTAAACCCAGCAATAAGACTTAGATTATCCTCTGCAGAATTTTTTTTGAAAGCCAGATTAGGACTTAGTGACGGGTGAACGATTCGACTCTTTTGAAAGTGTTGTTGGAAGAAGTCTCTAATCCCACTTTTTACAGCAACCGGGTCTTCCATCCATACTTCTCCAATTTGGATGCTACTGATTTCGTTGACCTTTCTTCTCTTGTTTATGACCCTATGAAAAAAAATGGAATTGATGTCGCCTTCTTTCAACCAAGACATCCGGGCTTTTTGAGCATTCAAACTGTGTTTCCAGTTTAGATTTTTAAAGAGGTCAGCGATTGCCAACTTCCTCTTCAAAATTTCATCTTCATCCAATCCAAATGTATCATCCAGCACATCCATTTCCTCAATCTCCCTCCTAAGCTTCACAATATTACTATCAATACTCCCAAAGACATTCTGGTTCCACTCTTTCAGCGCCCCTTTCACTGTTTTAAGTTTTTCCTTAATGCAAAAACCAGCCCAACCTTCAAATTCAGAATTTTGCCATGCACTTGAAACCACCTCTTTGAATCCAGGATGTCTGAGCCAAACATTTATGAACCTAAAAGGTTTCGGGCCCCAATCGAATTATTGGGCAGTGATCAGAGATTGACCTGGGAAAACCCTTTTGAATCGAATTTGGCCACTTCGATAGCCATTCATTATTCACTATAATTCTATCCAGCCTACTTTTACATCTTCCATTAAGCTGATACCAGGTGAACTTTTTCCCATGGAGTGAGAGGTCTATCAAATTTA
The DNA here is from genome assembly GCA_037126765.1 of Stenogyne calaminthoides. Taxonomy (NCBI): domain Eukaryota; kingdom Viridiplantae; phylum Streptophyta; class Magnoliopsida; order Lamiales; family Lamiaceae; genus Stenogyne; species Stenogyne calaminthoides. Next base: position 7,137,896 of record JBBCBC010000004.1, on the reverse strand, counting down.
AACCACAAATGAACTCATCAAAGGCTCTAAGGTCTCATTTGCTAACCTGAGTATTTGTGCTGCTTCTCTCGTGCTCAAATCTTATTGAATTGAAGTCTCCCACCAGACATATACAGGCATCCCCTAATTGCTGGATTATACTTGTGAGTCTGTCCCAAAGGTCCAGCCGATCAGCAATAGGGCAAGATGCATAGATATTAATAATACAACATCTGGTTCTTTCTGAGCCCCAAAAACCATTAGCAATGACAGCGCCTTCCATGTGCCACCAGCTCGAACAATTAAATGTTTCTGGATTCCACAGAAGAATAATGCCCCCCGATCTACCATTAGCCTCCCTTGTAGCCCAACCACATCTTCCATATCCCCAAAGAATATTGTAGAAGTTTTCCTGAATATTTTCAATTTTTGATTCTTGAATACAAGCAAAATCCACCTTATGTCTACTGATAAGATCCTGAATTTCCTTTATCTTCACCCTGCTCCCCACTCCCCTAATATTGAAACATTTTGAGTTTTCTCCATGCTGTCACGACCACCCTTATTTAAACCCAATAGATACTAATATAATTATAATTTAGCTTGTAAACCCGCTATAATTTTTCTTTTTCTTTTTTTCCGAACATTTTAACATCCACGTCATTTCACGCCAAACATAACATGTTCGCATTCATATATATATTTATTAAAAATACCAATAAACCAGCTACCCAAACTCGACCCCAAGCCAACACAATAACGACTCACAATAAAACTCCGACAACACCCTAATAATTTACAGTCAAACTCCATGCCAATATACCTTAATACGTACAAGTCCTAACAACATGACATAAGATAACACATCCCAAAAGTGATAAAATATAACAACGGAAGCACAATAAGCCACGGTATGCCGAACAAGTCGTCATCTATGTACACCGCCACTCAAAATCTGCAGGAGATCTATAGCTTGTCCAGTAAGGATGTCACATCCCTACATCTCATGATTACCCACAATGCATAAACTATATGAGACATAAATCTCAGTAAGTAGAAATTATGCATGATGCTGTGAATCTCATACACTCTCTTTTGAAATCACCAATTTCTTTATGAAACACTCGCAGGGCCCCAAACTCACTGTTATACACCGGATTGAGCTCATAACATATATAAAATGGTGGCCTACTCTGGATAGCCCACCAGGAGTTACCTGGTCACTACCACTCCCAGGTCGCCCCTTCCGTGTGATCATAAAATGGTGGCCTACTCTGGGTAGCCCGCCAGGAGTTACCTGGACACTACCACTCCCAGACAAGGATGTAGAAATCAGGCTAGGCGGCTGCCGGCCGCCTCGATTTACCTAAAATCGGCCACAAAAATCATGTTCTCTTCTGGGCACCGCCTAGGCGGCTCAGGCAGCGCCTAGACGGTCAAAGTCGGCCTCATTTCCACCGCCTAGGCGGTTTCTGCAACTTTAAATAAAAAAAAATTGTGAAATGGGAGAAAGAGAGAAAGAAGAGAAAAATTTGAGTAACCTACGCCGCCGTTCTGCCGTCGCGCCACCACCGCACCCATCTTCCTCACGCCGAACACCCATCTCCTGCAGGCGCAACCCACCACCCACCGCAGCCCGTCGCCCGCTCTGATGCGCACACTACCCGCGTCCGTGTTCATTGAAATAATTTGGGCCTTGATTTGAGGTGGCAATTTTGCCGATTTGTGGTGCTGCAATTTGTGATTTCAGGCGGCGATTTTCTCTACCAGCAACTTGGGATTTGTGGTTCTGCATCCTTGCCAGGAAGACGAGGCGTGAATGTATTGAATAGAGCTTCACTTTTCTATTATTGGGCTTTGTTATATTTTCATTAGGCCAGTAGTTATTTCATTTGGGCTTCCAGGAAATAAAATAATAGACCCAACCTCTTTTGTTCTTAAATTTATATATATATATATATATATATATATATATATATATATATATATGGCTAGGCGGCCATAAAACGTCTGACTTCCAACTTCTGCACCCTTGCTCACAGGTCGCCCCTTCCATGTGATAATAAGACGTTGGCCTACTCTGGGTAGCCCGCCAGGAGTTACCTGGTCACTACCACTCCCAGGCAAGGATGTAGAAATCAGGCTAGGCGGCTGCCGACCGCCTCGATTTACCTAAAATCGGCCACAAAATCGTGTTCTCATCTGGGCACCGCCTAGGCGGCTCAGGCGGCGCCTAGACGGTCAAAGTCGGCCTCATTTCCACCGCCTAGGCGGTTTCTGCAACTTTAAATAAAAAAAAATTGTGAAATGGGAGAAAGAGAGAAAGAAGAGAAAAATTTGAGTAACCTACGCCGCCGTTCTGCCGTCGCGCCACCACCGCACCCATCTTCCTCACGCCGAACACCCATCTCCTGCAGGCGTAACCCACCACCCACCGCAGCCCGTCGCCCGCTCCGATGCGCACACTACCCGCGTCCATGTTTGTTGAAATAATTTGGGCCTTGATTTGAGGTGGCAATTTTGCCGATTTGTGGTGCTGCAATTTGTGATTTCAGGCGGCAATTTTCTCTACCAGCAACTTGGGATTTGTGGTTCTGCATCTTTGCCAGGAAGACGAGGCGTGAATGTATTGAATAGAGCTTCACTTTTCTATTATTGGGCTTTGTTATATTTTCATTAGGCCAGTAGTTATTTCATTTGGGCTTCCAGGAAATAAAATAATAGACCCAACCTCTTTTGTTCTTAAATTTATATATATATATATATATATATATATATATATATATATATATATATATATATATAGGCGGCGCCTAGGCGCTAGGCGGCCATAAAACGTCCGACTTCCAACTTCTGCACCCTTGCTCACAGGTCGCCCCTTCCATGTGATAATAAGACGTTGGCCTACTCTGGGTAGCCCGCCAGGAGTTACCTGGTCACTACCACTCCCAGGCCGCCCCTTCCGTCCTCGATGTATAATCAGTAGCCAAATCACATCATTTGATCAAATCTCATTTCTTGATAATGCATGATATGCATGATGCAATGTAATGCAACATAGATTAACTCACAAGTTTCACATATAACATATCAAATTTACATCAAATATCGAGCTCACTAGCTCTTTCCACAGTAATCACTGAATGTCAATCAAATCTCACAGTCCACATATTATCCACTTATTGTCAGTTAATCACAAATAAATCACATAATATTATGTTTATGCATTGTTGTTGCAAATGAATTTCTACTTACCTCGATTCCGCACAATATCACTATCCCGAACTCCTAAACTGCCTTATCGAGCCCAACTATCAAATTTGATAACAATTAACTATCAATATTACTTGGATTCAAATTTCCATTCTATAAACAACCTAACATTATAAAAACCCTATTATTACACTTAATTAATACTTTCTATGTTTATTTTCTTTATCATATAATTTTACATTCATAGAGAAACCCTAATTACCCGCTTAATTCAACATATGTCAGATGGCATTATTAGTTAACATATAAAGTACTCATGAAATCCTAAATTTAACTCGGTTATTAACTTTTTTCAAAATTAATATATAAAACTCTAAAGTGCTAATTCAACTTAGCTAATATACACCTATAAAAATTCATACGATTGAAATCTGTATAAATACCTTTGTCGATTGCACAACCTCACGTCCATCGCCTCGACCCTTTCTCCTTCCTTCTCTCTCTCTTGTTATACCCGGTTTGATTACCGACAAACAAACAAGTATTTTGATAAGCACCGATCAATGCAATGGCGAAAATAATAAATGACAAACAATTTGATTACCCAGTTCGTCCTTGAAAGAGACTACGTCTGGGGGCACCAAGCCAGGATATTTTACTGTATAATTTCTGCTTAGGATTATAAGAGTTTGATCCTTTACAATGTACATTACAAGTTATATTTATAGACATGGAACTAGGGTTACACTCTTCATGGGCTTCTTTTCGTGGACCAACCTAGGGCTTCCTTTCTTGTTTCGCAAGTCGCGCTTACAGATACACATTCCCCGGTTATATCCCGAGAAATCCACCTCCTTAACTACCCGAATCTTTTCCATGTTTATCTTCAACTAATCTCGGGACTCAATCGGTCCCGACTTCCGGGTTCTATCAAGTCACCTCGTGACCTATTTTTCATCCCAAGTCGGCCCGCGACCTTCGTGGCTTTCCACTCCTCTAGCGACTTACCGATCTCCCGAAGTCACTTCAAGTCTTGCTCCAGCTGGATAAAGTTGGATAGTGTGCTAACCATAGGACGGTCCAATTCCCGGATTCCACCAAGTTGGGTTATTTCTCCCTACAACAATTGCCCCTCAAGATGAGGTCGCAAGCTTGCTCTGGGATCTTGTCTTGAACCGTTGACGTTTGTCGACCTATGGAAAGTCGATCTCGGGACTGTACTGGTCAAACCCTCATCCTTGGGGGTTATCTGATCGTCGCCTCGGTTTCCTAACTTTCAGTAGCGACAAGTAGCGGATTATCTTGATGGTATGGCGGGGTGATGTTTCAAGTGAGTCGCCCAACTAGCGATCGCGTGCTTCCTACGCACTTCCCACGTAGCCTTAATTTCCGTGGGGGACCCCGAAAGTTTGAATTTACATTTTTGTCCCCCCGCCCTTCTCTATAAATAGGCCTAGGGTTCCAACCTTTAAGCCCTTCATCTTTCTTGCTTCTGAAACCTGCAACATCCCAGCCTCTGCATCCACCTCTTCGGCTAGATTTCAGAGATCCCATCGCTTTTCAGGTAATCGTTCTCTACTTTGCATCAATGGCTAAATCCGCTCCTACGCCCCATCCGTTCATGATTTCAACGTCATCCGACGATGAAAACACGACGATCGCCGAGTTATACTGTCGCAACCAAATAGAGACCGCCGCCCCTAATCCAGCCACGCCTCCGACAGCCGGTGCCTCCAGCGCCGGTCGGGATGATGATGGGGATGATGACCAATTTCTAATGGAGTTGGATGAAATCACACATTCTTGCCCTGGAGCCGAGTTCCTTTCGTACGGCCGCGCCGGTGAGGGAGGAGAGGTCTGGGTCTTCTAACCAGGCCCGAAAATATGGGGCCTACGAGCGGGCTTTTGACTATCACTCTTACGTGGCCCAGGCCCCATACAAGAGACCGGCCCGCGACTTTCCGGAAGTCGGTCAAGTCGGACTTCGTGGCCTCACATGATAAGAACAGATTGGTTCTCACCGAAGGCTACGTGCAATCCCTCCGACGCCTTTACAAAGTCCCCCAGGACGTGCATTTTTACGGGGAGACCTCTAACGAAAGTGCTGACCAACTGCCGCCCGGGATGATTGTGGTCAACGAATAGACAATGGAGGCCGGGATTCAATTCTCGCTTCACCCGGCGATCTCCCACCTACTGGCGGCTTGGAATCAGAGTCTGACCCAGATCACTCCTAATGGATGGAGTTACATACTTTCTACAATGACCGTTCTTGGGCAGGCCGGGTTGCGTCGACTTCCAACCCTAGTCGAGGTGGCCTATGTGATGACTCCCATTCATCAGGCCAGAGGCTATAATGTCGTGCAGCTCCATAGAGGTCGGGAGCTTGTGAGTCGGATCCCGAGTAAGATTGAGGGGTGGCATTATAAATGGTGGTTCATCGGGGGGGCGTGGGAGTCTGTGGACCCCCCTCGAGCACACTGCCCATCATTGTCCCAACCGATTATGCCAATCGGGTCGACCACAGTGAGTTTCGCCCTCTTTCAGACTTAGACACTTGTATTGATCTAATTCTCCTCTTATTTTGTAGCCTTCACACCCACCACTGCCGACCTTTATTGGGACTTCAAAGAGGCATTTGACATCGTTCGCGATACTCCACCTAGCTGGCGGGACGTGAACGCTTTGAACATCGAGCTTGATCGACTCAACACCGACCTATATACTTATCCGCGCCATTTGAACATCCCCTATAAGTTCCCTTACTCCGTGCTTATTACACTTTTCGATATCGACCTGACTGATTGGTTTCTCACATTTCTGCAGTTCCCAACATCCCCGTTTACCGCCGTAAGCCTCCTGCGGACGTCATAGCCTCCCGCAAGAAGTCTGTTCTGGGAAAAATGAGGCGACTAGTGGCCTCCGAGGCCGCCCCTCCAAGACCGCCCTCTGTTGAGGTCGCCCCTCCATGCTCGGTCCCTACTGGTCCCTCTGCTGTCGACAAAGGCAAGAGGAATACCACGGGGTCGACTCCGCTAACTTTCGGGCATGCTCAGAAGAAAGTGAGGGAGGAGATTTCGACCTACGAGTCTGAAATCAATAGGGGCCTGGGAAAGAAAGATCAGGTCCGCCCCAAATCACAGTCGGCTACTTCGCCCCCGACCTCGCCGTCCGCCAGTTCGCGGCCTGCCTCGCCAGCCCGGAGGAGAGGTCGACACGACGATGATGACTCCTTCTTAGGCTGGGAGGAGGAGCGGGTGAACGAGTAAGTCCTCACTATGATTTACATGACCTTTTTCACATTAATTTCATAGCTCTGATGACTCGACTCTCTTTTTTCTGATCTGAACTTCGGCCCCTTCTACCTGTGGTTAAAGCTTCCTCAGGAGTCCTCCCTTCCTTCGGCCGACCTCCCCAATAAGTGGCCGGGGTACATCTCCCGTAGTGTGCATAACCTGCCCCGGGCGTGGACGCTTACTGATCACGATAACGCCCATCGCCAGAAAATGACGGGCAATATGTACTCGGCCATGGTCCACATTCTCAAGGCGGTCTTTTATTTGGAGAAGACCCGATTACCCAAAAAGCTTGAAACCGAAGCTCCGACATCTCCGTGAGTCCGCAAAGCTCGTGTATCGATCGAGCGAGAATGATCTTGGCGGCAGTAGACCCGAAATTTGGAAAACCAATCGCGAGCACCTTCTATAGATCTCGACCCTCGGGTCGCCTGGCCGAGCGGAGGGTGGGTTTGGTGAGGAGAAATCAAGTCCAAGATGGGTCGCCAAGAAAATGAACGCTAATTTTAAATGCGTGATGGCCTTTTGTGGGTGCCATCCGGATATGTCATCGGCGAACCCTTCGGCGACATTCTTTGGTTTGGTTCGCCGACCTCAAGGACTACGTCCGGGACAACCCTCTGGCCCCCGATGTTTTGCTGGATATCTAAGACTTGGAGGATATGGGCGTTGATCTCTCATTCTTTCCAGACCCGCGGCAGATCATGCTCCCTCTTCTCGACTCTCCGATAGGTACACCTTCCGAGCCCTCGGTGGAGGAGTTGGCGACCTCGGAGGTCGTTCCTCCAGCTGTCGCCAAGCCCATCAGGGAGGAGATCCCGAGGTCGGAGGTTGTTCCCCAACTGTCGACATGCTTTTCGAGCCCGTTGTGGAGAGAATATCAAGCTCGGTGGTCGATCCGCCCGGTTACCCAGCAGGAGCCTCCTTTTGGGACGGTCAGCGCCCCGCCCTCAACTGCCCCAGCCGAGAAAGATTGAAGCTGTAGCCTTACTTTTATTTTTCTTTTTATGATTGTACCAGCCTTCGGGTTTTGATTTGCGATGTACGACCTCCCGACCTTCGGGTCTTTATCAATGGAAGTCGTCATTTCATTTTTTGTCTCGTCTGGTGTTTATCTTATTATGAAATGAAAATCCCATATTTCATCCCCCCCAAGTCGAGGTCGTAAGATCGTCTTGGGGCCTTGACTTGAACTCGTACAACTTATCAACTTCTGGCAGGTCAGACTGGGGAAGTGTGCCTACGCCGACATCTCCTCCTCGGGGAGGCAAAACGTTGCCTCAATTTTCCGAATCGGTGTGACGGTTGACTGATCCGCAATGATGGCCTGGGTATTTGGTGGCGCCGGGCGCCGTAAATTAGACCAACCAGAGGTCACGTTCTGCCCACGCGCTGCACGTGCGTCGCCGATTTCTTTATGGGGCCCTTGAGAGTTGAAATTTATAACCTGACCCCCACCTTCTATCTATAAATAAGGCGGGATATTGAGATGTAAAACATGCATTATCTCCTCTGACCTCCCCACTTATCACCCCCAGACTTCGGTTATGGGCAATTCCGGCGAACCCCCTATTTTAGAACGTCCTCCGGCAACAAGCTTCTCCTGCTCTACACACAATCAACTTTCGGCACTCAATCCATCCCTGAGTTCCCCCCGGTTCTGACCTTGTCTTCAACGGGGGATGACCATACGGCCATTGCCAAGTTTTACTGCCACCTGGGTGGCGGTTCCGCCTCCGCGATGATGGAGGTGCCCCGGGCCATCTGTGTTTTGGGCGCCGATCGTGATGACGGGATTAGTGGTGATGGGAATTTTCTTACATGCATGGATTTAGTATTGTATATGCGAATCGGTCAAGCCAAAATGCCCTTCACAATCCCTTGATTTTTTTGCTCCACATGTATGACACTCGTGTTCATTTAACGCGAGAGGTCTCATTGCGGCATCAAACACTTCTCGAATGCTAAAACATCCTTTTCTGATAGTTTTGCAGCATCTTCCTCAGCGACCTCCTTCGTATCAGAGGGCCGTTAGCTCGAGTAGCTCCGTAGTATAGACCAAGTCGCAAGCTCGAGTAGCTCCGTAGTATAGACCAAGTCGCTAGCTCGAGTAACTCCGTAGTATAGACCAAGTCGCTTGTATTGTATTGGAATGCTTTCTTTTGCCGACCTCCGGGTCTATTGAAATGGGATTCTCCCCGACCTCCGGGTCTTTATTAATGAAATTCTCCTTTTTAGTTCCTTTTTGTGTTGACTCGATTTCCTTATGCGATTTTTGCTTAGTCCTTGTCGTCTTATTCTCTATGCGATTTGTTTCTTGGACATTTGCGTAGTCGTCTTATAAAGTCGGGGGATGACCGCACCGTTAGGGTGGTGATCTCGCCTCCAGTATTTCTAAAGTCACACCTCGGGTTCGCACGTTATCAGTCATGTCTTTCATGCGACCTGCATTGTTGGGGAATTAATTGTCCCGGATCTATTCGGGATCAATATTTAAATACAAATTTAATTCTAACAATTACTACTAGCATGAATTAATCCTATATTAATTCAAATAATAATTCAACAACCAATCATGCATACAAATAGTTCCATAAAACCTACACATGCAGAATTACTACGGGTTTACGTGAACGTTCTTGGAGTGACAACCGTTGAGAAGATGGATCCCGTTCACACGAACACACCAAAAGGTCTTCTCAAGTATTCCCTTGTCCTTGTTCAACAATCCGGTGGTAGGAACTTGCGAACAATTTAACAAAAAAGAAAAAATAAAATTATGTTGCACCACCTTTGTGGATTTCTAATTTTTCCAACACATGGAATTTCACTGGGGATGAAACACTCATCCCCTATTTATAGAGAAGGAGGTGGTCAAAATTTTGGGTGAAAAATAAGATGGGAAAATCTTTTCTTGATCTCCAAGAAATTTTGAATATATCTCATATATTCTTTTCTCCATAATTAAATATTTCACAAAAATTCCACCTCCTAATATTATGGTTATTTTTGAAAAAATAAGGATGAAGGAATCCAAGATTTGGATCTTCTTGAATTTATGAGATATTCTTGTATTCCAAAAATACATATCTTCCATAATATCTTTTTCAAGAAAATCAAGAAAATCTTTCCTTCCTTATTTATTCAAAATTTTCGAAAATCTCAAAACAAATAACCAAGTGGGAGATTTCTTGAATTTAATGAGATAAACTTGTATTCCAAGAATACTTATTCTCATTCCATACAAAATTCAAAGAAATATTTCTCCCTCTTTTATTTATCATTTTCGAAAAAAAAGGAAAATTAGGCAACAATAATTTATTTTATTTTAAACACATTTTTCAGTTATTGGACATTATCTTTGGGCTACTTGAGGGGCCTTTATGAGAATTAAGATTGGACCTTCTAATGGATCTTGAATTTCCAATATTGAGCCACAATATTATTCAAGCCCATAAATATTAATTAATCCCACTACAAAATTAATATTGCACTATCCATCTTAACCCATATTACTGTTAATATGGCTCCCGGTTATTATTTCCCGTGTTTAAGATTATCTAGCCCATTAATTAATTCAAGCCACTGAAATAGCTTTCCATTAATTAATATCTTTTGTCCTTGGTCAAGGAACGAAAACAAATTCCACTTGCAAGATTTGGTACGATAAATCTTATGAACCTCCCAAGGGGGCAAATCAAACGTGCGTACTCGCACACGATTCTTCGTATTAAATCTTAGCAATCGCATGTGACCAGTAATATTGCCCAAGATATAAAGTATTGAATCTCATTAATTCTCTACCCATCATAAGTCAAAGCAATAATTACTAACCACACATGATCCTATTTAAGGGACGAAGATTAAGAAATAACTAACCACTGAGGTCTAATTCTTCCTGGTTCAGTGCTGAAGAATTTATCCTCCTGTAGGTCCTGTTCAGTGCATCAGTCATGCACTAGTGTAATCTCTTGGTCAAGACAAGCCAATCTGAGCCTTACACTTCATCCTTTCACGATGGATTGTTCATTTCCATCTAGGTCGTGAACGGCGTACTTTTAGTTACAAGGGGCTGTTAATTTAATCTTCTGTGATCTGGTATCATTAAATTAACTACAATTTAACACGTACTGTTTATTGAACAATTATGCAATAAATATATGTAACATTCAATGATATTTAAAGCATCAGTGATAAATAATTTATTTAAGTAAATAAGACAGAAAATTCAGTTTGGTTATACAAAGTAAAATCATACTTTCCAGTATAACCCCAACATTCTCCCACTTATAGTCAAAGTCTACTTTTAAGTATACTACAGGACATCTCGTGTAGTTCCTAATACGTGACATCTAATGTCACCTAAACGAACCTAATAATATCTCCCACTTATACTCAAAGCAGATTGGCTACGCACTTGACAACCATTCCTCCCACATGTCTCTTGAATGTTTCCAGAGGCAGACACTTCGTGAAAGGATTAACTAGGTTATCCTCCAATGCGATTTTAGCCACCTCTTCATCTCATCTCTTAACGATTTCTCGTCTAAGATTTCTTTCCTTCAGTGTGCTTGTTTGACTAGTGGACTCTAGGTTCCCTTGAATTTGCAACTGCCCCTAGCAAATATTGCTAGTCAAATTCGGAACTCCATCCAAGTCCACTAAGAAGGTCTAGAGCCAAGCTGTAGGTTCCTTCACTGCTTCACAAGCAGCTACTTACCCGGCTTCCATGGTTGAGTCAGTGATGCATTTCTGCTTCACACTCGTCCATTTCATGGCTACACTTCCCAAATGAAAACACACTAACTGAGGCAGATAGTTTCTGGAATCTTTGTCTGATTGGAAATCCGAGTCCGTGTAACCGTTGGGGATTAGACTGTTTGACTGATAAACTAACATTCTATCCCGAGTTCTTTTCAGATACTTCAGAATGTTCTTAACTGCCGTCCAATGCTCTTTTCCTGGATTACTTTGATATCTTCCCACCATGCCACCGGCAAAGCAGATATCCGGTCTCGTGCACAACATTGCATACATAAGGCTTTCGACAGCCGAAGCATAAGGAATGCCTTTCATGTCATCTATCTCTTTCTGTGACTTAGGGAACATATCCTTGGATAGATGGATTCCATGCCTGAAAGGTACGAAGCCTTTCTTAGAATCCTGCATGCTGAATCGCTTCAAGACAGTATCTATATATGAAGCTTGCGATAAGCCTATCATCCTTTTCTTGCGATCTAGAGTGATCTTGATCCCAAGGATGTGCTCGGCTTCCCCTAAGTCCTTCATATCGAACTGTTTTGAAAGGCATGCCCTTACGTCTGACAATACCTTTACATCGTCTCCGATGAGCAGAATATCGTCTACATATAGTACTAAGAATACCAATGCAGTTCTGACACGCTTCTTGTACACACAACTTTCGTATTCATTTTGATCAAACCCATAAGACTTTGTTACTTGATCAAAACATTAGTTCCAAGCTTTGGATGCTTGTTTGAGTTCGTAAATGGACTTCTTGAGCTTACAAACTAGGTGTTCTTGACCTTTTTCAATGAAGCCTTGGGGTTGTTGCATATAGATTTCTTCTTCAAGACTTCCGTTAAGGAAAGCCATCTTGACATCCATTTGCCAGATTTCAAAGTCGAGATGCACAGCAATCGACAAGAGAATTTGGATGGACTTGAGCATTGGTACAGGTGAAAAGGTTTCCTCATAGTCGATCCCTTCTTTCTGAGTATAACCTTTCGCCACAAGCCTTGCCTTGAAGGTTTCCACCTTCCCTTCCGATCCTCTTTTCTTCTTGTATACCCACTTGCAGCCAATGGGTTTGACCCCATTGAGTGGTTCGACTAGCTCCCACACTCTGTTATGATCCACTAAACCCATTTCGGCTTCCATTCCTGTTTGCCAAGAAACCGCATCATTGTCTTGGATTGCCTCGTCGTAGGTCCATGGGTCTGATTCATCTTGATCGATGATTAAGTCCGAGGACTCTCCTATCCCCATGAATCTCTCGGGTTATCTCACAACCCTCCCACTACGTCGAGGTTCCGGTTGTGTAAGTGTGTCATTTGGTATGTCATCTTGTACAGTTGGCACTGAGGTTAGCCCTCTAAGCTCATTTAAGGTAATCTCACTTCTGGGCTTTCTTTCTTTCATATAGTCTTCTTCCAAAAATCTAAAGTGGGTTCTTATTACCACCTTTTGATCTTCGGGACCATAGAACATACACCCTTTTGTTCCCTCGGGGTACCCTGTAAACAACCTTAATTCTGATCGAGGATCCAATTTTCCTGCTTCCTTGTCCAACACGTAGGCCGGATACCCCCAAATTCTCATGTGTCTCAAACTGGGCTTGCGCCCGGTCCACAATTCTTTGGGAGTTTTGGGAACCGACTTGGATGGCACCAAGTTCGTAATATAAGCCATTGTTTCCAAAGGTGTGACCCCGAAACGACTTAGGTAGATCCGCATAACTCATCATTGATCTAACCATTTCTAAAAGAGTTATGTTTCTTTGCTCTCAACCCCTGCTTTTGTTGAGGGTTCCGGTGCGATTAGTTTGATATAAATCCTTCTTCATCGATAAGTAGTTCAAAACTCATCATTTGATGTACTCGCCTCCATGATCAGATCGCAGAGACTTGATACGTTTTTCCCTATGATTCTCTGCTTGAGCCTTAAATTCTTTGAATTTGTCAAAGGTCTCAGATTTATGCTTCATAAGGAAAATGTAGACGTACCTTGAGTAATCATCAATAAAGGTGACGAAGTACTCATAACCTCCTCTTGCTTTGATTGACATTGGACCACATAAATGCGTGTGAGCGATTTCCTAACACTTCTTTGGCTCTATTCCCCTTGGCTCCGAATGCCCTCTTGGCCATTTTACCCTCCAAGCATGATTCGCAAGTTGGGATTGGTTCAACCCGGAGAGACTCCAATGAACCATCTTCTACCAACCTTTGAATCCTTTTTGGATTAATATGTCCCAATCTAAGATGTCATAGAAGTGTCTCGTTCACGTCTGATGAACGTTTTCTTTTATCGGAAACAGTTGATGTGTTATAGGATGCATTTCGTGAGTGGTGTGCACAATTAATTGTATAGAGATTGTCCATCAATGTCCCATAACAGATACACTCATCATTTCAAGAAATGATGTCATTCTTATTAGAAGAAACTAAGTATCCATTAACATAATTTTAGAAACTGGAAGTGAATTCTTTCTAAAACTGGGAACATAAAGAACGTCTCTTAAAATTAAAACTCTGTCTTCAAAAGACAGGTGCACTTCTCCCATCGCTTCACCGCCACTCTCGAAAGATCGCCAAAGGTGATGAGGATCTCATTGCCACTAAGTTGTCGGGTCAGCTGGGACCCCGTAACGTAAAACATACATGGTCAGCAGATCCCGTATCAACTACCCACGAATGAGAAGTATACGCCGCTAAACAAGTTTCAACAACTAGTGCGTGAGAATTACCTTTCTTTCCGGCCCTTTTGGGGTTGAAACAGGCAAACCTCTATTGTCCTCTTTCACCGCAGCTTAAACACTTCCTCTTTGGATTTTCCTTGACACCACCAGCATTTCTCATCTTACCATTGCCCTTGGCAACAGTTGAGTTTGATTGCTTATGGTTTTTTGTCCTCTTCTTTTTCTTGCCTTCCTTTGGCCTAGAAGATGAAGACGGACCACTTGCCGTCAAAGCTTGAGTTTGGTGCCCCATCAACGTCTCTCCCGTGACCAAAGCTTGCAACAAGTTAGCTAGCGAGGCCAAAATGCTCAAAAAATTTTGGGCAGAGAGTGGAGTACCAAATCGATATGGGTCTTCAGATCATAATCTGCACCCATAACCTCAAGTTTGTTCAGATGGGCCATCTATTTTGAGGACGTAATCCCTTACGGGGTTTCCCTCCACCATTTTCAGCGATAATATCTCTCGCAAGGTGATCTGACGAGTCCCGCATTTTTGACTCGTCAGTTGGCTCATCTGATTTTGGTGTGTCAAGAATCCACTTGTGCTTTTGTGCAGTTAGGACAATTATAATTTTTCGTTTCCAATCAATATAGTTTCTATACTTATTCTATTGACTTTAAGTATATTGAATAGTGGATTAAAAGGTTGCGACATGCTGAACTGAAATAAATAACAATTTGTATAAGCAAAAATATATCACAAGGTTCGATCACATGCATCATATTAAAATCTCAAAAAAATATGAACATGCATCAGCCAACATCTCAAAACAGTTTAAATAAGCCACGTGGGGTGGGTCATTATTTAAACACATTCAAACAGGTTACAAACAAGTAACAGTTATAAACCTTTAATATCAAGATTAATAGTTAGCTCTCACTTGACCAATATAAAATTGACAGGGACTTCGGTGAAGTATATGCATATCAATTTTATACCTAAGTAATAACCATGATTAAATACATAATTATTACTTCACTTTGAACGAACCTCGTGGGGAGGGTCATCGTCGCCACTAATAATAACCCACAATCATCCATTCGGAATTTATTCATGTGAAATCTATCTCTTGGCGTCATCGTGTAGAGAAATTTCTCCAAAAGAATCCACAAATAAATAAATCATGGAGGTCAAAATTAATTCAATTTTATTATCCGGAATAAAATTTTCAATTAATTGTTTAAACATACTTAGTAATTTTTCGAAGATGAGATTTTTCGTTGGGCCCTTCTCATGCAAACACATTTAAACAAATTAAATAAAGCACAAGAAAACACAACAATAAATCAAGCAAAGCAGAAAAATAAACATATTGGGCACATATTATCCAATTGTCATGGTTTGATTTTTCTTGGCTTGATTTTGAAGAAATGCCATTTTGAATTTCTCCCACTCGATCGTCTCGAAAAGAACTCTATCTCGGCGCCACGTCCAATAGCTCGCGGCCGGATCTGTACGCCCGCGTTCGACCCGGCCCCGCTTGGCGGCGGCCGTACCCACTTCGCGGCCTTAATTCGACCTCGGCCTTCTCGCCGAACTTCACCCTCCAGCGCCTCGGCATGCCTCGCCACTTCCTCGCCAGCTCGCTCCTTGGCTCCCTGCGTCTTGCGGCGCGCCCATATTCCGCCCGTCGCCCGCCGTCGGCGCCAGCGTGAGTCGAGCCGATCCGCCCGGCGCTGGCGTCGTGCCCATCCGCGTAAGCGGCGTCGCGTCATCGCATGCCTCCTTGCATGTTTAAGCGCGATGCCGCGTCGTCGTGTCTCGATTCGGATCTATTCTTTTAATTCTTAAAATCTCCGCCTCCATTTTTCGATCGGGTTACAATTTATTTACGAAAAATAAATAAACCTAGATCTAGACTAGTCTATTACATTGATCAAATCAAATAAATCCTAATCTACTCGTGGATTTTCTCACGAGGCAAAACGAATTCGAACGAATCGAATAAAAAACCACAATTTATATGCATGCATAAATAAACACATTAAATTCCATGACAATTGGATACCTGCAAAAAAGATCTAGCAATTCTACTATCCAATTTCAAATTTAATGAAAACGAATTAAATTACAATTTAAAATTCAGAACCCGAAACCGAGGCTCTGATACCAGTTGTTGGGGAATTAATTGCCCAGGATCTATTCGGGATGAATATTTAAATACAAATTTAATTCTAACAATTATTACTAGCATGAATTAATCCTATATTAATTCAAATAATAATTCAACAACCAATCATGCATACAAATAGTTCACATAAAACCTACGCATGCGGAATTACTATGGGTTTATGTGAACTAACCTCTTGGAGTGACAACCGTTGAGAAGATGGATCCCATTCACACGAACACACCAAAATGTCTTCTCAAGTATTTCCTTGTCCTTTTCAACGATCCGGTGGTAGGAACTCGCGAACAATTTAACAAAAAAAGAAAAATAAAATTATGTTGCACCACCTTTGTGGATTTCTAATTTTTCCAACACATGGAATTTCACTGGGGATGAAACATAAGATGGTCGAAATTTTGGGTGAAAAATAAGATGGGAAAATCTTTTCTTGATCTCCAAGAAATCTTGAATATATATCATATATTCTTTTCTCCATAATTAAATATTTCACAAAAATTCCACCTCCTAATATTATGGTTATTTTCGAAAAAATAAGGATGAAGGAATCCAAGATTTGGATCTTCTTGAATTTATGAGATATTCTTGTATTCCAAAAATACATATCTTCCATAATATATTTTTCAAGAAAATCAAGAAAATCTTTCCTTCCTTATTTATTCAAAATTTTCGAAAATCTCAAGACAAATAACCAAGTGGGAGATTTCTTGAATTTAATGAGATAAACTTGTATTCCAAGAATACTTATTCTTATTCCATAACAAAATTCAAAGAAAATATTTCTCCCTCTTTTATTTATCATTTTCAAAAAAAAAGAAAAATTAGGCAACAATAATTTATTTTATTTTAAACACATTTTTCAGTTATTGGACATTATCTTTGGGCTACTTGAGGGGCCTTTAGGAGAATTAAGATTGGACCTTCTAATGGATCTTGAATTTCCAATATTGAGCCACAATATTATTCAAGCCCATAAATATTAATTAATCCCACAACATAATTAATATTGCACTATCCATTTTAACCCATATTACTGTTAATATGGCTCCCGGTTATTATTTCCCGTGTTTAAGATTATCTAGCCCATTAATTAATTCAAGCCACTGAAATAGCTTTCCATTAATTAATATCTTTTGTCCTTGGTCAAGGAACGATTCAACATTATTATCCATACCGGAAACAAATTTCACTTGCAAGATTTGGTACTATAAATCTTATGAACCTCCCAAGGGGGCAAATCAAACGAGCGTACTCGCACACGATTCTTCGTATTAAATCTTAGCAATCGCATGTGACCAGTAATATTGCCCAAGATATAAAGTATTGAATCTCATTGATTCTCTACCCGTCATAAGTCAAAGCAATAATTACTAACCACACACGATCCTATTTAAGGGACGAAGATTAAGAAATAACTAACTACTGAGGTCTAATTCTTCCTGGTTCGGTCTTTGAATTTTATCCCCCTCATGGGTCTGTTCAAAGGCATCGAAGAATGCACTAGTGTAATCTCTTGGTCAAGACAAGCCAATATGAGCCTTACACTTCAACCTTTCATGATGGATTGTTCATTTCCATCTAGGTCGTGAATCAGCGTACTTTTTAGTTACAAAGGATCATTAATTTAATCTTCTGTGATCTGGTATCACTAAATTAACTACAATGTAACACGTACTGTTTATTGAACAATTATGCAATAAATATATGTAACATTCAATGATATTTAAAGCATCAGTGATAAATAATTTATTTCAGTAAATAAGACAGAAAATTCAGTTTGGTTATACAAAGTAAAAGCATACTTTCTAGTATAACCCCAACATGCATGTTATCGATCATATGCTTTTCGTGCGACCCGCTTGGTTTCTACACAGGGAATTTTTTCTTTTAAATAGAATAGAGAATTAATGTTACCAACAATATTTGTTTACAATGATGTGATCAGTACAAAGGTGTAAATCTATTGATAGTACTTCTTCAGATGAATTGCATTCCATGGGTATTGGGCCTTGGTCCCATCCGCTTTCTCGAGCTCATACGCCCCGTTTGGTAGGACTTTCGATATCTGGAATGGGCCCTCCCAGTTTGGACCAAGGGCACCTTTGAGTCTCCGAAATCTTTTTTTAAAGACCAGTCTCCGACCTTGAAGCGTCGAAGTCGCACCTTAGAGTTGTAATATCTCTCAGACCTCTGCTTGTATCTGGCATTTCTCATGTTAGCCTCCAGTCGCTTTTCTTCGAGTAAGTCGAGGTTCCTTTCTAGGGCCTCGTCGTTATGGTCAGCGACCTGACTGGTTCGGAAGGTCGGGAAGTCGACTTCGCGGCAATAACCGCCTCGGTTCAAAAGCTACGAGTAAGGGGTTTCGCCAATTGAATTCTGCAGTCGATTACGATTGACCACAACACATCTGGGAGCTCGCTAGCCCATTTCCCTTTTCCCCCCTTGATCTTGGCCTTGAGCGTGTGCTTTATGATTTTGTTCACGGCCTCGACCTGACCGTTTGATTGAGGGTGGTATGGGGTAGGGAACAACTTTGTGATCTTCCACTTTTTGAAGAAGGCGTCGATCTTATCTTCAAACCAAAGCTTCTTTCCATTATGCGATATGATCGCTGAGGTGGCTTAACCCTGCAGATAATGTTTCGCCATATGAACCTGATGACATGATCTTGGTCTATGGTTAGCAATGCCTCAACCTCAGCCCATTTTGTGAAGTAATCCATCGCTACTGGGGCATACTTGGTGATCCGGGGCCGTTGGGAGTGGCCCAATGATGTCTATCCCCCACTTTGCAAAAGGCCAAGGACTGAGGATGCTTGTGAGCTCTTCCGGTGCGACCTTGATGGAGGGAGCATAGATCTAACATTTGTGGCATTTGTGGGCGAAAACGATGGTATCGACCCTTAAGGTTGGCCAAAAATATCCCTGCCTTGTGGTCTTGTGGGCTAGCGACTCCCCCCCGTGTGGTTTCCGCATGCCCTTTGTGTATTTCTCGAAGAATGATTTGACCTTGTTCAGGCGTAATACATCGAAGTAGGGGCATGCCGAAGCCTCGCTTGTATAACTCCCCACTGATTATTGTGTATCGTGCGGCCCGTAGCTGCAATTTCCAAGCCTGGATGCGATCGGGTGGCAGGAGGCCGCTTATCAGATACTCCATGATGGGTGCCATCCAGTTCGACACCGGGGTTTCTAATGTTGTCATAGTTACTTGCGCGGTGGATGGGTGGGGAAGTATCGTTATGGTGATATCTTTCATGTCTAGTGATCCTTCGAGGTCGCCCGGCCGGGCGGGGAAGCCGGCATCGCGAGTTTTCGCTCTCTCAGATCGACTTGACATGGATGCATGCGAACCGGGCACAACGTTTTTACAATTTCCTGATAGGCTTCCATCCTATCATCCCTAGCCTCGTACTCCCCCGAAACTTGACAGGCCCACGAAGCCGAGTCGGTATGGACTCGCAATCTCTTGACGCCATGGTAGTTGCCATTTCTAAGCCATGATGGCGCCTCGTATTCGCCTCATTATTCGTTATTAAGGGAAAATCAAAGGTAATGGCGTTACGGAATGAGATCCCCCTCAGACTCATTAAGACTAGGTCAGTCCCCGACTTGTGAGAGGTCGCCGACCCATCTCTGACGACTCCCACAAAGAAATTGCTCGAATCTGCTTGAAGGGAATGTAAGCTCCACTAAGAAATCACGGGCCTCAAGCCTTTAATCGTGGCGCACAAGTCACACCATATTGCCCGACCTCAATGACCCATTTGAGACATTGGCCTGAAGTGTCTGGTAGGTGGAGCACGTTCGCGATGGCGAAGTGAGAACCTCGACACAGTGATCGAAAAAAGTAAGGCCTCGGTTCCTCACACACTCATGACTAATGTGTATGCCCGGCTTCTCTAGCGATGGTTAGCGTTGTTCGCCTCATTCAATGTCCGGTGACAAAGTAAATGGGCAGTGGATCTGGCCCTCGGCTCGGACTAATACTGCGCTCAAGGCGGTCTCCGAAGCTGCGAGATACAGGAACAACTTCTCTCCCGGGACAGGTTTGGACAATATGCTCACATCCGCCAGGTACTCTTTGATTTTTCAAAAGCATCCTGGCTTTCGGTGTCCATTTGAACTTTGCTTTCTTACGGATCGTGTCGAACATCGGCTTGCATTTGTCCCCCATTCGGGAGATGAACCTGCTTAGTGCGGCCAGGCATCCCGTGAGTCTCTGAACCTCTTTCACATTACGGGGTGCCCCCATATCCAATACAACCTTGACCTTCCCTGGATTTGCCTCGATCCCCCGCTTACTGACTAGATGTCCCAAGAACTTCCCCGACTACACTCCAAAGTTACACTTCTTGGGGTTGAGTCTCATATTGAACTTCCTGAGGATATCGAAGGTCTATGCGAGGTGAAATAGATGATCTTCCCTTTTTAAGCTCTTGACGACAATATCATCGACATACACTTCTACCGACTTCCCGATCTGATCGGCAAACATATGATTGACAAGTCTTTGGTAGGTTGCCCCAGCGTTCTTTAGGCCGAACGACATTCTCTTCAAGCAATATAGGTTTTTCCGGTCAGAAAAGAGGTGTGTTGTCGATCTGGTTCGTGCATGGCTATTTGGTGGTAACCCACGAAAGCATCCATGAACGACATCATCTCGTGCCCGGCCGTGTTATCTATCAGGTGGTCGATGTGCGGCATGGGAAAGAAATCTTTTGGGCAGGCATCATTGAGGTCGGTAAAGTCGATACACAACCGCCAGGTTCCGTTGGACTTTTTCACCAAGATCTTGCGTTAGCCACCCATCGCGGGTTGGTCGACCGCATGATCGGTCATTATCCAAAGACTTTTTTTACCTCTTCGGCTAAAGCGACATATTTCTCGTGGCCAAATTTCTGCCTTTTCTGGGCAACCGGCCTCCGAGATGGGTCAATGTGAAGTCGGTGACACGCGACTTCCAGATCTATTCCCACCATGTCCTTGTGCGACCAGGTAAAAACATCCAAGTTCTTTTTGAGAAAGTCGATCACTTCCCCCTTCAGGTCGTTCGGTATCTTGGAGCCAATAATGACTTCTAGATCCGGACGAGTTGGATCTAATTTGACTTTTTCGAGTTCTTCCCCCGGGATGGCCCTTGGGCCATCTTGTCGTGGGTCGTCGATTTCGGCCTCAACTAGGAATTCGTCGGGTTCGTGCCCTATTCTCGGGTCGAGGTCGTTGTAGGTTCTTTTTCTGTTTGCCCTTTTCTCATTTAACTCTTCATCTTGTTCATTGCTATCTATTACAAATGCTTGTTTGATAGGTACTTGTGCAGAATTGAAAGGAGACGAAGAGTAAATCAAACAACCTCTTGCATCGACTTGGTCGCCCTTAACAGGGCCGAACACCCCACTCTTGGTGGGGAATTTTACACAGAAATAGAAAGTAGAGGACGCAGCCTCGAATTCATGTTCAAAAGGCCTCCCTAGGAAGCCATTATAGGAGCTGGGGAGGTTGACTACTATAAAATCTAACAACCTAGTTTCCCTAACTCCACTATTCAGTGTGAAGATCAGCTCGACGGCCAGTTGGATCATCCCGGTGGGCCTCACGGTAGAGTCGCCAAAACCCTTCATGAGGTGGTCGCATGGGGTGATGTAGGCATCGTAATCCCTGAGCTGGTCAAGGGTTTTCTTGAAAAGAATGTTGCAGAAGGACCCCCCGTCGACTAGAAGTCGGCACACCGTAGTCCCCATGATGTTGGCCCGGACCAAGGGATCGACATTGGGATAGACCACCCCTGCCTTGTCCTTTTCTCCGAACTCGATAGTACTGGACTCTTCTCCCACGACGAGGACAGGCAACACCATCTTCCTGGCGTTCTCTATCTCCCCTATTTCGGCTTTCATCTTCCGCCTGGAGGAGGAGCTGGAGGCTAGCCCCCCCCGACCATCCCTAGAGGGGAGAGAGTGTGTATCACCCGATCTCCCGTATTTTTAGGCATGGGCAGGATAGGTCGCTCCCTTTGCCCCGCTCCCTGGTTCTTATTCCCGTGGGCACGCTCTCCTTGCTGGCAACCTCTCAGAGCCTGGTCCCCGGTCTTGTTCTAAATTAAACTTGGTCGTCAGCCGAGCCGTCTTAAGTATAACCTCCATAGTTGGGGCAACAGGTCCTTACACTCACTAGTATAATGCCCGGTCTGCTCGTGAGAAATACTTGTTAGGGTTCTGCTTGCCATTACTCTTTACCGGGCATGGCGGGAGAAGTAATTCCCACTCTCGGATCTGGGCGAAGATGTGTCCTGGGGTCATGCCCAGTGCGTCCATCAACTTCACCGGAATGCTCTCCTCAAAAGGCTTGAAACTTCCAGGCGGCTTGTCTTTGCGGGTGGCCTTTTTGGAGCTTTTCTAGCCCGTCATGACTTAACTCGAGAGGGATTCCTTCGGGAGCTCCTCCGCCAGTCACTAGCCGCCTTCTAAGTCGGCGTAGCTAGGAATATTCGGTCATGCCGAGTTTAGTCCCTTTTTGAGGCCGGAGACACCACTGCCAGCTTTTACTTCATCCCCTTAATGGGATCTCCTTCCAAGATCGGCTTATCGATCCTTTCGATATAGGACCGATCAGATTCTGTGTCCCCCACTGGTGTTCATCAGTATTTGCCCACTTGTCGGGCGCCCGAGCGAAGCCGTGAGTCAGAATAGGCGAGCGAAGTCTGCTCGAAAGTGTCCACCAACGGGTGGCGAAGAGGTGAACCATTGGTGAGCCCGGTCGCTCGAGGTTAAAAGAAAAATCCGGACATTTGGTCGCGATCGGCGCCCATAGAGGCTTATGTACGAGTTTGCATTTCGTGGACCGGACCTTGGGTCCGTGTTCCCCATCGAGTGATCCAAGGCCGCAACATTAATCTTCCGCTGGGTAGCCGCCAAGGTGACCGAATTCCTAGTGGGAGTCCGCGACAATGGTGGAAAGGTCCGACTTCGGCCGGGCGCCCGATTCTCCATCGCGCCCATCGCTTGTTTGACCGTCGGGTCGAGTCGCGACCGAAAGCATCACGACATCAATGGTCGCCTTTGCCACCGAGGGGTCGCCGCAATGCACGGTCGATCCCCTTGGCAAGTCGTTGTGGTGGAGGTTCAGTGCAAGGGCAAGGTCATGCTCCACCTGATCAGCTCACCGAGGCTCAGATTGCGCCTCATCCTCAACAATCCCTGGGGCTTTCTGAACCCCAAGGTCGCCAAGTCGGTCGAATACTTTGTTCGACCGCCGCCTCCTCGAGGAGTTTGAAGCGATTGTAACTGTGTATGCGTGTCGGCGGATCATAGGCGGTTGGCCCGCCGAATGCCCCTTTCGGGCCCGTGGTTCCTTGTTTTTTGAGGGTCCGACCTCCTGGGTGGTCTTCTTGGGGGGAGGCTGCACGTCCTCCTCATCGAACGCAAGACGCTTTTTGTTGAGGACAGCCATTACGGCCTTTGCGTCCTCAGGAGTCTGCACCAGGTTCCACCAGTCAGGGGTCATCACCGGGTCTGGCTGGCGAGCGCAATGGGAGCCGGTGTACTGAGAGCTCATAGAGGCTTCGTGCCCATCGCGGGCGTCGAGCTCTTGCCCGTTCATATTTGCCTGATTGCTTGCCATCGATATTGATCAGAGATGAGATGGGTTTTCCTTTGAACAGGGTGATTTTGTAGGAATTGTATTTCCCACAAACGGCGCCAATTGTTGTTCCCGGTTTGATTACCGACGAACAAACAAGTATTTTGATAAGCTCCGATCAATGCAATGGCGAAAATAATAAATGACAAACAATTTGATTACCCAGTTCGTCCTTGAAAGAGACTACGTCTGGGGGCACCAAGCCATAATATTTTACTGTATAATTTCTGCTTAGGATACTAAGAGTTTGATCCTTTACAATGTACATTACAAATTATATTTATAGACATGGAACTAGGGTTACACTCTTCGTGGACTTCTTTTCGTGGACCAACCTTGGGCTTCCTTTTTTGTTCCACAAGTCGCGCTTACAGATACACATTCCCCAGTTATATCCCGAGAAATCCGCCTCCTTAACTACCCGAATCTTTTCCATGTTTATCTTCAACTAAGCTCGGGACTCAATCGGTCCCGACTTCCGGGTTCTATCAAGTCGCCTCGCAACCTATTTGTCATCCCAAGTCGGCCCGCGACCTTCATGGCTTCCCACTCCTCTAGCGACTTACCGATCTCCCGAAGTCGCTTCAAGTCTTGCTCCAGCTGGATAAAGTCGGATAGTGTGCTAACCATAGGACGGTCCAATTCCCGGCTTCCACCAAGTCGGGTTATTTCTCCCTACAACATCTCTCTCTTTTTTTTTTGCTTTTCTTCCGTCCTTACTCTGCGCGAACTACTTCCCTTTCCTACTTCTTCCTTCTGTTTCTATTTTTCAATGGCTAACTTAAGGTTAGGATATACATGCATATAAATACCCTCCAAACACCGCCTCATTTTTGCTTAACTAGGAAGTATTCTCCCCTTATTTTATTTATTTATTTATTTACTTTACTACGCTACTATTAGTAACAACATGATTATAATATTATTATTGTTTGGATAATGTTGTGATGGCTATATATATATATATACTTGACATTATTAAGTATATATTATATATATAATGTCAAGTATATATATATATATATTTTTTTTTTTCAATTTTTATCTCTAATTAATAGTAGTAATTAATTATTAGATTATTTATATTTAATTTATACAATAATCACATAATTTTTAATATGTACTCAAGTATCACTAAATCCCAGTAGGATATTGTAGAGTTTTCTCCACCACTAATCACATATGAGTATATTAAGGGGGTGTATTCAATTGAGATTCTATTGAAGTTTTTTGGACTTTAAAAAGTCCGTGGATTTAGAAAATTCATAAACTCTATATAGAGTTTGACTGACTTTTTTTTTGATTTACATGGATTTTCATAGACTTGACAGAATTGTGGAATACACTTTTTTAATTGATTTACATGGATTTTCATAGACTCCAACGCTGGAACTATTGATGCAAAAGTATATGGAACACACTTGTATATAAAAAAAGTTATTCAAATTGTTTAAAAAAATACAAAAAATATTGAAATTTAGAGGCAAGTAAACACGTAATACATGCGCAGCGGAAATTAAAGTTCACCAACAACGAACAGTTAATTGCATAATTAAATACGAGTAAACGTAAACAGAATTCTTACAGCAATTCGTACACGGATTCCTCAACTATGGTATCCACGTAATAGTCATTTACTAATTTGCACAGATCTGCCAGCGTTGAATCCCCGAGATGAATTTACTAGGAAAATTCTAACTTAGAGATTTTATGGAGAAAATATGAACTCACGTCTTATGAATTCCCAAGAGCTCATATATATAGTAGAGGTCTAGCTTAAATCTCAAGCTAACCTGATTGGGAAATAAAATCCCTAATCTTTATTTAAATAAATCTCTTAGATTTATTTCCCACATATAAAATCTCTATGGATTTAAATTCCATATATGACAAATCTCTACGATTTATTTCCATATATATTAAATCCTTCAATAATATTCCAAATATTATTATTGAGAATTCTTATTTAATTAAATATTAATAATGATTAATTCCAAACTAATCTATTATTAATTACTTCTCCATAAATTAAATATTAAATCTAATTTAACATTTAATCAACCAACTATAATTAGTAAACAACCATTACTTGTTGTGTGACCTATAGACCCTCATATATCGAGCGATTAGTCAAACTAACGGTCTTAATTGAACCCTAGACAATAAATCAGACATTCTCAATATATGAGGTACGTTGCGAGGAAATGTGCAACTACCTGTAACTGAAACATGAGCTATTACGATTTCCTTCTTTCATTCGCGAATACTCGATTAAGTCTTGAACATGATGACGTGTCTATTCAAATAACTTAATCAATTTATCTCTAATCACTAATTGATCACTTATGTCACACTTGGCCACAAAGTCCAAGTTGACGTGCATTGGTCAATGACTTTGATCCAATTATGATGAGAAGATGAGTATTCTCTCTAAATCCACTTTGAGGAATGAATCCTTTTCTTGGCTCAACTACCACGCACATACACTTCGTGATGAACTCAATCCAAGCCATATTTACCCATAGACGGGTGCAAGCGTCGGTCATGGTCAAAGTTCATCACTCCACACATGTCGTGCGTATTGACCTCAAGTCAAAGGATTATCGCATCGCTCCCACTAACCGAGACACTCATAGACACATATAGTGGAACTACATCAAACGGTTTCTCGGATGGGTATACCAATACCCTCTAAGGTATTTTTGTGCATCCATCATGAGATACCTAGTATCTCGCAGTAAGTGAGATTTTACTACACTCTCAAAGAGTATGATGCATATTGCACACCAATCTCCATTGTATCATCAATATCCCATTCTTGATGATCTTCGATTGGGCCATTTGAGAATCATGCTTAGGTCATCTGAGTTCTCACACACTCAATGACAGCAGTGACTCAAGGGAACACAGATAAGAACAAATGCAAACAATCAAACATAATATTCTAATAAGTGCAACACCATATATTTAATATTAAATAAACAATAATATTAAATCAATACTGAATATTTATCTGAGCATTATGTCCTTACAATGGATTGTCTCTAGGACACTAACACTAATAATCTCCCACTTGAACTAGAGCCAATCACCTACATGTCTAACCCCTAGACCATCAAGATGTCTAGTGTGTACATGAATACTCAAAGCCTTGGTGAAAGGATCAGCCAGGTTATCCTCTTGTTGGGGAGTAGATTGCCCGGATCTATTCGGGATGAATATTTAAATACAAATTTAATTCTAACAATTATTACTAGCATGAATTAATCATATATTAATTCAAATAATAATTCAACAACAAATCATGCATATAAATTTATAAATTTATCACATAAATCATACGCATGCGGAATAGCTAGGAGTTTACGTGAACTAACCTCTCGGAGTGACAACCGTTGAGAAGATGGATATCCCATTCACACGAACAAACCCAAAGAGCCATCTCTATGACATCTTCACTTGAGACCATGTTTCCCATAAAGCTTGACCATGCCTCTCTCTCTCGTCTACTGTGGACAGAGCTTTACGGGATAATCTGCCCTTTTTACGGGGTTTAGATTTTGGTTTTCGGATACCAAAACCCATCGATGCCGGGAGAATTCTCCTTCCTCTAGAATCAGGATTCGGGTTGTCAAAATTTGTTTACAATTTTGCAAATTTGGATGTCACCCCCAATTTACTATAAATCTATTAAAGTAATATTCATGTGAATCAAGTTTATACAATGAACTCTATTATTATTGTGTAAAAAAAAAAAAACCTATCACTATTATGCAAAATAACTACTTCTCAAAAAAATGATTTATTTTTTAAACAATGATAGTTTTTTGTGCATAACAGTGATAATTTTTGTGCATAATGATGATATTAAGAAATATAGTTCACCGTGAACTTGGGTTCACACAAGTTTTTGTCAATCTATTAATTATCTTTGTTAAGAAGAATATATAATTTCTTTCAAATATATATTTTACAAAATTTCTGTAAAATCCACGCGCACTACTTTTTTTTTAAAATTAATTTCGAACCCTAAAACCCTAAACCCCTAAACCATTCCTCTAAATCCAGCGAACACCAGTCGATTCCTAGCCTCCACCAGTCGATCTTCGTCAAGCCTCCACCAGCGATTTGCAATCCTTTTTTTGGCGAATCCTTCCTCCGAATCTCGATTGCCCTGAATACAATCTCCATATAAAACCCTTCATCCAGCCGCGCGCCGTCGCCGTCTTCCGTACTATGTCGGTCGATTGACAACGGTTTTTAACTGCTCTAATAAGTACCTACGTATGAAAGCGGTTTCTAACCGCTGGTCAAAAAGCTCTTGTATGTGTTCGGAAGTTAACAACTTATGGTATCAGGTTTTTGGACATACCATAGCGGTTAAAAACCGCTGTCATAAGTGGATATCGCCATGTACAATAGTGGGTTTATAAACTTTTTATCAACGGTTTTTACCGTCTATCTATCAACGAATTTGGCATAGTACGTTTAGAAACTCAACTATGCTAAAAAAAGTTTCACATAAACTTGAATTCAAAGGCAACAACCAACTCATGTCATTTTAGCAATAATTCCTTCGAGAAATTTCAAGGGAAAAATAATGCATGACATCTTACCATTAAGAGATGGATCCTATATCATGAACAGTGAAAATTAGAGAAACAAAGAAAAAGAAAGAAAAAAGAAAAATGATTAATATATAAAAGAAACACGGAATAATTATACTCAGTAGAGAATTTCATATGTCATATCTATTCTATGATAAGTGTTTTAATATGATTGTATGGAGTTTTTACTGTATTTGTATAAAATTGCAACCAAAATACCAAATCTAAACTTTTTTTTTAATAAATAGAAAGATGGGGGTTTCTAAATTTCTCAGTCTCTTTCCCCTTCATGAAATCAACGCTGACTGGAGAGCCTGAACCAATCGCTGGAAATTTTATTATTTTTTGGCATATATAATGTATTGAAACTAGTTTCTTGCGGAGTAAATATATTTTTGACAAGATTTTCAGTCTATGAAATATGGAATTATGGAATTTCTGGAGTTTCTTGATTGTAATTTGGTTGTGAATTTTGTTGATTTTTATGGAATATTGTGCAGTTCGGTGATGGAAAATCAAGAATTTTGTAAAATTATCCAAAGTCGAAAGCCCCCGTCTGATCTAGGTGAGATCAAGTATAGTAATTGTAGGTGGACTAAGATCGGTGAAAGAAGTTGTCTGTATAGTGAATCGATTTGGACTATCAAAATGGCGATTTCGGTGTCTATCGAGATCGATGTCGTGAAAGTTTTAACAAAAACCAGTTTTAAGAGAATCGATTACGCTTTTACGATTTTCAATCGATGACAAAGTGTCAAAATTTTCGATCGATCGGATCTTAAAGCAAAAACTGATCTTGACTCAGAATATGTATGTAATATCAAATCAGGTAGTGTGCTATAGTGTAAAGCGGGTAAATTAGATTAAGCACACAAGATTTTTATAGTGGTTGGGACAACCAGTCCTACGTCCACTCTTCCCTATCAGCAGGGGCACCAACTAACCAACTGGACTTAGTTTAATGTGTTAGTCCAACACAGTACATCAGATGTTTAAGGAGTTCTCAATCAACCGATCCCAGAAATCAGAAACTAGAAACCCTAGTATGAAATCTTGCAAAACAAACTTAACCTAACTTTTGGGTTTGAGTAGAGATTTGTTGTTGTTCCAACTGGAAATCTATCCTAGTATTTATGTAGCCTAAAGCTAAGGATGAGATTTCTATGCTAAGAACAATGGGATGAACACTTAGAAATATTCTTCAAATTTGTGTTCTTCGTGCGGAGATTGCTATGGCTTGAGCTTGATGATAATTTCCGTGTCTTCACTATGAAGGATGATCCCATATTTATAGACCTTGAAATCAAATAGCCGTTAGAGAGCAATTTGAATTTCAGGCTATATTTGGTAGAATGTTGATGTAATATCAAATGGCGAAAGCATGTATGTTTGTCATTTCTATACTTGTTGGGGAATGATTCCCGCATTTGTCGATCTATTAACGTTGTCCTGAATATTTAAATAAAATTTTTCATTAATTATTAACTAAAGCATGAATTAATCCTATATTAATTCAAATAATAATAACAACAACATATCATGCATATAAAAAGCCACGTAAAACCCACGACTTCGCACCAACTAACCAACTGGACTTTCCCAAGTTTAATGTGTTAGTCCAACAATTAACAAAAAAGGAAAAATAAACTTTGTTGCACCATGTTTTGCTAATATTTCAAAGACATGGAATTGTACTTGGGAATGAACTAATCATCCCCTATTTATAGGAGGGTCCCGTTCTCAAAATGTGGGATAAGACTTTTCTTGGTCACCAAGAAATCTTGAATATATCCCAATATTCTCTTTCCCATAATTAAAATATTCCAACCCACCTCCTCTATTTTATATGGAATTTTCGAAAATATTAGTGTGCAAGAATCCAAGATTTGGATCTTCTTGAATTTATGAGATATTCTTGTATTTCGAAAATACATATCTTCCATAATATCTTTTTGAAGAAAAAACAAAAAAAAATCTTAACCACTATAAATAAAAAAAAAAAAAATCATTAATGTTGTAACCAAGATGGGAAGATTTCTTGAATTTAATGAGACAATTTGTATTCCAAAATACATATCTTCATTCCATAACAAATTAAAGAAAATATTCTTCAAATTTTTAGAAAATAAGAGGAAAATAATGCAACAATATTTATTTTATTTTAATCTTTTTCTTTTCTCAAATATATGTTTCTTGCAAAACTTCGGGGGGCCTTTTTTTTTAAGATTGGACCTTCTAATGGATCTTGAATATCTAATATTGATGAAAATATTAATTAATCTCACTACATAATTAATATTGCACTCCATTCCCATATTACTTGATCAATATATGGCTCTCGGTCATTATTTCCCGGTTTAAGATTATCTAGCCCATTAATTAATTCAAGACCTTGAAATAGCTTTCCATTAATTAATATCTTTTGTCGTTGTTAGGAAACGGTTCAACATTATTATCCATACGAAAACTAATTCCCTTTGCAAGATTTGGTATGATAAAACTTATGAACCTCCCAAGGAGGATGATGTATTGCGTTGATTCTTCGATTAAATCTTAGCAATCACATGTGACCAATAATATTGCCCAAGATAAAAAGTATTGAATCTCTCCGATTAATTACCCATGATAAGTCAAAGAGTTACCAATCCCACGTGATCCTATTTTTATTAATTTCTAAAATTCCTTGTTTCGATTTGAATTTATCCTCCCCAGAGTAGATCAAGTCATGCACTAGTGTAATCTCTTGAATCAAACCAATCCTACACCTCAACCTTTCGCGTGGTTGTTCATTTCCATCTAGGTGATCGTACTTTTTGTTTCTTTTCATTGATTTTAATCAAAATTAACTATTAAACAGCGAATTTTGATTATGAAATGTTTATCAACCCTTGCAAAGAAATATATATAACATCCAATCATATTTAAAGCATCAAAGATAAACAATTTATTTCATAAATAAATTGGAAAATCTGATTTCGATTATACAAAGTAAAAAGCATACTTTTTTAAGATAATCCCAACAATCTCCCACTTATACTCAAAGTGCTTTTAAGTATACTACAACCGTCTCGAAGTCCGTGACATCTAATGTCACCTACACGAACCCAATAATTTCTCCCACTTATACTCAAAAGTATTGGTGGAGGTCTTGACACCCATTCCACTCACATGTCTCTCGAATGTATTTAGGCGTTGTTGAATGGATCTTCTAGGTCGTTCCAAAACCCACATCTATATATGTCTCCCTCTCTTAACGATTTCTCGAAGATGTATTTTAATTAATGTGTTTGACCTTCTCGTGGACTCTTGGTTCTCTTGAATTTGCAACTTCCATTAGCGAGATATTGCTAGACAAATTGAAACACCATCCAAGTCCACTAAGAAGATCTGAAGCTCATTCGGTTCTTTTCATTTCTTCCAAATCACCATTAGACTTCCATGGTTGAGTCGTTGATGCATTTAATTTTCCATTTGATGGCTACACTTCCCAAAATGGAAACACACTTGACGCCACTTATAATTTCTCGAATCTATATCCGATTGGAAATCCGAAAACCCGATGGAGATTGGATCGTGATAAAATCAACATTCTATCCTGTTCTTTTTGGACATAAGTTTTTGTTTTTAACTCAATCGCTTTCCAATGCTTACTTTGATATCTTGATACCATGCCTCGACCGGCAAATATCGGTCTCGAAAGAATGCATCTCCATGCACAAGGAATACCTTTCTTGTCATCTATCTCCTTTTCGTCTTAGGAACATTTTTCTTGGATAGATGGATTCCAAGTTACGAATCCTTTCTTGAATCTTGCATCTTTGAATCGCTTCAAAACCAAAGGGGTCTATGTATGAAACTTCCGATAACCTTCGACCATTCCTTTTTCTTGTGATCTTGATCCCAAATGTGTCCGGTTTTCCCTAAGTCTTTCATATCAAATAAAAACATGCCCTTTACGCTCAAATCAAATCTTCACGTCGTTCCGATGATCACAATGTGATCTCCGTCAAAGAACTAAGAATACCAATCCGCCCGTTCGATTTTTTTATTATACACAACTTTCAAACTCGTTTTGATCAAACCCATAAGACTTTATTACATGATCAAAACTTTGGTTCCAAGCTTCGGATGCTGTTTGAGTCCGTAAATGGACCTCTTGACTTACAAACTAGGTGTTCTTGGCCCGTTTCAAATGAAACCTTTGTTGTTGCACATAGATCTCTTTATCAAGACTTAGTTAAGGAAAGTCTTTGACATCTATTTCCAGATTTCAACGTCGAAATCTTGAAAAATCGATAAGAGAATACTTGATGGACTTAAGCATGGCTACGCATGAAAAAGTTTCCTCATAATCCATTTTTTTTCTCTCGAGTATAACCTTTCGCCATTAGTCTTGCTTTAAAAGGTTTCAACCTTCCCGTCCGATCCTCTTTTCCTCTTATATACCCACTTCACATCTAATGGGTTTGACCCCTTTTAAATTGGTTCGATAAAAACATAGAACCCACTGACTTTTCATTCTTTTTTAAAAGATCCTTATCTTGGGAGTGCCGTCATATGTCCATGGGTCGATTCCGGAATCAAGTAAACTCTTCTATTCCCATGAATCTCTCGCGATTTTGTCTAACAACCCTCCCAATTCAAAAGGTCTTGTGAAAACGATCGTTTGGTATATCATTAACTTTTTCGGAAATCTCATTTAAGGTAATCTTGGTTTTTCTTTGGTTCTATAAAAATCTAAAGTGGGTGCGGATGTCCACCTTTTTTGAACTATAAAACATTCACCCTTTGTTCCTTTTCCTAAAAAACAAAAAATTCCCGAGGATCCATTCTGGTTGTCCAACATCAACCAAAACACTTAGTTCTCATGTGTCTCATACTAGACTTTGTAGAATCACAATTCTTTGGGGATTGAAATCATTTGGATAGCACGTTCAGAGTCAAAAATAGAAGAACTATGAGACTCTTAAACATAAACAACAAAAACTCATCATCAAAAATAATCGATCCAATCTCGTTTTTCCATATGATTTTTCCTTAAATCATTTGTGATTTCTCAAAAACATTTCATGCTCATAAGTTGATCATCAAATCATCAATAAAATTAGTTTTAAAAACACTTTAGATGGTTGACATTTCTAAAACATAAAATTACACGATCTCTTAGAAATGGACAAAACCCATTCCTTAAACCAAATGAATCTTGGTTTTTAAAAATGATTTGAATTGGAATCGAACATGATGGAGACGATGAACCTACTTTTTGACCAAATTTATAATCCTAACCCTTGGATTTATAAACCTAATCTTAGATCATAAGGTCTAAATAGACGGGTGAAGAACGATTTTTCTCAAATAATGATGTGTATATCGCCTACATTTTGTGAGTGGTTTATATTGTAAATGATTTTCCATCAATGTCCTTTTTTTAGAAACACTCATTATTTTTAAAAATGATGTCATTTTTATTAGAAGAAACTTGAGTGTCCTTTAATCGAATTTTAGAAATCAATTGGTTCTTTCTAAAAATATCATCGGAGGGTTTCATGTAATTAAATGTCTTCGATGACGAGTATTCATAAAAGTAAAGGAAGAAATTGCAATATAAGCATAAACGTATGTAAAGGACATCTGTCTTCTTTCTTTCCTTCATCTCCCCACTTTCACTCGTTGCTTGATCATTTAGAACCCTGAAGCCAACATGATTAGTGGATTGCTCCTTTTCTTTATTATTTTCCAACAAGTCCAACCTATCATCCTTTCTTTCCGATTTGGGGTTTGGAATAGTTAAATTCCA
Source organism: Stenogyne calaminthoides (assembly GCA_037126765.1). Classification (NCBI taxonomy): domain Eukaryota; kingdom Viridiplantae; phylum Streptophyta; class Magnoliopsida; order Lamiales; family Lamiaceae; genus Stenogyne; species Stenogyne calaminthoides. Next base: position 7,103,758 of record JBBCBC010000004.1, on the reverse strand, counting down.
TCCATCTATCTTCCCATCAATCTTTTTCGTCAACAAACATTTCCTCATCTTACCCATTTCCGCCGTCAATCTCTTAACTAATTGATGTCCTTTGGTCCACCAAACATTTATCTTGCCTACCCTCCGCCTTTCCTAAGATGAAAGGTTTGAGTTTGGTGTCTTATCATCATTTACTTATCTTTGCAAATTATTTTTCCGATGCTTCAAAAACCTTTCTCTTATAAAATGATGTGACAAATTCATCCACATGTCTCTAGATCATAAGAGAAAAAAGAATCTCAAGTTTGTTAAGATGGGCCATCTACATTGAGGTTAATCCCTTCGGGTTTTTCCCTCCACCATTTTTAAATCCTTACATCTCTAAAAGGTGATCCGACGAAGTCCCGATGTTTTGACTCGTCGGATCATCTTTTTTTGTGTGTCAAAATCCACTTGTGCTTTTTGTGCGCTTAGGACAATTATAATTTTCCAATCATTATAGTTTCCATACATATTGTATTGACTTTAAGTATAATAACTTTTTTTAGAAATAAACAATTATATTCATAAGCACAAAAAATATCACAAGGTTGATTTTCATGCATCATATTAAAATCTCAAAAAAAATATGAACTGATCTGAAGCTCTCAAAATTTAAATAAGCCACGTGGGGTGGGTCATTATTTAAACACATTCAAGCAAGTTACAAACAAAACATTTATAAACCTTTAATATCCAGATAATAGTTGGCTCCCTTTATAAAATTCGAGGGACTTGTTAAGGAAATGTATATGCATATCAATTTTATACCTAAGTAATAACCATGATTAAATATGATTAGATTACTATTTTTCTCTTCATAGGAGGGTCATCGCTACCACTAAGTAATAACCCACAATCATCCGTTTAAAATTCATTCATGTGAAATCTATCTTTTTCACAAAATCTTCAAATTTCTCCAAAAGAATTCACAAATAAATAAATCATGGAGGTCAGGAAATTAATTCAATTTTATTATCCTAATAAAATTGTCAATTAATTATTTAAAACATACTTAGTAATTTTGAATTGAGATTTTTCAATCCAACCCTCATGCAAACACATTTAAACAAATTAAATAAAAGCATAAGATATGCACAAATAAATCAAGCTTCCAATTGTCATGGTTTGAATTTTCTTGGAAAACATCTTTCTTCCCTCGTTAGTTCGAAAAAATACTTTGTCTCGAATCATCCACGTTCTTGAAAGGGATGCCTCTTACAAGATCCGAGTTGGGATGTCTCAAAGTCTCATCATTATCAATTCCTTTTCAAAGGACGTGAGTTCTTTCTTCATGTCCCGTATTCGCCGATTGTGGCATCTTTGACGGAGTCCATTTCATCCTCTCTTCATCTCTAACTTTGAATCTCATGCTTTGTCTGGCAACGAATACTTCAACAAATACGATTTCAACATTCTTCATCTCTTCGGTTTCCCGTTACAATTTTTTACAAAAAATAAATAAACCTAGATCTGAACTAGTCTATTACATTGATCAAATCAAACAAATCCTAGTCTACTCGTGGATTTTCTCAGAAGGCAAAAACAAATCCTAATGACATCGAATTAAAAAACCACAGTTTATATATGCATTTGCAAAATAAAACATTAAAATCCATGACAATTGGATACCCTTAAAAAAGATCTAACTTCCTATCCAATTTCAAATTTAATGTCCACAATTAAATTACAATTTAAAAATTGAGAGTGAATAAAGGGCTCGATACGGGCTTGTTGGGGAATGATTCATTTGGATCTATTCGGGTGAATATTTAAATACAAATTTAATTCATTAATTATTACTAGCATGAATTAATCTATATTAATTCAAATAATAATAACAACAACATATCATGCATATAAAAAGCCACGTGAAACCTACGCGGAATTTTTTGGGTTTAAGAGCGTCCATGGAAATGACTTGATCGATAGGTCCCTTCCCAAGTATTCCTTTAAATCTTGCTCAACAATCCGTTGAAGGATATTCCAAAAGGAAAAAAAAAAAACTTTGTTGCACCACTTATATGGATTTGTTAAACATTTCCAAGCCATGGAATTGTACTTTGAACTAATCATCCCTCTATTTATAGGAGGGAGGGTGGGCGGTTTTGTGTTGTTTTTCAATGTGGGATAAGACTTTTTCTTGGTCACCAAGAAATCTTGAATATATCCCATATATTCTCTTTCCCATAATTAAAATATTCCACAAAAATCCACCTCTCTATTTTATGGAATTTTTAGAAATATTAGTGTGCAAGAATCCAAGATTTGGATCTTCTTGAATTTATGAGATATTCTTGTATTTCAAAAAATACATATCTTCCATAATATCTTTTCAAGAAAATCAAGAAAAATTTTCTTGCTTTGAATTATATTTCCAAAATTTGAAATTTCATTATGTATAACCAAGTGGGAGATTTCTTGAATTTAATGAGACAATCTTGTATTCCAAGAATACATATCTTCATTCCATAACAAAATTCAAAAGAAAATATTTCTCCTCTTTTTATCCATAATTTTCAAAAATAAGAGGAAATATAAAGCTTTGTTATTTATTTTATTTTAATCACCTTTTCCTATATGTTGGGATTGGGCCTTTAGTAAGATTGGAATTTCTAATGGATCTTGAATATCTAATATTGAGCCATGGTCTATAATTCAACCCATAAATATTAATTAATCCCACTACATAATTAATATTGACTATCCATCTTAACCCATATTATGTTGGCTCAGTCATTATTTCCGTGTTTAAGATTATCTAGACCATTAATTAATTCAAGCCACTCGAAATAGCTTTAGTTAATTAATATCTTTTGTCTCTCGAGGAACGGTCAATCCATAATAATTCATGATAAAACTTGATGAACCTCCTTGGGGAAAAATCAAGCAATTGTACTTGATTCACACAATTCTTTTTAAATCTTAACAATCAAATGTGACCAATAATATTGCCCAAGATAAAAAGTATTGAATCTCTCTCGATTATGACCCATGATAAGTCAAAGCAATAGTTACCAATCCCGTGATCCTATTTAAAAGCCGAAGTTAGAAACAACGAAAGATCGAGGTCTAATTCTTCCTTGTTAACATTATTTATCCTCCCATAGGTCCTATTCATCCACTATCGATGTGCACTAGTGTAATCTCTTGTCAAGACAAACCAATCGGCCTTACACCTCAACCTTTCGGATACATTTCCATCTAGGTCGTGAATATCGTACTTTTTGAATTCTCTTCCAATTTAATCTTCGTGATCCGATCACTAAATTAACTCAAAATAATTTTGAAACAAATTATGCACTATATATAACATTCAATCATATTTAAAGCATCATAAACAATTTATTTCAAAGAAATAAGTCCCGAAAATCACGAACCATACAAAGAAAAAAATCTTGATGTCCTTGAGCCGATTTTCCCTCCTCCGAAACAAATCTCGAAAAAATTCATATCTTCTTTTTTAATCGATCCTTATGTCAGTTTACCCTTGATTAGGTTTCGTGATCGAGAAAGGTTTGTCGAAGGCATTCACGGCGTCACGCGTTATTTGATCTTGAATGTTCTTGTTCATCCGGTCCATTTTTGTTTGATCTTTTCTCGTCAAAGGGTCTTTGTGTTGAAGGGATTTTGCTTTTCTAGTATCTTGATCCCGGGAGAAATATGTTTTGGAAATCTTTCTAAATCATCAATTTATTCTTGAGTCCTGACGTCTTTTCTAATCTGTTTTGGAACTTCCATCAAAACTTAATACAAATTTCCCAAAAATTTCCCCTTTTTTTTAACCAAAACATTAATCATAAAAAATTTTTAACTATAAACAATAAAAATAAAACATAAACAACAAAAAAAATTTTGAGATCATTTGTTGTCTTAAGATCGAAAGATAACTTGTTTTATTGATAAGTTTGAAGTTTTCGAAAAGGTTACCCATGATCGATCTAATGAAGAACATCTTAAAAACAAGGTTTTTTTGGAATGGGTTATTGTTCTCGGGCCTCCGGTTTTCTTTCTCAAATATGTCTCCTTTCTTGGCAAAATCATCAAAAAAAACTTTTTGAAACCCCCTTTTGTGTCTCCGGTGGGATCATCGGACACACGGGTGTGAAAACCCAAAACGCATAATCTTTCCTTCATGATACCACTTTGTAAATTTAGGAACTTGATCTCCAGGCCGGTTTAAGAATGTCGCATCGAACGCTCCTTGATGCGTGTGTTAACATCTTGGGATATACACATCGAAGGACCTTGATCCTTTCCATTCAGGATGAAGTTTTGTCGAGGTGAATACCTCATCTCTTCAAGAAAACTCTCTCTTCAACCATAGATCTATCTCTTATCCTGCCTTCTTAAATATCACTTACGCTGTTAGAACTTCGGATGAAACCTTCTTGATAACCGTTCGATCTCTGTTTGAACTTCTTTGTCATCTGCGATTCAGACCTTTGGTCACTGGATCGATGGCTTCTGCTTTATTATCTTTGATCTTCTAATTTGATCAAATACGATTCCTCTTTTCTTCATCTTTGGTCTCTCTTTGCAAAGTCAAGACTCTTTTCCATTCTTCTTGATAGAATCTCTTACGAATTGGATGATTTGAAGTCTTCAATTTTATCAACCCAATTGAATATTTCACCAAATATTTCCAATACTTTTTTAAAATGGCCTTGTTTTGACTTTGAATCGACTTCTTTGTTTCTTCAACAAATTGGAACATCTCTCTGCTCTCCGTGCTCGTTTTGTTTCAAAGATTTGTTTTTTAAAGGGTTTTTCTCGATCCACCCTCTTCCCTCTTTTGGTTGCGGCAAAAGGTTCGATAAGAAAAAATATGATGTTCATCTTTGCTATTCTTCTCCCTTAGACGGGGGATTTCAAGACCTTTTCTTGGTGGAGGTCCCACTTTTTCTCTTCCAACGCCTTTTGAGCTTTGTTGATGGAGACATGTCTTTCCAACAACATCAAGACCTCGACCCAAAGAAGATCTTTTGTTTCTTGTATCGAACAAGATAGAGATCCTCTCGGTTGTCGATGGATTCATGATTGACTTCATTTTCCTGTCTCAACTAAGGCCTCGATGACTTTGAATTTTGAGTTGATGTTTGGAATTGCTGATCGGATGTTGACCCATCTTGTATATTCTTTGTAAGCATCTAATCATTTTGCCGACCTGTTGAAATATATCGATTTCGGTCTCATCATTTGTTGACACGACGAGTTCATCAAGCAAATCAAATTGACGATTAAAGTTCTTCAAATGCCTAACTTGAAAACCCAATCGATATCATCATCTAAGAAGATTTTTATTTTAGATACCAAGATTCCAATTTTTTTTTTTCCTCTTCTCCAGATCAACAAAATTTTCAAGGCATCCATGAATAAGAAAATCTTCTAGTCCTTGGGATATCCAACAATCTCTCATCCTGGGGTGATTGATGAGAATCCAACACTTTTTGGTCCGTAATTCAACTTGGTCATCAGTATATAGTTGAATGTTCTTGTTCGAAGGAGTTTTGTCTCTATGTGTTGAAGGGGTTGTCGAAATGGAGACAAACAAATCTTCCCTTCATCTAAGAACTTAGGTGTTGTGCTCAAAACAATCCCAAATTTTGTTTGTTAGATGTGGGTTTATCTCAAAAGGTTTGGTGGGTTATGGGATTTGGTCTTGAATTTATGAGGGATGGGTGAACTAGGTCCTAAAAATCCGAGAACCTTTTGAAGTATGGATGGGACTCTTGGGATATTCACTTAGATTCTCCTCCCGCCTTCTTCATCCATCGACGCCCGTTGTCATTCTGACACCTTTTTGTCGAGATATTCTTCACTAATCCCCCAGATTAAGATTGAGACAATTCAAACAAATGCATTTAGATGATCCCATGGCTTTTATGATTTTTGTCAGATCATCCGTTGCCCAAATCGAATTTATGTCAATCATTCCAAAGGTCGATTCGGTAGAACCTTTGACACCTTGTGAATGTTGCGGATGTTCTTGGTCGTCTGTCACCGGTTCTGGTTATTTACATCAAACTTTCTTTCCTCTCTTACTTCTTCTTGAATAACCCCGTCCAAATAATTCCAATCACGTTTTGTAGATATTCTCGGGGTTGAATGCAATCCCAAATTATTTTGACAATCTCAAGTTCCCGCTTTATTCACTCCGAAGAGGGAACCTTAAATTGGTGATATTTGTTCCTCGCCTCAATCACCTTTTCTAGATATTCTTTATTAAACATCCAACTTTGAATTCCCCGCAGAACTTTTGCAAATGTCATTGGTGACCAACTTTGCCTGAACGGAAGTAGAACTTTGTTGATTCTCCAACTTCCTGAACTCCGGAGACTTCGATTATTATTCAAAATGTCCCAGAAGAAAACCGCCGAGTCCACACATCTTATGCATTCCAAAATCTCTTTCGATTCCAGATCATTTGTGATGTGGAAAAAGACATACTTCTCATCGATCACGTTTTTGATCATCAAAGCATAATCACAAGTTTCAGAAAACACTATAGATGTTGTCATTTATGAAAAACATAAAATTACACATTCTAAGTTAGAAATGGACAAAAATGCTTCAGATAGTGTGTTGAATATGCATAAAATCTCTTAAAATATGCATTTGTGCAGAGATTAATCATGAACATGATGTGAACAGATGCATAAAACTACCATAATCATATATAATCAATAACCCTAGTATATAAACTAGATACGATATGGCACATATAAGGTACGCAAATTACCAGAGAAGCGATTTGTGGATTTTGAAAAGAAGGATTAATCGCTTGAGATTTTTGAGTGTTTATATTTCTGGAAATGATTTGCGGTTTAGGAGGTATAGAAATGTGAAAGGTTTTAGAGAAAGGATATTAGGGTTTTAAATAGGTGGGAGGGAAAACATTTTAGCATGAAAAATTTGAAGGCACTTGAGTGTCCTTGACTTAATCGGAAGGTTAAGATCAAGCGGTTGAAAAGTAATATCATCGTGCGGTCAGAGATTTAAAACGGCAGACTTTTGGACTTAAAAGTTTGCAATAAATGCATTTAACACAAAAATCCCACGTCCGCATTAAATGCTTGCAGGCATGACGTCATAAAGTAAAGGCACAGTAATCGTAAGCAGAGATAAGCATAAACATATGTAAAGAATCAGAAAACGTATCTGACTGACTGATGTTGTAATCAGTCAGTTACCACTGTGTTCTGATCTGGTTCGCCTGATTACCGTTGACCTTACTGATGGTAGACTAATCCTTATTATTTTCCAACAATGTCCCACTCATCTGATCAGGTTTCTTTCTGATCCAATCTGATCTGTTCCCCCTTCATCTGATATCCCTTTTCTGATCAGTCCCTGACTGATCTTTTTGATCAGTTGAGGTACCTTACCCACTGATCTTCCTTTTCTGGTCAATCTCTTAACCAACTGGTCCTGGAGACTAGTCCACCAAACATTTCTGGTGCACTTTTTCCTAAGTCCAGAAGTCCTAGCTCATTACATAGTTATTTGAATCTGACTTCAGCTAGTGGCTTGGTTAAGATATCATCTCTCTACTTATCAGTATGGATCTTTTCCATCATGATGTTCTTCTTTTCCACGTGGTCTCTTATAAAATGATGTCTGACATCCACATGCTTGCATCTTGTATGTAAAACAGGATTCTGAGTTATTGCAATAGCACTATTACTATCACAGAATATAGGCACATTCGTAGCTACAATGTTATAATCCCTCAGCTGCTGACTAAGCCAGAGCAGTTGGGAACAATAGCTTCCTGCAGCCATATATTCTGCTTCAGTAGTAGATGTGGCAACAGATGTCTGCTTCTTTGAGAACCAAGAGATCAGTTTGCTTCCTAAGAACTGACATGTACCTGAGGTTGATTTTCTGTCTATTCTGCAACCTCCATAATCAAAATCAGAATACCCACTAAGCTCTAGATTATCATATGATGGGTAGAGTAAACCAAGGTTTACTGTCCCCTTCAGATACTTAAGAATCCGCTTAGCTGCTTCCAGGTGGTTTTGCATTGGATTCACCTGAAATCTGGCACATACACCTACTGCAAATGTTATATCTAGTCTACTAGCAGTCAGGTATAGTAGAGATCCAATGAGAGCCCTATATTCTTTCTGATTAGTTTTCTGACAATTCTCATCTGGATCCATCTTGAATCCAGTCATCATAGGAATTTTGGCTTCCTTACTGTTCTGAATTCCAAACTTAGCCAACAAATTCCTAGTATACTTTGCCTTACAGATGAATATTCCTTCTGTACTCTTCTTAACTTGAAGACCCAGAAAGTAATTCATCTGACCCATCATGGACATTTCAAATTTCCCTTGCATCAGTTTGCTGAATCTATCACATAGGTTCTTGTTGGGAGATCCGAAAATAATATAGTCCACATAGATCTGAACCATCAGAATATCTTCTCCCTCTTCTATTTTGAATAAGGTTCTATATCTACTACTCCTTTAGTGAATCCACTGTCTATCAAGAACTGAGATAGTGTATCATTCCAAGCTAGAGGAGCTTGTTTCAGGCCATAAAGAGTTTTTCTTAAACGGTACACCTGGTTGCCTTTCTCAAAGCCAGGAGGTTGTTCAACATAAACTTCATCAGCTAGTACCCCATTTAAGAATGCACTCTTTACATCCATCTGATACACAATAAATCCTCTATGGGCAGCATATGCCAGAAATAGCCGAATGACTTCCAGGGGAGTGACTGGTGCAAAAGTCTCATCATAATCAATTCCTTCTGATTGTGAATACCCCTTAGCAACAAGTCTTGCCTTATTTCTGGTTATGGTATTATTCTCATCTCTCTTGTTCTTGAATACCCACTTGGTGCCTATTACATCTTGATGAGTTGGTCTGTCCACCAGCTTCCACACTTGATTCCTTTCAAACTGCTCTAGTTCTTCTTGCATGGCTAGTATCCAGCTGGCATCTTGTAGAGCTTCTTCTATAGTGGTTGGTTCCTTCAAAGACAGATAACAATAATACATGACACTTTCACCAACCTGATGTCTAGTTTGAACTCGGGCATGCGGATTGCCAATTATCAGATCAGTCGGATGGTCACTTAACCAAGTCCTTCTTTTCTGATGTATATCAGTTTGGATATCATCATCCTCATCTGATATTGAGTCACTAGTAGTTGGGAGTGGTGCAGTAATAGGATCCACTTGGCATGGACAAGTCTCAGCTGATGTTGGAATCATCATATGCTGATGTCTGTCCATAGGAACATCAGGTGTTCCCCCTGAACCAGATGGTTCAGTTGATACTGTCTCAGCTGTACCAGCTTCTTCATTGACAGTTGTACGTACCTTTGGGTCTGATTGACCTGGTGAATCAGTAAGATCAATTTTTGGAACATACACTGTTACGTGATCTGATATTTTATCTTTGATACTTAACTGATCCATTTTTTGTGCATCAGGTACCGGTTGATCTGGTACTGCTTGTTCTGAGGCAGATTTATCTTGTTCAGAAGATGTCTCATCAAAGACCACATGAGGTGTTTCTTCCACAACTAGAGTTCACCTGTTGAACACCCTGAAGGCCTTGCTGGTTGAGGAATATCCTAAGAATATACCCTCATCTGACTTGGCTTCAAAGGTTTTCAACTGGCTCTTCCCATTGTTGTGTATGAAACACTTGCACCCAAAAACATGGAAGTAAGAAACACGAGGTTTTCTGCCCTTCCACAGTTCATAAGGTGTTTTAAAGTGAATCTTAGTCAGAGAGCATCTGTTCTGAGTGTGACATGTTGTGTTGATAGCTTCTGCCCAGAAATGGTTTGAAGTTGCATGTTCAACAATCATTGTACGAGCAGCTTCTTTGAGTGTTATGTTTCTCCGTTCTGCTACTCCATTCTGTTGTGGTGTTCTTTCAGCTGATGTTTCATGTTGTATTCCAAACTTAGTGCAAAAGTCAGTAATAAAGAAGTTCAGAAATTCTGTTCCTTTATCGGATCTAATTTTTACAATACTGACACCATTCTCATTTTGTAATTTCTTGAGCAACTCGGGTATCTTTGTTGTTGTCTCATTCTTCTTATACAAGAATACGACCCAGGTAAACTTGGAATAATCATCCACGATTACCAAAGTGTATTTGCGTCCGCTGAGACTAAGTGGTGTAACTGGTCCAAATAAATCCATATGGAGCAGTTACAATACTCTGCTGGATGCTGGTCCTGCGATTCCCTTGAATGAGGCTTTAACTTGCTTTCCCTTCTGACATGCGACACATGTCTGATCCTTAGAGAATACCTCATTCGGGAGACCCTCAACCAAAGACATCCTTTCTATCTTGTTAAGAGTTTTAAAGTTCAGATGACTCATTCTCTTGTGCCAGAGCCAACTGCTACTTTTGGAACTCTTAACAATCAGGCATGCATTTCTTGGACAACTGTTCCAATCTGCAGTGTAGATCGTTCCCTTTCTTGAACCAGTTAACAAAATCTGTTGAGTAGCTCGATTCTTGATTGTGCACTGATCAGTCGAGAACTTAACACTGAATCCGTTGTAGAAAAATTGAGAAACCGATAACAGGTTGTGCTTTAAACCATCGACATACGAGACTTCAATAACATGTACATCATTATTCTATAAGGTTCTGAATCCTCTGGTAAAAGCAAAGTTATCATCACCAAAGAGTACGCGTGGGCCTTCTTGTTCTGTGTATGAGCTGAGGAGATGTTTATTTCCTGTTATGTGTCTTGAGCATCCACTATCGATGTACCAGATAGTTGCTTGTACACCTCCTTTATTGGTCAAACCCACGTGAACCTCCCAATCGATCAAACTTAGGTACCCCATGAATCGGGTCTTGGGGGGTTAGAAATACCTTTCGGGATCCAAACAAATCTGGCACCCTTGTTGAAAACAGAGGGCTTGATTTGTCTCCCATAAACATCTACATAATCATACGCCTCTTCATATGCGATCGCTTTCGATTATGATCATTAGTGTGAGCCTTAGATGAATCGATGACTTGAGATTTTTATTGATATTTGTCTTCTTTTTAATCCAAATGGGGCTCGGTCTCCGAGAGCCTCTAGGTTTCGATTGTAAGGGTAGATGCGACTACTACCATTAAAAGATTCATTTCTTTTTGGCATAGATGGTCTTAGTAGTTTATCCTTAGCTTGCTTGTTAGGCAGCTTGACCTGATTAGGTTTCAGATCAGATTTTCTCTTGAGAGGTTGTCTTTTCTGATTCCTAATCTGTTGATCAGGTTGAGGTTTCTTCAGAAGAATAGGGTTCTTCTGTTGATTCCTCATTGATGTCGATTAGTTGAGGTCCATTTTTTTCCCTTCGACCCGCAGACACTTGCCTTTACCTGCTCAAGCCAAAATCTGTTTCCCTTTATCTATCTGATTTTTTGCTTTTCGGGTATCTTTGATCGAAAACTCGTTTGATTACACTTTTACTCAAGTGAACAAGGCCGGGGCTTTTGAGGATCGCGGGTTTTCATACCCAATTCCTTCTTCTTATTAGTTGACGTTCAAAAATAGTTGTTCGGATCTTGAACGGTCTTAGATGATTTAAAAAAACCTCTATTTTCTTAAGCAAACTATCCTCAGTAGTTTTTAGACTCTCATGCAGTCGGAAGAGTTCATCAAACTTAGCTTGGAGGATTTTGAGATCATCAGCTTGTTGTTTGTTAATGGCTAGTTGTTCCTTAATCGGTTTATCCTCGATCGAAGAACCGACTTTCAAAGCTCCATTCTGCGGTCATTTTTTCGAAAATGAGGTCTCAACCGATTTCATTCGATTTGCTTTTCTTGCAAAGCATTTTCTTTAGCAAGTGATTGTTCTCGACCTCGACTTTATCGTTCTCGAAAGAATAACTATGGTATAATTAATATCTTTGCATTAGAGATCATCAAGAAATTGCTCATTGTAGAGTCGTGCACAATCTCTCCGGCGGGTGTGCTTTATAATTAATCAAAACGTGGTCAAACGAGAAAAACATTAAGGTTTATAATGATACCTCGGAATATCGGATCCTTGGCCATGAGAATGCGATGTTTTGTTTTCGATCGTCGATGTCATTGAAATCAATCAAACATATTGCTCGCCGAACACACAATTCTTCTACAGATGAGTAACCGGAGAAACCTCTAAATAGACGCGATATAATCATCAATTCCAAATGTCAACAACCATAGCTTTCCCTTTTCTTACATCGTTGCTCTTTTCGATTCCCTCTTATCTTCTCTTTTCTTAGTCAAATCAAATAGGACTTATCAAAAGATAGTGACTTTCATAGCCAAGTGGCGAAGATTGAAGAAGACACTTTTCTCTCCAATTGAACTTCTTCTAGCATGGTAGTAGATTGTCTTCTTGATCTGTCGGGATGACTTTCCGATTTATTTGATCTAATGCATTTCTCTTTTCTAATTTGTGATCTTGACCACGATCATCTCTTTTCTTTTCTCTTTGGTCGTCTCTTCATCATCGATCTGTTTTCTCTCTCTTGGGAACCGATTTCGATCTTCTTCTTTCTCTTCCTCTCTATTCGATAGTCTTTGTAGAATCTCCTATACTTTCCCAATTGAATATTTGATCTTTCAAGCTTTTAGGTGAGTAGAACAACAAATGCTTTTTTTTATTAACAATATTTCCAATATGCTCGAGAAGATTTTGAGCATAAAATTTAGTCACTTTTTTGAATACTCTTGCTTTTTGTTGTTGCAAGGTGGTTTCGATAGATGACTCATCATCTTCCTCTTGCTCTCTCAATCGAATTGAAATTCATGGGCCTTGATTTAGAACAGTTTCTTTTCGGTTTCATCTTTGCTATATCTTCAAATCCTTGATCACGATCACTTTCATATCCCACTTTTTTTTTTCAAAGATCTCAAGATCTTGTAGTTGATGTCCTTATCGGTCATTTCTCCCCTAACTCTCTGAGCTTGTTGATAGACATGGTAACCCTTCCATCTAGCCGGTTGATCGTCTCATTGGGTAAAAATATCTTGAGTTTCTCCGAACTTAACCACAATTCGGCTCATATCTGTTATCCTTTATCCGGTCATTGCCCTCGCATATCTCATCTATACCAAGCTATAGTATCCTATATCGCTTCAAGTTTGAGGTATTTGATCTTTTCTCCGTTATCTTGTCCATCGCCTTCATAATGATATGCCCGCCACAATATCCATATTGACAATTTCCTTTCTAAAAGCGATCCATCGAAAGGACTCTTTTTCGATTCTCGCTCCAACCGAAAGTCCGGATCACCTCTTCACCGGATTGTTGTAGTAGATAATGATAGGTCCTTGTTCAAGAACTTCCATCATTCTCACGCTTATAGCTCCCGGATGATTTTGTTGCTCATGAAAATATGGTCCAATAAGATACTCATCGATAGAAAATTAATGCAGATCATAGTTGATACAACTGAGGAACATTATCCATCCGGATTTCTTCTTGAAAAGAGATGAATTTAAAAAATATCTTTTTTTTTCAAGATCTAGATCACAATGGTTCTTGCTCAAGAACCGGCGACACTCAAAGTCAATGGTCCCCCCTCAATTTGTTCTTCAATATACCAACTTGTTATCCCTCGAACGATTATCTTAAAACATTTTTCGAGTTGATAATACTTCAAATAATTTAATCAAAACTAAAATATCCCAACAATTTCCCCTTTTTGAAAATGACGGAAAAACATTAAAAATATTCAACTTTTGGATGGAGGCTCGATCGGGTTTTTGTTTTAAAAGATCGAATAACCGGTCACTTTTTATTAAAAAACGAGTTTTTTGAACTCCCCGCTTTGATACAAATTGATGGTCCCATTTGAAAAACCCTTTTGTCGATGACAAAATACCAAATAATGGTGTCTATAAAATAAAAGTTAATCAGAGTGATTCCAATTTTATTTTTTTTGCTATCAAATCGTATTGTCTATAGTGTAAAAGCGGTAACAAAAAGATTAAAAACACAAGATTTTTATAGTGGTTGGGACAACAAGTCCTACGTCCACTCTTCTCTAAGTCGGCTAGGGGCACCAACTAACCAACTGGACTTAGTTTAATGTGTTAGTCCAACACAAGACAACCGATGTTTAAGGAGTTCTCACTCAAACGGATCCTATCACCCAATCGGGAAACTAGAAAGATGTTTCTAAAATCTTACAAAACAAACTTAACCTAACTTTTGGGTTTGGGTAAAGATTTGTTGTTGTTCCAATTGGAAATCTATCCTAGTATTTATGTAGCCTAAAGCTATCAATGAGATTTCTATGTTAAGAACAATGGGATGAACAACTTAGAAATATTCTTCAAATTTGTGTTCTTCGTATTTGCTTATGGCTTGAGCTTGATGATAATTTCCGTGTCTTCACTATGAAGGATGGTCCCATATTTATAGACCTCGAAATCAAATAATCTTGGAGAGCAATTTGAATTTCAATGCTTATATTTGATAAATGGAGGGTTGATGTGATTTTTTTTAATTTAATGCACCATGCCGAAAAGCATGTATGTTTGTCCTTTCTAGCCGTTTGACTATGCAAATAATCCCGCTTTATTCATTTGAATATGTACGTGTCCCGTTCTCATTGGTTAACAAGTAAACTTATTCAGTGTTTGTTCTACCAACAAAAGTTGGCATTCTTCTTGTTATGATTTACAATGTATGTCTTGGTGCAACATCGATTAACACTTGGTGTGACGGACAGATTGATCGATAAAAAAATCGGTCTTACCCGATAGAGTCTTCGATGCAAGTTGTCTTAGCCCAACTAGCGACGTGACTCGACTAATATAGGTCTTCTGGTAGTCATCCAAGGGTTAAAAAGATCTTCGAAACCAGTCTTCTGAATTTTATTCATGTCTTCACCGATCATCTGGTGATTAACCGCGATTTACTTATTCGATTTCCCGATCGCCGATTTTTCGTCTTGTCTCTTCGACGTCGATCTTCCCGATTAAATCCGGTCTTCATTTTCTTCCGGCTCGCGATCTTCCGACTCATATCCGGTCTTCCGACCTCGTCGATCTTCCGACTTTGTCTTCTTCGACGACGACCTATACATATTGAGTTCACTCAATGTGCGGACTATCTTTTATATCAAACTGCCTATACAACTCACCGGTCATCATATCCCGATTCTAAATCATCAACCGAAATAACAGTCCGACCGTCCTATTACAATATATTTTTTTTGAACTTCCATCAAAACTTAATACAAATTTCCCAACAGTAATTTGTTAATTTTTTTAAACGTGAAGTTCTTGAATTTCTTGTCTTCTATTAAGAATCAAGATCAACACTAATACACATTTGACCTTGGACAACTGTTAAAATAGCCCTTAGAGATATTATAATAGTTGTCCAAGTAACAAATTATCAAGCTTGGACAACTATATTAAAAACCGATGTCTAAGAAAAGCACTTGGACAATATCTTTATTAATTTCATTGCAAGTGGTGCAATGGACAAATGCGGTAAACCGCATTCATCCTCAAATCATTCACTTGACAATCTGTTCATAAATCACCGCCTAATATATATATATATTTTTAATCGTTTTCAGTTGACTCAATTTGTTTAAAACCGCCTCTAATATATATTTTTTTAAAATATTTTTTAATAATTATTTTATATTTTAAAAATCCTGCTTATACAAAATTAATAAAACTTATACCACTATAATATATATACGTCCAATACCAAAACATCAAATAAATAAACATACACATCATGAAATAAATAAACATACAAATACATACGTCCAATATACACCAAAAACATGAAATATATATCATCACAAATATATAAGTTAATTACATGTATGCTACCAAAAGTTATACCTCTTTAATTAAAAATATACAAAAATCAATTTTAAAGGTACCCCGTCCAATCTCTTTTCCATTTCTCCATTCTTTTGTTGGAGTAAGTCTTAAGCGGACGTTCATAGACAAACTGCAAACAACGATCAATTAATATAGTTAGATATATAGTATATGAATTTTTATTCAATCAATAATAATTTAAATAAATCGATAAATTGACTTACATTGTTAGGATTAATCGTCGTTTGAGAAGCGAGGATTATATCTTCAATATAGCAACACACAAAATGTCCACAATGGGCACCATATCGTTGCCTCAGAGCCTGTTATGATTAGCAATTATAAGCATGTATTACAATTATGATTATTTTCTATTAATTTGATAACTTACTAAATTAATTTTACCTTAATATTTGTCCAGCTCACTTTATTGAAATTAAGTCTTGAGCCTTGATTCGGAAGGCGACTCCGATACATCGTCATCACACTATTATTATTATAATTCGAAAATAAAAATAGATTAAATATGCATAATTTTAAAAGTAAAACAAATCATTATATTAGAATATTAAAAATGAACTTACGCTTCCACGAATGACGTGAGATCAGGGCGATTTGCAGCCACCCCATCAACAGCTGGGTCCATAAAAAATACACTTAATGTATTCATACTTATGGCGACCAACACCCAATGGTCCCTATATTATATTAAGAATATTAAATTAACTGTAAATTTAGCATATGTGCAAATATCATATTATGAATACAAATTTTAACGAAATATTTATTGTACTCACCACACATTTGTTGGCCAAAAAATGAGATGTTCTCTCCCAGTATGACTCAGCATATGTTCGACTATCCCCTCCATGCCTTGTGCCCTATCACCCATTAAGCAAGATACTTGGTGGGAGACGAACGAATACATTCCACATGCTCGGGCATCTCTAGAGAGATATATCTCACCCAAATATCTTTAACCAACATATATACGCTAATTAATATTAAAAAGAAAAATTTAATTATATAGAAAGTAAATACTGATAATTAATAAACACATACATGAGGTAAAAGACTATGGTGGTTGCACTCAACCACTCGTCGTTCAAGACTTCAAGCACATACTCTTGAACAATGTATTCTTCAAAAGAATTCCGATGAAAGTGAGTACTCATCGGAATTGTGAGGGTATCGAAAGCATTGGACTCTACCATCGTGTTCACCATAGTATGTACGGTGCAGTCGTGATCTAAGTCTCCAGACATTGGATAACCAAGTCTGCGCGCACCAATAGTGGAGTCCCTCATTCTTTCCCTCTGACTGTCTACGACACCTCTTGGTTTTGCTTTAGCCTTTTGTGGTGATTTCTGTTTAGGCTTTCGTGGTGTCGGCAGATTATACAATCAATTTGCAACATTATTTAGAATGACAAATAAGATAATAAACTTTAATAACATATATTTTACCTTCATGGTGCGAGAGACCAAGTTGCTCGGCCATTCGATGAAGTGCCCAACCGCTGTTCCGACTGTGATAGCTTCATCTATTGGTTTCGGCATGAGTGAATCTTCTTCTCCGAGTACGGGTACATCTAGTGTGACCCTCACAAAACCCGGAGTGAGGGGACAACCATGAATTATTCCACCGGAGTTATTGTGCAACGTTCCTGTGGCCACCAACCGATCGGGATCCTCCAAGTAAAGGTAGCAAAAGGTCGGTGGCTGTTCGAATAAGATATTTTAGTTAGAAAATTTTAATACACTAGTCTTTAATTAAAACAAATGCGAGACATGCACATCTGATACCTGATAGACGTTTTGAAGTGCCTCAATAAAGTCGTCCCTAGGGTTAGCCGAAAACATAGCATTTGCGACACTATGTTCACAGCTTGCTCCACTCGATGACATTCCATGGCTCGATCTTCTCTCGGACCTCAAACGTTCCACATCTTTAGTCAACTTGGCAACCTGTTCCGAAAGTATACCCACCATATTCATGGCTTGAAGACCAGGTGTCATCGCTAATGATGTCTTCGTCACGCCATATCCGACACTCCGTAAGTGGCCGGGATGCTCCTGGCGACCTATAGCCCGTCCAAACAGATCATCAGGGCCGATAATGCGGATGTCATCGGGCATCATGGTCTGAGATAGACGCTCCTGAATCACAAAAACAAAAGATTATTATTTGGTTATTTGTTTAGAAAAAATAGTTTGTAATTGAAAGATAAATTAATGGATAGATTACCGCTTCTTCGATGATATGTTGTGCACTGGAATCGTGAATTTTCCCATCTCGAGCCTTTCTGGTAGTCTGAAATAAGTCGAAACGGGTAACAATAGGCTCACTCTCTCCAGCTTTCCTTCTTTCTTCTTTCTACGATAGTGATGAACGTTTCCCTTTATTAGATATATTAAAAAAAAGTAAAAGTTAGGATTTTGATCTCACCATATCTTCTCTTATTCGTGCATAACCTTTGTTTGATCCACGATATCGTGCCTCCATAGACTTGGCTTGCTCGCGATTTTTTACTTTGATTCTACAGTGTAATAGAAATATGATAAACACTAAAAAGCTTAGGGCATTAGAAATTGAGAAAATGACATTGATCAATTTTACCTGGAAATCATCCTCCATAGATCTACTCACAAACTCCTCCCAATATGGAGCCACCATAGGGCTATTCTGATATGCCGGAGGCAGATTAGCCGAGTAACGACCAGTTTCCGGATCTCGTGTGTTACTTCTCAGCCAAGCCCGAAAATTCTTGGTCATTACTCCAGCTTGCGACAGTATTTGCTTCTTCTTTGTGTGGTCAAGGCCTCTGAATGTAGTCTATACGCATATAACATAAAAATTTAGTAATCATACAACAATTTTCAATAAACATATAATTAACATACCGAAATTTCGTCCCATAATCTTTCCTTCAAAGGAGTCAGTTGGGGGCTACGCAAGTCCTTGGTTGGCAGCACGATAGGGATCACACTCGATCGGCATTTTGGCTCAAGGTAGAAGGACAACGACTCACTCTTTTCCTATTGCTTAACAAACTCATTGAACGATAACTATCGATAACATAGTATTTAATTAGGTTCAACTTGAGTTCAATCAATATAATTATCGATTTCAAACTGTTCAATTGTAATAAAATTACCTGAAGTATTTTCCCCTTGCTACGAGCTCTCTTAATAGAAGACATCATGACAATACCCGAAAGCGCTTCTCCGAGTCGCTAGTGGTGGTGGGAGCATCGATGTCACCCTCTCTCAAGTCATCGGGGATGTTGTCGATCATGTTCATATGTCTTGAGTACCATTCATATCGCCATGATCTCCATCAGAATATCCATCATCATCTCCATCATCTCCGGGATATGGCAAATATGACATGATCCTGTAAAGCAGAAGAAACAACATTTAATAAACAAAAAACAAACAATATTCAATAAAGCAGAAGAAATAACATTTAATAAAGCATAATTACAAAATTCTTCCACCGAGGGTCGATGCAGTGTCTAATCGCATAATTACAAAATTCTTCCACCCCATTCCTATACTCATCTGATAATCGATTTGCTCGAACCCACTTTCGATCCATATAGAACTAGAAAATACAATATGATTGCAAAAGAAAGAAATTCATCTCTAAATTAGCATAAAAAATCACCAACCAACTCAAAAATATATCTCAATCCTAATTTATGCTTAAATCCTACACACATGCATTTGATCAAACATTTGGAGTGCGTCATGAAATTCATTTCTAAATTAGCATAAAAAATCACCAACCAACTCAAAAATATTAGACAATCCTAATTTATGCTTAAATCCTACACACATTCATTTGATCAAACTTGAAGTGCATGATGAAATTCATCTTAATTAGCATAAAAAATCACCAACCAATTCAAATATATATCTCAATCCTAATTTATATATGCTTAAATCCTACACACATACATTTGATCAAACACTTGAAGTTCATCATGAAATTATTCTCTAAATTAGCATAAAAAATCACCAAACAATTCAAAAATATATCCCAATCCTAATTTATGTTTAAATGTTACACACATGCATTTGATCAAACACTTGGAGTGCATATGAAATTCATCTCTAAATTAGCATAAAAAATCACAAATTAGTTAAACCAAGTCAATTAATCCTAACATATAACAACAATTAACACCAAGCCAAGCCAATTATTCTAACACTAATTAACAACAATCAATCCTAATATATATATATATATATATATATATATATATATATATATATATATATATATATAACATAGATGTATATACATACATATATACTAACATAGATATATACATACATATATATTCTAACATATATAGATACTAACATATATATATATATATATATATATATACATATACATATATATATATATATATATTAAAAAGCAAGAAAATTACCTATAAAGGGGAGGACTAATTACAAAATAGGGAGGAGGAGGGCATTTACTACAAGCGTGGGGGGAGGAGGAAGAGGAGGGCGACGACGGCGACGACAACGTACGGCGAGATTATTGAAGGAGAAAAATATTGGAGAAGGAGAAAAATTACAATGCAGAATGGAGGCTACTGGAAAATTAACGGTATATAGGGTTTCTGGGCTTGGAAAGCGATTATGAACCGTTGTCCAAGCTAAAGCTTGGATAGCGGTTAAAAACCACTCTCTAATCTACCTTGTACAACGGTTATGAACCACTGTCTAAGCTTTGTTCTTGGACAATGGTTTTTAACCGCTGTCTTTTATTTTTTTATTTTTTTTAAATAGAACCGCTCTCCAAGGGACCACTTGAAGAACTGTTCGAAAAAAGGGTTGTCCAAGTGGAGCTCTCCAAGCTTAAATGTGTAGTAGTGCAAGATCAATAACTGCAAAATATTTTACGTGTGACATTTTTTGGGCCCTAAAATAACAATCACATTAATGAAAGTAGGGTCCAAAAATTGCAAGAAGGCCTAAATAAGGCCCGCAAATGAGAAAAAAGAAAAATGAGTTGAAAAAAATGGTGGGGAAGGTAGCATTGAACTTTGGAGGTGTGGATTCATAAATACTACCTCCCTCCTGATTTTATTGGGTCATTTCACTTTTAGCTCGTGTTTTAGCGAGCGAATTCTTTATTTGTATATAAAATGATAAAATAACTTTTAAGAAGACGTAAGATAGATGAGGGGTAGAACTATCATATCCCACCTTAAAAATCTCTTTGTCATTTCAAATACTAATAAATAACTCGCTCGCTAAAACACGACCCAAATAATATTTGGACAATTTAAATCAGGACGGAGGGAGTAATAAAAATGATAGTAAGGGGGTCATAATTAACGTCTTACTGCATTCAATTTTGTAGTGCATAATGATGAAAAAAATAGATCTTCTTTAAGTTTTATTAGCAAAATGCTTTAACGACTTATAACCTACTTAAATTTTTAACATATTATAAGTTTTAAGAGCTTATAAAAGGTTAAAGTTTATAAAACGCATGCATCTCATGAAGTTTTGCTTGTGCGTATATTTATAATTTAATTGATCACAACTGAAAATTAAAGATGAACTAAAAACATAACAATGCAACATTCTAGACAAAAAAAAAAAAAATTACTAAGGACAAAAATTCTTATAAGACGGAATATAAACTAGCACAAATCAAACTCATATATACTTCTAAATTTTTAAAACGCCATACTCAAATAATTGCTCTGTCATATCGTGTAATTGTCTCATGCAAGTGTACTTCTTCTCGAAAAACATATCGATGCATCATTCGATCGGACTAAAAAATTATTTTTAAAAATAAACTTAATAAAATTATTTTCTATGGAGGTGCGGGGAATTGAACCCCGTGCCTCTCGCATGCGAAGCGAGCGCTCTACCATATGAGCTACACCCCCTTGGAGGGTTAACTAGTTTGGTTAATTATTGAAATAAAAGCTCCTTTAAAATATATTACCTACATTATTCAGATAACTTTAGAACCCATACTTTAAAGAGTTGGTATGCTGTGAAACTTGTTCACCATGAATTTTTTTTTTTAATATAAATCACCCCTTTAATAATATAAGTCACACCCTTCAGTCACCATTACAATACCCTTTGCTATAATATAAATCACACATTCACTTTTATGAGTAATACTCTTTATAATAAAATGTCACACCTTTTATATTAAATGTTTACACTTTTTAATAATATAAGTCACACTCTTTAACCAATTTCACCGTGAAAACATGTTCACCATATACTTTGCTTACCTTAAAAATATATATTACTAATTAATTCCTTGTAAAACATATTAAGAGTTCAAGATATGACGGACAGATTGATTGGTATATAAAAAATAATAACTTAATTAGGAAAAAAATGTACTGCTTTGTGTGGTGTAAATTTTGTTTTTACTTCACAGGCAGGAATTAAAAAGGGATGGGCTAACGTTATGGATTAGGATATATAGTTGAAAATAGTAAAGTTAGTTTATTTCTTTTTATGAAAAAATGGTAGACAAGTATTAAAAGGACGGTTTGGGAAAACTGGTAAATAGTAAGAGATGGACGAAACAATTCTTTCCCTTTATGAATTACTAGTGTATCATCCGTGTGTTGCACGATTTGTGAGTATAAAATGAACATGAT
This sequence comes from Stenogyne calaminthoides, assembly GCA_037126765.1. Lineage (NCBI taxonomy): Eukaryota > Viridiplantae > Streptophyta > Magnoliopsida > Lamiales > Lamiaceae > Stenogyne > Stenogyne calaminthoides. Next base: position 7,081,251 of record JBBCBC010000004.1, on the reverse strand, counting down.
ATGAAATGTATTCATTTTTGTGTTAAATAAATTTTAAAAAAATATTTTACTTATAATAATAATAATCTTTTTTCATTTTTTAATATATATTTTTTATTTCGATGCAACGCAACGATTTATGAACATAATTTGCTTTTGCAATCCGACATGGGAAATGAGTGGCGCTCCAATTGCTTAAAAATTTTACATTGTTAAATAATGCAATTTTAAAGGTATATTTTTTTCTTACAATTTTGAATTATTTCCTTCTAAACCAAGTTGTTTGTCACCTATTATCGTCTTCCCAATTCGCATTGCATGTCAAAAATTTCAAATTATCCCCTCTAGTTACTCTGAACATGATAACATATAACAACCCATGTTTGAAATTGACATTCTTAAGAAAGTTTAATATTTTTAATAATTGTCTATAATTCTTATTAATGGTCACACCATAAAATATCATTAGTCAAAATTATCTTTCTAAGATGTTAAAGAGAGTCTACTATCGGATGAAGTCAGTATCATTCCCGAAATCAACACTCTATGTCCTATGTTAGTCTCGATTAGTATTTTTTTTAAATATGGATTGCAATCAACCCAGTATCGTTTTACAATCCAAGGTCTAATATTAATTGTACATGCAACTAATTCATATAATCGGACTCAATGATGGGCCTACATGTCCTATGTTGGGATCACGTGTCCCCATAATTTTTTTTAAGTATATGTTATATAGTATATTATAATTATTTAGAGTAATACTTATATTATATGTATAAAATGACTTAAATGAGTTTTTAACAGTGTTATAATTAGTTAATCATGCAAATATTTCATCTAAAAAAATTTATAGATCTGTTATGTATCTGCACAATCACTACTTAAAAAATCAAATATTTTTTAAGATAATGATAGTGTGTATGCATAATTGTGACACTAAAAAAATAAAATTCACGTGAACCCGGGTTCACAGAAAATCTACTTTTTATATTATTTATTTTTGTGCCTCCATCATTAAAGTTTTCTGGATCCGTCTATGATTGAACTAATCAATTTAAATATTATATCCAGTAAAAAAATCATACAAATAAGTAACAAATCGAGTTTTATCACAACCAACCTAGAATCATTTTACAATTCAATTAATAACATCAACTAATAATTTAATTAAAAATTATTCAACTAACAATTTAAGTTTAATGTCAATAGCTCATGCAACTAATTTATGGTAATTGAACTAATCAATTTAAATCCAATATCATGTAATATAATCATACAAATAAATATATAAATTATACATTTTCATATATATAATACTCCTCGTCTTTTTTAGATTGTTAACAATCCAAAAAGTCCATCTTTTATCATATACTCAAAATAGCAATAAAATAACTATAAAGTTCATGCCACTACTTATAAACATCATTAAATTACATCACATATCACTAATAATTACATACAAAAGTAAATTATTTTTTTATCTTATTCACTAAAATTGAAAACATACTCTTATCAAAAAGCTACTTTATTACCTTCAAATATTAATAAAAAAATTCCTCATTAAAACTCGTGCCAAAATTCAGTGAGCAATCTAAAAAAAATGGGAGAAATAATTGATTTAAAAAATATATATATATTCATATCAACTACAAAATATAATATTTTATATTATTAATCATTAATCTGCCACTTTTAAAATTTCATGATAAATTTGTATTAAATTATTAATATGGGGGAGAATTGAACCTTGTACCTCTTGCATACAAAGAAGGTAAAAAATATTTATTATACCATTTGAGCTACATCAAATTTGTTAAGATATTTAAAATTTTATTAGAAAATTATAACAATTTTTTGGCTCAATATTTTATTATTAGATATGTATAGATTCTGCCCTTAAATTGGCAAATTAGACAACGGATATCTCAGTGAATCTAGTAGGGTTTAGATTGAGATTGGAGCAACAACTGCATCTCAAATCATGCGTACAAACTAGGATCTTTTCAGTCAATCATTTCATCCTTGATCTTCATGTAGAGTGAAAAAATTTCGTCTCATCTAAAAGTCCAAACTTATAGAGAGATGTATAATGAATTCGTTTATTTAATTTAATTCTCTAACACTCCACCTTACTCGTAGACAGGGGCGGATGTACATTGGGACAAGACATGACAGGTGCCCCACCTGAGTTTTTATTGTGAAGTATTGAAAATCAAGCCTCAAGATGTTTTAGTTGCAGAAGAAGACGATATACTGGTGAAGAAGAAGAAAGGAGAGGCAGATGGTCGAATCTAAGTTTGATGAAAAATAAGGCTGTTTGACTTCTTTCTTGAAAAGTGAGTATTGTTTGATGGAAGGAGATGTTGATACGTGTTCAAAATCTGAGAAGTATAGTGAGGTTGGAGGGAAATCGAACCACACACCTGCTGCTAAATGATTTGAGTAGAACGCTCATTATTAATTAATTTTCTCTCTTTTAAGTAAACTAAGCCAATTTCATTTTAAGGCATTTAGTTTTTAGACTATTTCAAATTAAAGCTTGTGGTCTCGAATACAAATAGGGAAAACAATCAAACAGAAGGTATGCAATAAAAAATTAATTCCACTCTCTCTCTTAAATTCTCCCTCTCATCCTCTCTCTAATTTTCACACTCTCTCAACTCTATGTAAATATTCACCCATTATCATGCATCTTTATTAAATAATGTTACATAAATCCAGAAAATTTCATATTTTTTTTACAATTTTTTTTAAAAATTAGTAAACACCAACTAATAATAAAATAGATATTTTTATTCCCATCCAATCAGAAATATCGATCAACACCTCTACTTCTATTATTACTGAGTTCTAAAATCTATTAGAATACCTAATTTTTTTTAAAAATAAACCCTAATTTTGATGGTTATTATGTGAAATTTGAATTTAATTTGAATTAATTAAGTAGTGGTGATAAAAATGATCAAAATTATTTTCATATGTTATTATTATATATCATGTAGAAGTTGAATTCATATGATTGTTTGTATTCATATAATATGTTTCACCATTTTTCAAGTTTGAGGAATCAAAATATTTTGCATTTAGAACCGTTACAATTAGTTTTGCAATCATATGATATGCATTGCCAAGTTTGAGAAAATATGATATAACATTATTTTTATATATCTAATCTGTTTTTATGATATGAATCGGCAAGTAAGAGGAGACTCGACTAGTAGTCTATTCATGAGACATGATTTTTTCATATAGAGATTCGATCTTTTAGTGCCTTGCCTGAACCAATATTCTGCGTCCCGCCCTGTTCGTAGACTAAATTATCTTACTTCATCATTGGGAGACCCCATCGAGTGGATCGACAATTTAATAATGGGTGGAGTTGCTTTCAGCAGGAATCGAACTCAGGACGTGGACGTGAGCCTGAAGACTCTAATATGATGAAAGAATTTTGTCTCATCAAAAAATCTGAAATAGTAAGAAAAACATATTAAAAACATCCTCTTTTTATCGAACAAAAACAGATCACTCTGTTTTTTTGGCTATGTACAAATCTTTCCTTCAAGAAATTCAAAATGGCGAAATATAGTGTGAACAAGTTTCACGGTGAAACTGGTTAAGGAGTGTGACTTATATTACTAAAGAGTGTGATTTTTTTATTGTAAAGTGTGTGACTTTTTACTATAAAGGGTATTACTCATAAAAGTGAAGGGTGTGACTTATATTATATCAAAGGGTGTCATAGTGATAATTGAAGGGTGTGACTAGTGTGACTTATATTACTAAAGAGTATGTCTTTAAAAAAAATAATTCAATTTCACGGTAAACAAGTTTCACAACATACCAACTCATTCAAAACATGCGACAAGAACATTAAACATACTCCTGACTTCTAATTAAAGATACCAATAAAGAATTTTAAGCAAATGAAAATACAAAAATCTTGCCGATTCTAATCTTCAGACTTGTATTTTCTTAAACATGATATTTGGATGAGTCAGTAAATGCACAGTCCATTAAATATATCCATTAAAAAACATAAAAAGCTAATTTATCAAATATTTAAAAATAAATGGGCTGTATAATTAATAAATCAAGTACCTCTCTCTATATATATATATATATATAAAAATCTCTTTCCAAAATCTTGAGGCCTGTAAAGATTAGTAATATCCCTGAAAGGCTTCCGCCCCTTATTGATCATTGCCGATGCACACTTCAGTTTCTGATTATCCGGGCCGGGCTTTTTTATCGATGAAAACGGCGGGATATTAACAAGCGCTTCAAAACTTACCAGACCTTTATACTTTCGACTGCACAGTTGAGTATGATTTCTACGTTTAGGGTCGCTTGGTATCAATTGTGAATATACTATATATCATTAAGGGGTCAATTAGTATGTGGTTATTGATTCTATTGTTATATATTGGTTAAAAAAATTAACAACAGGTATCATCTGAGTAGGGTTGAGTGAGTAATTAATAATTACATTGATGAACTTAGTAACGAAAGTAGTATAATCAATTAATTATTTATATTCCCATTACGAATGTATGAAAAAATTGTCCAACAATATTAATAATGGGAATATCATCATTTTTCTTGGAATTTCACAATGTTTTTTCAGATTTTCATCAACATCTACTCCCTCCGTTCTGATTTTGATTATCCATTTTTCATAAATAGTCGTTTTAATTTTGTTTATCCATTTCTAAATAAGACAATAAAACATCATTCAATACTATTTAATATTATTATTTCTCTCCACCAAACCCACTTTACACCATTTCCCTCCACCAAATCCATTTTACACCATTTAATATTATTATCTCCTACTTTTTTTTAATCTCAATGTCTACCGTAAATTAATAATAAAAAGTAAATGGATAATAAAAAATAGTACAGAGAGACTATCATCCAAGTTTCAAAAAGAATAATATAAGGGCAAAAATGTAAGAAAATATAGTAAAAAGGTCCTCTCTTTATCGAACAGAAAGTCAGAAACAGACTACTCTTTCCTTTCAGAAATTCAAAATGCGACAACAACATAGAACATAAAGAAATCTGAAACACCTAACTTTCTAACTAAAGAAACCAATAAAGAATTTTAAGCGAATGAAAATCCAAAAATCTTGCCAAAATAAATCTTCAAAATCTTATTATTTCTCGAAAAATTAACAAGACCCCAAAACAGAGGATGGCGGCACAAAATCCCTGAATTGAGGCCTATAAAGATTAGTAATATCTCTCAAAGGCTTCCGCCCCTTGTTGATCTTCACCGATGCACACTTCAATTTCTGATTATCCGGGCGGGCTTTTTTTGTCCATGAAAATGGCGAGATATTCTCTTTGTTGTCATCATTCTCTAATCCTGATGAAATCTTTGATACCTTCATTGATGATTATGAAGAAAACCCAAAAAGAGAGACTGCAATGGAGGTGTATGAGTTTGGGGATCACCATTTATGTGTGCTGAAGATTTATATGCAGTTTGGATGTCAGAAAATTGTATCAAGAGGGAAAATATTTGTATGAATAATGGAGGGATTTCCAATATAGGAGGGAAGAAGTGAAAATTGGTGCAAATTGCAAATGTTGGTTTTGTGAGGAAGATGAAAATTTGAATTTTTGTGAGTGGGAGGGAATTTAATTGAGAAATTTAAACAAATAGCACGGTGATGCGCAGCAGGGAATTTTTTTTCTTTACTCTTTTTTTAATTGTTAATTCACTATTTATATTACTTTTATTAATTGTAATCTTAAAGGGAAATGTGTGCTTTTACCTAGGGTTGTTCATGGAATTTGGAGATTACCGAGTCCGAACCGAAAAAGAATCGAACCGAAAATAACTGTTGACTTTTTGACTTTTTCCGAACTGAAACGAACCGAATTTCTTTTGGATATGGACATGGATATTACTGAATTAACCCTACCGAAAAACCGAATGAAGCCGCACCGAACCGTACCGAACCGAACTGAATCGAATAACCGATTTAAATATATAATAAATTTAATTATTAATTTAATTTGTATTCATTAAATTGTATTATAGATTATTGATATTCATGTAATTTAATATTGAATATATCACATGAATATTTAGGCGAGATATTAGAATATTTACTTCTTTATTTGTGATTTATAATTATCGAGAATTCTATAAAATTCTTAATTTGCAATTATGCATCCTTACTCTCTCGCACCAACTCATCACTCTGTAGTCTGTACCTCTCATCAATTTGGATCGACGAAAATTCACAATAAAGTTTTAAATGTGTACTTTATTAGCCATGTTTTAAATACATCATTGATGATGTCTTGAGTTATTTTATTATTTTTAATTAACTATTATCCTATCATGCATGTAATATGTTTGAGTTTGAAGGGTAGATGCATGAATATGGTTGAAGAGATATTGAATTCATGTGCATTTTGTGTAGATTGCACAAATATTTTTAAGAAATTTGTGATTAAAAAGAAAAATGAGGGGTGATAGAAAAAAAAAAAAAAGGAGAAAAAGGTTTTAAAACACCGTTTCTTTGGTCCGATCTGATCCGTTCAGATCCGATTCCGTTATAACCAAAAATCCGTTCCGAACTGTACCGAAAAATGAAAAATCCGTACCGTTCAGAACCGAAGTTTTGGTATGGACACGGACACTCCAATTTTAAAATAACCGAACTTTGGTACGGACACGGATAATTTTAAATATCCGTTTTGGTCCGTACCGTGAACAGCCCTACTTTTACCCAATGATTTCATAACCGGGTTGAACCGGCTGGTTCAATCGGTTGAATCGGGAACCGATCGGTAACCCGGTTAAAAAGGACATATAGAACTGGATTTAGGGTTGAACCGGGTTGAACCGGTCAAAATTGGTCAAAACCCGGTTCAACCGGAAAAAACCATTTTTTTTAAAAATTAAATTACTAATTTATATTAAATATTTAAAATTTTAAATCTATATTCCTCTCACATTTTTCTCCAACACTTTCGATGTACGATAAATGTATAAGGTGGGACAAAATTTATAAAATATGATATGAAAAATTATAAAATATATATTTAAATTTTTGTAGGTGTATACTTATTTTATTTTTTTAACTAAACATAGAAAACGGTTGAACCGGTCCGACCGGTTGAACCGCCGGTTGAACCGGTCCGACCGGTTGAACCGCTGACCGGTGGTCTGTCCGGTTCGATCACCGGTTCGGTTATGAAAACATTGCTTTTACCCAAATTTTATAGAAAAATAGGATTTCTACCCACTTTATAAAAAAATGAGTTTTCTATCCAATTTTAACATAAAATGTCTCAATTACTCTTAAGTTAAATATATCCATCTTTCTCTTTTATTATTCATTTCTCACCTACACCACTTATGATATATATTTATTCTATCTACTATCTTCATCCTACTCTATTCATCATCTCTTTCCAAAATTATGGTAAGTAACTTTAGTAATTTATTTTTTCTCCTTAACTTCATTTCTTAATCATGTATTTCAATAATTTTCATGCATGAAGATATAAAAAAATATTTGTCTCGCTGGATATAATTATTTTCATCGAGACAATATGCAAAGTTTGAATAATATCTCGATAGATATAAAATTTATCTCGCTGGGTATAATTCTCTCAATCGAGACATTATTCAAAGTATGAATATTTAAATATTATCTCGATATATATAAATTTTATCTCGTTGGATATAATTATTTCCTATCGAGATAGTATTTAAAGTATGGATATTCGAGATAGTATTCAAACTTTGAATATTGTCTAGATAGGAAAAATTATATCCAGCGAGATAAACATTTTTTTATACTTTAAACGCTATCTCGATAGAGAATAATTATATCCAGCGAGACAAAATTTATATATATCGAGACAGCATTCAAATATTCATACTTTAAACATTATCTTGATAGGAAAGAACTATATTCAGCAAGACAAAATTTATATATATCGAGATATTCAAATATTCATACTTTAAATATTGTCTCGATGGGGAGAATTATACTCAGCGAGACAAATTTTATATCTATCGAGATAGTATTTAAACTTAGAATATTGTCTCGATAGGAAGAATTATATTCAGCGAGATAAAATTATATCCAGCGAGACAAACATTTTTTGAAAAATATGAATATATTTAACTTAAGGGTAATTGAGTCTTTTTATGTCAAAATTGGGTAGAAAACTCATTTTTTTATGAAGTGGGTAGAAATCATCTTTTTCTTATGAAAAAATGATATAAATCTCACCGCCCCTTTCTTAAAGGTGGTTATCTTTTATTAATTGTTGATTTGTTCTGATTCTATATTTATTAGAACTCCCTGTTTAGTCCAACTCATTTTATTACTCTATAGCACAAAATATTAAAAATAGCTACTATATTATTATTTCACACTTCCAATATTAGTAACTAATCTATTTTCTAATGAATGGAGGGACCGGTTGTTAAAAAAAATGATTGGAGGGAAAACAACAAATGTTGCAACACATTTAAAAATATTGAACATTGTGAGAACATGATTGGGATCACCGTTAATGAGGTGATTGGAAAACGTATTCTTAATAATAGGAGATTACAGAGATATTTACGGAAAATAAATCTCTACAATTACAACAAAAGATATTATGCTATAATTATGTACAATTTAAATTAACTACTCCTATTATCACTATTACCCCCCCTCAAGCATTCTGTGGGATGAAGGCAAACGCAAAGCTTGGATCTCAAGAATTCAAATGCAGGACGAGGTAAGCCTTTGGTGAAGATATCTGCTAGCTGGAGATCCGATGGGACAAAACGTGTAGAAATTTTGCCCGAGGAAACTAGTTCTCGAACAAAGTGATAATCAAGATCGATGTGCTTTGCCCGCTTGTGAGCCACCGGATTCTGACTTAGGAAAATTGCACTCTTATTGTCACACAGCAAAACAGGCCGAGATGGCGGAAGGGAACGAAGCTCGTGAAGGAGATGGGAGACCCAGACCATCTCGGCTGCAGCATTGTCCATGGCACAGTATTCAGACTCACAGCTAGATCGAGCAATGGTGGGCTGCTTCTTGGCACTCCAAGAGACGAGATTACCGCCAAGGAATATGGAATAACCATACGTAGAGCGACGAGTTTCGATGCAACGGGCCCAGTCAACATTCGAATATTCGACAATAGAGATATCCGAACGTCGAGCGTAAGAGAGACCAAAATGAATAGTACCCTTGACATATCGAAGAATGCGCTTGACCAACAAAAAATGTTCATCCGTAGGCGAATGTAAGAACTGACTGACCTGATTCACAGCATACGAGAGGTCTGTCGAGTAATGGTGAGATATTGTAGCGCACCCATAAGTGATCGATATAAAGTCGGATCCTTAAAAGTCGAACCAGTACTGACTAGAGTTTCCCCGGCTGCCAAAGGGGTGCTAACTGGTTTAGAATCAATGAGATCAGCACGCTTGAGAATATCGTGGGCGTACTTGGATTGCCCAATAAATAGACCACTAGGCGTGTATGAGACTTCAAGACCCAAAAAGTAGTTAAGACGGCCAAGGTCCTTGATCGCAAATTCCTTGTGAGTACGATCAATGAATGTCTTGAGAGTAGAAACATTGTTACCTGTAACAATGATATCATCCACGTATAAGAGTATATAGATGATGGAAGTACCTCTCTGAAAGTGGAATAGAGATGAGTCCGACCGACTCTAGAGAAATCCCAAACTGAGAAGATTCGAGCTGAACCTCTGAAACCAAGCAAGAGGTGCTTGGCAAAGACCATATAGAGTTTTCTTAAGTCGACAGACGTGATCGGGCAATTGAGCATCAATAAAGCCCGGAGGTTGTGCCATAAAGACGGGCTTATCCAGAACGCCATTGAGAAATGCGTTCTTAACATATAGGCGATGAAGAGGCCAACTTCGATGAATAGCAAGAGCAAGAACAATACGGACAGTGGCAGCCTTGACAACAAGGCTAAAAGTATGATGAAAATATGTGCCCGGAATTTGAGTGAATCCCTGAGAAACGAGACAAGCCTTATATCTCTCTACCGAACCATCATCATGAAACTTGGTGCGAAACACCACTTGGAGCCAACAATGTTAGTGCCCGAGGGACGAGGCACAAGATCCCACGTATGATTAGACTGAAGAGCATATATTTCTTCTTGCATGGCGGCTAACCAATGAGAGGACTTTGCAGCTGATTTAAAACCCCGCGGTTCGGAGCAGGCGGTGAGGGCTGAGAGCAGCGGTGTAGTGCATAAATTAACAGGGTACTTTGGCTTGAAGATACTTGCACGAGCCCTGGTGACCATCGGGTGTGCGGGTTGAACAGGAGGAGGCACAGGCTGGACATGAGAGGGTGGCCCTGGAGAATCGGGTGCAGGTGGTGGCCCTGGTGCTGCAGGCTGGATGGGTACGGACGCTTGCCCTGGATCGACAAGAGGCTTGGGTGCTACAAGAGGCGGCAGATCGTCGCCCATGTCATCTAGAACAAAGAAATGGAAGCCCGGGTGGGCGGAAGTACGACGGAGCGGGCCGGGAGGGCAGTGGTTTTCGTAATACGCTGGCGATATAAGGCGTCTTAGTTTGCTCAAAAAAAGTTAACTCGAGTTCCCGAGTAGCCTGTGATGCAGATTTTTGAGAAAAAAGAAAGAGTAGCTCGTCAAATTGAGCATGACGAGTAGTATAGACTTTGGAACTATCTGGATCAAGGCAACTGAAACCTTTATAAATGCTACTGTAGCCAATAAAATGCAAGGATGACTCAGCGGAGCTAATTTATGAGGAGCATAATCCCGAAGAAGGAGATATACCCGACAACCAAAGGGCCTAAAATTAGCATAATTCGGTACGAAGTCATAGAGTAACTCAAACGAAGACTTGTTGTCCAAAACAGAAGACGGGAGCCTGTTGATAATAAAAGTAGCTGTGGAGAATGCCTCAAACCACAAAGATGCAGGAGCAGGGAGCATGAGCATGGAACAACATAGAAAGACCCGTTTCAAATATATGACGATGCTTCCGTTCAACACGGTCATTTTGTTGGGGCGTGTAAGGACAGGATAATATGTGATGAATGCCATGCAAATCCATAAAGGTACGTACTTTTGAGTTAACAAATTCGGTCCCCCCATCACTTTGAAAAACCTTAACAGTACGGGAAAATTGGTTGCAGACGAAAGTGTGGAAACGTACAAAAACATCATAAAATTCAAATTTTGCACGAAGAGGATATAGCCATGTAAAACGCAAAAAATCATCCACAAAAGCAACGTAATAACGGAAACCATTAGATGTAGAAATGGGAGCCGGTCCCCACAAATCACAGTGAATTAAATCAAGCACAACAGATGCACGTTTCTCATTCAAAGCAAATGGTAATTTCTTACTTTTAGCAAGTTGGCAAGAAGAACAAATAGTCGGATTCGGCAACAAAGAAGTAACAGAAACTTGTCCTAATTTATTCAACAAAGAGATAACATAAAATGGGACATGCCCCAGGCGTAAGTGCCACAAATCATAACTAGCCTTTAAATTCTTCATCCAAATTGCTGCAACCAAAGCCGGAACACCACGATCAAGAATGTAAAGACCTTTGTCGCATCTAACCTGAGCCAGAATTTTCTTTGTTACCCGATTCTGAATGGCAAAGAATTTATCAGAAAAAATAACATCAACGGGATAATCGGCAGTCAACTTGCTGATAGATAACAAGTTTTTGGTTATATGAGGCACAAATAAAACGTCCAATAGTTTAACATCAGGAGAAATATTGCCAGAACCAATATGAGAAATACGTAAAGAGTCACCATTTCCAACAATAACAGAACCGTTACCCGTATAAGGCGAATAAGAGTCCAGAGTAGAGGCTTGAGAAGTCATGTGAGCAGAGGCCCCGGAGTCTAAATACCACCACCGGTGGGTCTCACGAGATATTGCATGGCTAAGTGAAAGCTCGAGCCAACCGAGCGAATGACCGACATTCTACGAAAGCATTAAGGAATTGTGACATTTATTAGCATAATGCTCACCCTTAAACTCGACAACGGCGAGGACGACGGATATTGCTTGAATTCCCTTTGCAACATTGCGAAAAGAATTACCACTATTGCCGACGAAATTAACGCCTCGACCACCCCCGGGTGATGAACCTTGCCGCCAAGAGCTAGAGTTGCGGAATTGTTGGAGGCCTGTTAACGGTGGTCGCAGGTCAGGATTTACCGCCACTCCACTGACCGAAAAATTGCCCAATGGACGCCGAGTGTCGCGGTCACGGTGAATGCCGCCGAGCGGGAGGCGCCTTTCCATGGCGCTTGATGAAGGGACTTCATGACGCCCGCTGATTGAGCGGATCACGAAACTTCGGGAACAGGGAGAACGCCATACGAGTATCGGCCAATCCAAAGATATCAACACCCAAGCCAATCGAGAAACTAGTGACTTTTGTCCGCCTCAGCACGCAGGATGGCCTATGCCCGCCAAAGATGATCGCGATAGGTTTTTGAATTTTCGCCATACTCTTCAACCGTGAGATCATTACGACGAAGAGATAAGAGTTCTTGGCGCAATTGATAGGCGCGGGATTCGGATGCTTGAGCGAAAGTGTTGGTGAGAAACGTCCAAGTCTCATGAGAAGATTTGTAATCAACGACCTCTCCATTGCTTCGGCCGTGAGGGAGGTGAAAAGGACACCGAGCAGCTTTTTGTCCTTTTTTCGCCAATCCGTGTAGGCCGGATTGACTGATTCGATACCGTCATCAGAGGTGAGGGAGGGAGAAGGGGCAGGTGATGAGCCGTCGAGAAAACCACTGATATCGAAGCATTCAGCCATGGAAATAACTTGAATCTTCCACATGAGATAAGTGGAGGCGTCAAGTTTGATGGGCACCATGTTGATCATGGAGGTTACAGGCAAAGGATCAGCGAAAGATGCCATGGGGAAGAGGAGAAAGGGGCGGCGGCGGCGTTAGAGAGAACCGCGGCGGAGGCGAAGAGAAAAGATTAGGGTTTTTAGGTTTTTCTGGCTGATACCATGTGAGAACAGGATTGAGATCACCGTTAATGAGGTGATTGGAAAACTTATTATTAATAATAGGAGATTACAGAGATATTTACGAAAAATAAATCTCTACAATTACAACAAAAGATATTATGCTATAATTATGTACAATTTAAATTAACTACTCCTATTATCACTATTAAACATGACCCAAAACACGTTAATTTCATACCTCCAGTATGCTCATTTTGTATACTGCAACCTTTACGAATTTAAGGCTGAGTTTGTTTTGGAACTCACACGGATGAACTTAGAACTTTGCGCTCTCTGTCTCATACGAGTTTGGAATTTAGAGTATGATTTTCAAATCCCACATTTCATCCACACCTACAAATACCTATAAAACTTATTATTATTCTTCTCAATACATCACACTTTATACACTTTTTTACTCTTCTCAATATAATATAATAATACAATATCAATCATCATTAAACATTGATTTAACATAAAGTTAAATCACACCCTACTCAAATTCCAAAACAAACACATACATTTACTATTCATCAATGATTCTAAATCTCTGAATTCTAAAATCTTGACTTGCTCCGTACACTTAAATCCCAAAAACAAACGTAGCCTAAGTTTTAGTGATTCATTCATGTTAATTTGTGATTACCTAATTGACTAATTCACGAACAAAATTCGAGCTTTTTTCTGTAGAATCAAAGGTCCAGTCATATGTCAAATCGTTCATCTTTCAAAGACCGTCATTTTGATATATGACTCATCCTTCAATTCGTTAGGAAAAAAATTTGGAAATTAATCGGTCTGAAAAGTTCTATATCACCACTGCTCAAATCTTTTTGCGAATCGAGGTCGTTCTCCGGGCGTTTCAATTATTTTCATGAAAATCGAGAGACAAGCCTTATATCAAAATGAAGGGCTGAGAGAAAACAACAATTTGAGATATGGCTTAACCTTCGTATCATTGAAAAATGATCGTAAAGTAGACATGGATGAATCTGATCTCAAACTTAAATTCTTGGAGTTGTAGTATACTAAATGAGCAATTGAAGGTAGAGAAGTTCTTGTGTGAAATATTGCACACTAGTGTTATGTGCAATACAACATAAATAAGGCAAAAGTTGCCTAAATTTCGCGGGTCAGGGCGGCGGGTCGGGCTCGGGCAGGGCACGGGCAATGGGTTCAGGTTTACATAACAACTTGATGTGTTACTACATGAACAAAAGAGTGTTACCCTATGAGCAAAAGAGTGTTATTACATAAACAAAAACCAGTACAAACGCATAAACAAAACCAGAACAAACGGAAAAGAAATTTTCAGTCCAAAATTACAGATTTACATAACAACTTGATGTGTTACTACATGAACAAAAGAGTGTTACCCTGTGAGCAAAAGAATGTTACTACATGAACAAAAACCAGTACAAACGCGAAAAATATCATAAGTAAAAGAGTGTTACTACATGAACAAAAATCAGTACAAACGCATAAACAAAACCAGAACAAACGGAAAAGAAATTCTCAGTCCAAAATTACAGATTTACATAACAACTTGATGTGTTACTACATGAACAAAAGAGTGTTACCATATGAGCAAAAGAGTGTTACTACATGAACAAAACCAGTACAAACGCGAAAAAAAAAATCTCCAGTCCAAATTTACAAATTTAAATAACAAATGAGAAGAGTCTTGAGAATGATCTCGAAAGATTAAGCGTCCACAAAATCGTGAGGAAAAATAATGGAAGGACTCAGAAATTGCAAAGGATGAGAAAATTGAGAAAACAAGAAGAATATGGAAGAATTCGAATAAGGCAGAGAAGGAAAAACCTGCAGACTCACGGCTGTAAAATCTGGTTGGTTGCAAGGAAGAAGAAACCTAGATCGCGAGGTAGAAGAATTTGAAAGCACCAAATTCGTGTTGTCAGGATGGAAAAACCTAGGAATCGCGAGGAAGAAGAAAGTAAATGCGTTGGATCCGTAGAGCTGGTCTGGGCTTGATCCGACCCAATTCGTCTGACCCGCCAATTTTTAGAAAAATATCAATTTGAACTAGAATTGCACATAACACTAGTATGCAATATTGCATACAAGTTTTTGTCTTGAAGGTATAACAAATTGACTGGCTTAGAGATACAGACAATTTTTTTTTTTCAATTGCCCTTCAAGTCGGCAAAAAATTAATGACAACGACAATTTCACGTTTTGTTGCAAAATTGAGCATAAATTGCAAAAAATTGGTAATTGAGGAGCATAAATAATATTTCTCCAATATAATAATTTTTTGGAAAACAATATATTAATACGGAGGAAGTTTTGTAATGAGATCATCTCATACAATAAATGGATCTCCATTTTAAGATTTTATTCATATATACACACACTAACTTAATTTTTAGCCACGACTCTATATGAATCGGTATAAGATGAGTGAGTCTTCTGTGCACCAGGACGCACGGTGCACTCACCCATAAATGACCCACTTAAAAAAAACGGGTCCTATATAAGTGAAATATTATGATATTATGGTGTCATTAGTAATTACAAGATTCAGTTGCGGCCAGGCGGTTGAGTATTCGCTTTTCAAAACAGAGATACATAGTTCGGGTTCCTGCAGTGTCTGCTTTTTCTTTCTTTTTTCGCCTGTCTTTTTTTTTTTTTTTTTCGCCTGCTTTTTACGGGCATGCTGTTATAGGTCTGCTTTTTAATTTTATTTTCTTTTTCTTTTTTTTTCGCCTGCTTTTTAATTTTTTTTTCCCTTAATTTTATTACGGGCTTGCTGTTATAGGTCTGCTTTTTAATTTTATTTTCTTTTTCTTTTTTTTTCGCCTGCTTTTTAATTTTTTTTTTCCTTAATTTTTTTACTGGCTTACTGTTATAGGTCTGCTTTTTAATTTTATTTTCTTTCAAAAAAAGTTTATTAATTTTAATTTTTATACTGCACTTCTTTATATTTTCATCTTGTAAATGTATAACTTCCTAACACTGAAACGTGAAACTACCAATAACAAAAACATGCAACTACTTATAACAAAAGCGTGCAACTACCAATAGTAGAATCGTTCAAGTTACTATCACTGAAACATGCAATTGCTTTTAACAGAATCGTGCAACTAAGAAAAACGTGCAACTACTTATAACATAAACGTGCAACTACTTATAACATAAACATGCAACTACCTATAGTAGAATCGTGCAACTTACTATCATTGAAACGTGTAACTACTTCATACAGAACCGTGCAACTATAAAACATAGAAGAATGCAACTCGATAATATAGAAACACGCAACTATATAATATAAAAACATGCAACTAGCTAACACATAAACGTTTAACTAGATAATACAAAAACATGCAACTTGCAAATACTGAAACTCATCAGAGCTCTAACAACAATTACATGCTAAAAAAATGCAACTAAAACAATAATATACAATAGTAAATTGATGATAATTTGGATTTTAATAAGTCAAACAAGGATATGAACATGTTTTTCCACTAGTATTCTTTATTTGATGCATGATTAATTGTTGAGATTACAGCAGAATTTCTAAAATCTAAGAAAAGATAAAACTGTTTAATGAAGGAGATGAAAAAGAAAGAAAGGCGCAACGATTGAGAGATGAAGGTGGATGATTTGAAATAAGTGGGTTGAGTTGCTTTGGTATTTTTTTGTCTTCGAATTTCCACTAATTCGTTTGAACAGTATGGTACAAAGAGGAAGAAGGGTTTAATTTGTTGAATTCAAAATTTATAAATTGGGTAGGATAAGGTGAGATCCGTGCACTTGGTGCATATAAGATCTTGCCGTATAAGATATATGAACATACAATTTTCTTGCCATTTTTTTAATCATGTTTTTATCGTGCTGGCGAATTAGCATTTTAGGTCTGCTAAATTAATCGTGTCCCCACGTTGCCATCCTTGATGGTTGTCCTCACATAATTAATTATGATCCTACAAATCATGCTACAAGACTTTAAACAGCTTATTTGAAAATATAAATCGTACGTATTTATCTCTCAATTATCAATTAATTATGAGAGACCACATAATCAAACTTGTGACGAATACTAATTAATTAGGGGATCGATAGTTTTTTTTTTTGCCGTTATTATTGATTTTGTTAATTTGGATCGATAATTAATTTGAAATCAATATTGGATTATATCAAAATCAAATGAATTAAACTATTAGTGAAATTTTAGAAGCGTGTAACTTTTTATGCTGAAAAGTGTAACTTTTTTACATAGAAAAGTGCAACTGTTAATATGGGAACATAGTTGCATGCATGCTTCTGTTTGAAATAATTGCACGTCAGACTAATTATGAAAATTACTCCTAAGTGTTAGACCTAGCGTGCAGCTTAATTATTCTGGCACAACACTACAACCAAAGATTATTACAAAATATATATATATAATTCGATCCCAGAATTTGGGCACAAGCCTAAAGACTCTGATACTATGAAAGAATTTTATCTCATCTAAAAGTCCGACTTGTAGAGAGATGTGAAATTAGTTCGATTAGTTTATTTAATTTCTCTAACAATATATATATAACACGCAGATGGAATTCTCTAAAGGTGGAAATCGACTAAACTCTCAAACAAGGTTTTCTTTATTATTTCGTTCATCTGATATTAATTTTGCATTCTAATTTTTGTTTAGGAAAAATGTCAATTCAGGGTCTAAAAGATGGTAAATCTATCAATTTAAGGTCTGAAGGATTTTTCCTATTGATTCAAGGCCTGGAAGATAGAAAACTATCAATTCAGGGCTTGAAAGATAGAAACTATCAATTTGAGGCTCACACATTTTAAGGACATGTTTGACACTTATATTCCATGTCCTTATTTCATGTCTTTATTTTTTTTTATTTTTAGGGTTTAAGGTTCATGGTTTAGGGTCTATGGTTCATGGTTCAGGATTTAAGGTTCAATGTTTAGAGTATAGGGTTTAGGGTTTAGTGACAAACATGACCTTAAAATGTGTAGGCCTTGAATTGATAGTTTCCATCTTTCAGGCCCTAGATTGACAGTTTTCTATCTTCCAGACCTTTAATCGATAGGAAAAATCTTTCAGGCCTTATATTGATTGATTTACCATCTTTCAGGCCTGAATTGATAAAACTCCTTTTCGTTTATTAGATTACTTAGAAAAATTAGGGATTTAAACCAAAAAGGTCCCGTAATTTTGCACCTTTATTGAAAAGGTCACGTATATATCACTTGTTTCAATTTAGTCCCGTATGTATTCAATTTGTGCCGATTTAGTCCCAAATCGACGGAGACCAGTCAAATCAGCAAAAAACGACATCGTTTTTGGGGTGTGTGATACATGCGCCCCTAATTTTGATCGGAAAACGTTGTATCACGCGCCGATTTAGTCCCAAATTAGGGGCGCGTGTATCACACGCCCCAAAAATGACGTCGTTTTTGGCTGATTTGATTGGTCTCCGACGATTGGGAATAAATCGGCACAAATTGAATACATACGGGACTAAATTGAAACAAGTGATATATACGAGACATTTTCAATAAATGTGCAAAGTTATGAGACATTTTTTGTTTGAATCTCGAAAAATTACATCCAACCCTCTTTAAATCACATTGTTTAGATATAAAATTATATTCTCTCCATAGGATTCGAAATATATATAAACCAACCTAAATCTTCACAAAATTCAAATAACGGCAGTACAAGCTCGAAAGTACACAATAAGGCAAAATATGCAATTTAAAGCAATATAACTCTAGCAAATTAGACTATTATAACTCATAAAAGTCATGCATATTTTGGACTTATCACGAATCGAGGTCGTTCTCCTGACGTTTTAACTATTTTCATATGCAAATCGAGAGACAAGCTTTATATCAAAATGAAGGACTGTGAGAGAGAACAACAATTTAATATATGACTTGACCTCCGATTAGTTGAAAAAATGATCGTAAAGTAGGTAATCGCAAATTGACATGGATGAATCTAATCTCAAACTTAAATTCTTAGAATTGTAGTGTACTAAATGAGCAATTGAAGGTAGCAAATTGACTGGCTTAGATATACGAACAATTTTTTTTAATTGCCCTTCAATTAGTCAAAAAATGGCAACAACAATTTCATGTTTTGTTGCAAAATTGAGCATAAATTGCAAAATATCGGTAATTGAGGAGCATAAATTGCTATCCTCAACGTAACGGCCATGTTTCTCTACCTCCTAATCGGATGAACATAATCTGCAATTTCTCCAATATAATAAATTCCTGGAAAAACAAAAATACCAAAACTCGTGTCTATAACAAGCTATATATGTTATTTAATTGAGGAAGTTTTGTATGGGACGATTCATACAATAAATGAATCTCCATTTCAAGCTTTTTTTTTTTGAAAGGATTTCCATTTCAAGTTTTGATTCATATATATATATATATATATATATATATACACACACACACTAACTTTTTAGCCACGGTTTATATATGGCTAGGTCTTGATGATCCGGTGCAAGACTCATAAACTCATAGTCATTTTTAGAAGCGTGTAACTTTTTATACTGGAAAGTGTAATTTTTTTACATAGAAAAGTGCAACTGTTAATATGGGAACATAGTTGCATGTTTCTGTTTGAAATAGTTGTACGTCAGACTAATTATGCAAATTACTCCTAAGTGTTAGACCTCGCGTGCAGCTTAATTATTCAGGCACAACACTACAACCAAAGATTATTACAAATATATATATATATAATTCGATCCCAGAATTTGGGCAAAACCCAAAGACTCTGATACTATGAAAGAATTCTGTCTCATCTAAAAGTCCGACTTGTAGAGAGATGTGAAATTAATTCGATTCGTTTATTTAATTTCTCTAACAATATATATATATAACACGCAGATGAAATTCTCTAAAAAATTAAAATGATTCATATCGCTGAATTATAAAGGTAAATGCAAGATACATGCATCTACAAGCTACCTATATTATATATATTAATATTAATTATCAATTATCAATTAATTATGAGAGACCACATAATCAAACTTGTGACGAATACTAATTAATTAGGGGATCGATGGTTTTTTTTTTTGCCGTCATTATTGATTAAGTTAATTTGGATCGACAATTAATTTGAAATCAATATTGGATTATATCAAAATCAAATGAATTAAACTCCTTTTTTTTTCTCGAAAGTGTTATATATTTTTTGGACAAACACAAATTTTATTAATTAGAAGGGTATCAGGAATACCCAAAGCAACAGAGAGTACAAGAAGGAAATCACAACAATGTCTGAAACAGATTAACTAACACATAGATGAGGTTTATATATATATATATATATATATATATATATATATATATAAAGAGTTGAGATAAAGCAAAAGAAGTCGTGAGGGGACGACCATTGGAATTACAAATGAATTAAACAATTAAAATTTGTTGTAAATAAATCAAATAATCACCGTTGAATAATAGATTTCTTGTAATAGTTCTATTAATAATAGATTTCTCCTATCACCAATTCAACGGTGATATTCTAATCACATTATGTCTTTTATTTATTTATATTGTAAGTCTTGAGATTAAATGAAGTAAAAAAAGTCACATTTTGCCTCAAAAGTGTGAAAAATGGATCTATACTTTAATTTTATATCTTTAGCCTTTAGGATATCAAACTAGAGTTCAAATATCATTCTCCCTCAGCACCCCAGCTTCATTAATCCGTTCACACTTCTTAACTTCAAATCCATCAACCAAACAACCACTTAGCGTGCGCACCTTGATTTACTTAATTAATTAATATGATAATAACCACATTCTCCGAGTTGCCAATTTATGCCACCCATGCCACATAAAAAGTCCAGTAGTCATTTTTTTTTTATTCCATTGTTTTGCGTTTCTCAAACCATCTAATCCATACGAAGGAGGAAAAAAGGGAGAGAAAAAAAAACGATATTCATTAAAAAAAAAAAAGGATATTCATTTAATAAAAGTGAGAAAACGCGGTTGAGAGAGAGGTCAACCTTGTTTTCAATCCCCTGATATACTTTGTTTGTATGAAAAGGACTACTTCCCAGTACTTCCAATTGGCAAATTGCAGAAAACAATATTTATATTAATTAAAAAAATAGAAGGGGGAAAGAGAGAGAAAAGGATCAGATCTGTTTTACAATTTTACTACTATGTTAGCAGAGATGACCAAATAACTATTAGACTCGTCCGAGAAAATAGACCATAATTTATAAACATATACGTGTATACAAGGATGGAGCGAGAAATGGCACAGGGGCAATAGGCCATGTTAAAATTTTGAAAATTTTTAGGGATTTATTAATAATTTTATATTTCTATATATAAAATAAAATAATATTTAATCACATATATATTTGAACTAATTTGAGTTGCTCTACTTGAGAGTTAACTACAGAATTTTATTGTTGATGTGTGTTTGAATGAAAATTTATCTACAGTAGTTGGAACATGAAGTCTTGCTCAGCTATACTTAATCGTGATCCAATATAATTTTATTTTGTAGCCTTGTACACATTCATTGTTGAAAAATGAACAAATTAAAACTGAAAAAGAAATCTTCCAGCTGTTTGCAGTTGTTAACTCGCAAGTCCCTATAGGCAATGTCAACTATATATGCATGGCGACCCATCACTAATTTCCTCCCTATATATATACCTAACTTCCAAGTTAACATTATCATCATTCATTACCATTTAACTTCTATTCTTTTATTAATTCTTTAATTATGGGTGAAGAATTAATGCTTCGAGTTTTAGTAGTGACGGCGTTCGTCATGGCGGCTTCATGGGCCGGAAGCTTCAACCAGGACGTTTACGTGACTTACGGGGGCCCACGAGCTCAGATTCAGAGCTCCGGCCAGCTTCTTACTCTCTCACTCGATAACATCTCCGGCTGTGGCTTCGAGTCGTACAATCAATACTTGTACGCTAGGTTCGACGTGCAGCTCAAGCTTGTACCTGGAAACTCCGCCGGCACTGTCACAACATTTTACGTAAGATAATTAATATTGGATCATAATTTCATTATTATGATACTATGAAAGAATTACATTTCATTTGAAGCTTGTGTCTTGTGGAATTAATTATATTTATTTTAATTCGCTGACATGATATTTAATTACAGTTATCGTCTCAAGGGCCGGGGCACGACGAGATTGATTTTGAGTTCTTGGGAAATTCATCGGGGCAGCCGTACACTATACATACAAATGTGTACGCGCAGGGCGTAGGCAATAGGGAACAGCAATTCCGGCCATGGTTCGACCCGACTAATGCCTTCCACACTTACACTATTCTTTGGAACCCCTCGCGCATCATGTACGTGTGATTCTCTATTGCAAATTAATAATTTTACATCTCGTATTTTTAAATATGGTTAATTGCATAAAAAAATCAGCTAGGGTTTGTTGATGTATGCAGCTTCATGGTGGACAACCTACCAATTAGGGTTTACAACAACTACGCAGCATACGGAGTTCCATACCCATCCAAGCAAGCAATGAAAATGTACGCCAGCCTATGGAACGCGGACGACTGGGCAACCCAGGGCGGCCGAGTCAAGACCGACTGGACCAAGGCTCCCTTCGTCGTAAGTTACAGGAACTACAATTCCGTTGGCTGTGTTGTGAGTGGGTCAGGCAACCCCTGTAACGGAAATTTGAACGGGCAGGCGTGGCAGACGCAGGGATTGGATGCAAACGCCAGGAACAGAATCCGATATGTGCAAGATAAGTACATGATTTATAACTACTGTAATGATGGCAAAAGGTTCCCTCACGGCCGCCCTAAGGAATGCAGGCTTCCCAGGTTTTAGATTTTCTTGGGAATTCATACACGACGCCATGGTTGTTGAGCTCGATCTTCTTTTGGATTATTTGATTTATTTACAACAAATTTTAATTGTTTAATTCATTTGTAATTCCAATGGTCGTCCCCTCACGACTTCTTTTGCTTTATCTCAACTCTTATATATATATATATATATATATATAAACCTCATCTATGTGTTAGTTAATCTGTTTCAGACATTGTTGTGATTTCCTTCTTGTACTCTCTGTTGCTTTGGGTATTCCTGATACCCTTCTAATTAATAAAATTTGTGTTTGTCCAAAAAATATATAACACTTTCGAGAAAAAAAAAGGAGTTTAATTCATTTGATTTTGATATAATCCAATATTGATTTCAAATTAATTGTCGATCCAAATTAACTTAATCAATAATGACGGCAAAAAAAAAAAACCATCGATCCCCTAATTAATTAGTATTCGTCACAAGTTTGATTATGTGGTCTCTCATAATTAATTGATAATTGATAATTGATAATTAATATTAATATATATAATATAGGTAGCTTGTAGATGCATGTATCTTGCCTTTACCTTTATAATTCAGCGATATGAATCATTTTAATTTTTTAGAGAATTTCATCTGCGTGTTATATATATATATATATTGTTAGAGAAATTAAATAAACGAATCGAATTAATTTCACATCTCTCTACAAGTCGCACTTTTAGATGAGACAGAATTATTTTATAGTATCGGAGTCTTTGGGTTTTGCCCAAATTCTGGGATCGATTATATATATATATATATTTGTAATAAACTTTGGTTGTAGTGTTGTGCCAGAATAATTAAGCTACACGCGAGGTCTAACACTTAGGAGTAATTTGCATAATTAGTCTGACGTACAACTATTTCAAACAGAAACATGCAACTATGTTCCCATATTAATAGTTGCACTTTTCTATGTAAAAAAATTACACTTTCCAGCATAAAAAGTTACACGCTTCTAAAATGCACTATGAGTGCACGGTGCACCCGGATGCATACAAGACTTAGCCATATATAAACCGTGGCTAAAAAGTTATTGTGTGTGTATATATATATATATATATATATATGAATCAAAACTTGAAATGGAAATCCTTTCAAAAAAAAAAAAAAAAAAACTTGAAATGGAGATTCATTTATTGTATGAATCGTCCCATACAAAACTTCCTCAATTAAATAACATATATAGCTTGTTATAGACACGACTTTTGGTATTTTTGTTTTTCCAGGAATTTATTATATTGGAGAAATTGCAGATTATGTTCATCCGATTAGGAGGTAGAGAAACATGGCCGTTACGTTGAGGATAGCAATTTATGCTCCTCAATTACCGATATTTTGCAATTTATGCTCAATTTTGCAACAAAACATGAAATTGTTGTTGCCATTTTTTGACTAATTGAAGGGCAATTAAAAAAAATTGTTCGTATATCTAAGCCAGTCAATTTGCTACCTTCAATTGCTCATTTAGTACACTACAACTCTAAGAATTTAAGTTTGAGATTAGATTCATCCATGTCAATTTGCGATTACCTACTTTACGATCATTTTTTCAACTAATCGGAGGTCAAGTCATATATTAAATTGTTGTTCTCTCTCACAGTCCTTCATTTTGATATAAAGCTTGTCTCTCGATTTGCATATGAAAATAGTTAAAACGTCAGGAGAACGACCGCGGTTCGTGATAAGTCCAAAATATGCATGATTTTTATGAGTTATAATAGTCTAATTTGCTAGAGTTATATTGCTTTAAATTGCATATTTTGCCTTATTGTGTACTTTCGAGCTTGTACCGCCGTTATTTGAATTTTGTGAAGATTTAGGTTGGTTTATATATATTTCGAATCCTATGGAGAGAATATAATTTTATATCTAAACAATGTGATTTAAAGAGGGTTGGATGTAATTTTTCGAGATTTAAACAAAAAAGTCTCATAACTTTGCACATTTATTGAAAATGTCTCGTATATATCACTTGTTTCGATTTAGTCCCGTATGTATTCAATTTATGCCGATTTAGTCCCAATTAATCATCGGAGACCAATCAAATCAGCCAAAAACGACGTCATTTTTGGGGCGTGTGATACACGCGCCCCTAATTTGGAACTAAATCGGCGCGTGATACAACGTTTTCCGATCAAAATTAGGGGTGCATGTATCACACACCCCAAAAACGATGTCGTTTTTTGCTGATTTTGACTGGTCTCCGGCGATTTGGGACTAAATCGGCACAAATTGAATACATACGGGACTACATTGAAACAAATGATATATACGTGACCTTTTCAATAAAGGTGCAAAATTACGGGACCTTTTTGGTTTAAATCCCTAATTTTTCTAAGTAATCTAATAAACGAAAATGAGTTTTATCAATTCAGGGCCTGAAAGATGGTAAATCAATCAATAAGGCCTGAAAGAATTTTTTTTCATCAATTAAAGGCCTGGAAGATAGAAAACTGTCAATCTAGGGCCTGAAAGATGGAAACTATCAATTCAAGGCCTACACATTTTAAGGTCATGTTTGTCACTAAACTCTAAACATTGAACCTTAAATCCTGAACCATGAACCATAGACCCTAAACCATGAACCTTAAACCCTAAAAAAAAAAAAAAAAAAAGACATGAAATAAGGACATGGAATATAAGTGTCAAACATGTCCTTAAAATGTGTGAGCCTCAAATTGATAGTTTCTATCTTTCAAGCCCTGAATTGATAGTTTTCTATCTTTCAGGCCTTGAATCAATAGGAAAAATCTTTCAGGCCTTAAATTGATAGATTTACCATCTTTCAGACCCTGAATTGACATTTTTCCTAAACGAAAATTAGAATGCAAAATTAATATCAGATGAACTAAATAATAAAGAAAACCTTGTTTGAGAGTTTAGTCGATTTCCACCTTGGAGTAGCTGATCCTTGATGCAAATATAACAATTTAAATTTTCAAATAATTAATTATCGTTGAATTTAAATATTCATATCTCCTATTTTAGTTGCACAAACTAAATCCGTCTATGCAACCCTTATTGCTAAACAATTCCCAACATCATGAAGAATTATCTAGTAATAGCATTCAAGTATAGAGATTGACAATTTAAGCAATAATTAAATAACCAATTTGTTAATTATTATCTTATCTAATTATTTTGCCTAAGAGTGATAACTCTTAATCCAAACAATTATCCTAATCAAGCAATAAATTGCATGCATAGAAAAATAGGTGATCAAGCTATGAACTAAACACACAAACAAAGAAACATGCACAAAAAGTTAATTAATATCTAAGAACATAAACTGAAATAGAATAAAACCAATTTAATTTCAGTGTTTAACTTCAAGGTTTGATCGCTTCAACCAAGATAAAAGAGTTTAGCCACACATGACTTCCATAAGCAAACTAAAAGTGTAGAAAATAAGAAATGTATGAAAATCAGAGTTTACAGTGGTAATCTACTCTCTAATCACGGCTGATCTCTCCAAAAATAACCTAGAAATGCCTATTTATAATGTGTGTCTCGAATGGGTTGACTTGGGCCTCCGAATTTAGTCCGCAAATAATTTCGTTTGTTGTTGCGCGACACCAACGAACCCTGATTCGGTGATAATTGCTTGATTTTATTATGCATTTTAGTCTTGATTTTGATTTAATTACATAATTTTATTGCCTAAATTTGACTCATTGCACTTGATTTGGAGGTAGGTAGTGTTTTGTTAATTTTATAAGAAAAGTGCATATTTTTGGAGCAATTCGCGCACCTAATTTTCAGTGAAGTCAAACGAGAGAAAAATAATCGAGCAGAGGAGGAAAACGAGCAAGAAGTGATGCAAAACTGATCTGATTAAGAAGGATATTGGAGAATAGAGTTGAACTATGTGAAGCTCCTTGAAAAGAGGATCGCAACGAAAAAAGAATTAGATCAATCGGAGTCCGGTAGCTCAAGTTATGATCGAAACAAAACCAGTGCGCAGCAGCAAAATAGGCCCTCGGCCCAATTCTAAGAAATTATGAAAAAGGCCCATTCAAACATTCTCAGTGGCCCATGTTTAGCCATAAATGACCAACCCAAGTGCAGGCCCAATGTTGGAAAGAAAAAATGAAAGAAAAAAAAGAAGAAGCCCATCCTGGAAGCAATTAAATTGGAAATTGGGAAGAGAGAAGGTGGCATCCCCACTTTATTTCACAAATCAGCCGCCATTTTGAAGAAAGAAGGAAACAATAGCTATACTCTCAGCTGGGTCCCACGTAGAGTTGCCCAAAGGAACCGGAACCGGCGGTTCGAACCGGAACCGGAACCGGATAAACCGGGACCGTGAAGAACCGGAACCGAAACCGTGTATTACACGGTTCGGTTCCGGTTCCAGCTCATAAGAAACCGTAACCGCCGGTTCGGAACCGCCGGTTCCACGGTTCGAACCGGCGGTTTCGCGGTTCCGAACCGGAACCGGCCTTGAAACCGAAATATGACCGTTGGAACCGGCGGTTCCACGGTTCCGAACCGTGAACCGCCGGTTCCTGCCTACCGTTGGGCCGATTTTGACCGTTGGAACCGCCGAACCGGCGGTTCCGAACCGTGAACCGCCGGTTCCGCCGGTTTTTTTTTTTTTTTTTTTTTTTAATCAATGGTTGAGATTGAGTCAAATGTTACCGCTTTTTGATCCAATGGTCGAGATTTAAATGAAAGTTACCGTTTTTTTTTTTTTTTTTTCTCAAACTCTATAAATACCCCTCATTTGTATTCATTTTCTTGCACCAACTTGATCCAAATTGATCAATTCTTCTTCATCTCTCTAATTCTCTTGTTCTAAGTTCTAAGTTCTAACTTTATAAATTATAAGCTTCATTAAAGTTCATAATTCATACTTCATATATTATCTATATTGATATATTTTATACATTATAGTATATAGTTTATATTATTATTATATACATAATACACTTTACTTTACTTTATATTTTATATTACATAAAATAAAATGTCAAGAAGAGGAGAATCATCATCTTCTAGAGGAGGAAATGGAAAGAGTCCGATGACTTCCAATTTTCCTCCACCTCCTCCTCCTACTGAACAATTCAATATTCCATGGAGTGTGGAGGAAATAGAAGCGAGTCTTGGTCTTGTTATGCGGATGCCACTTTTTCAAATGAAGAATTTCAACAACTTCGTGGTGGTACTCAAGAAAGTACTCATGGTCATGGTCCTCATGGTCATGGAAACGAAGAAAATGTGGAGGAGGAGGAGGAGGAGGCCATTCCACCTCAAGGCGGAGAAAGAAAATGTAGAGTTCTTGCATCCGAAATATTCACTATTCACTTCAAAAAAGTGGCAACCGATGAGGCAAATATATTTAAAGTTCATTGTAACTATTGCACTAGGGTTTATCATTTTGAGAAAGGTGGTGGATATGGAACATTTAAAAAACACTTGTTGGTAAAACATAAAGAAGTCTTGGGAATGACTACATCTCAAACGCAACTACGTGGATTCACGGCGTCTTCTGAAGGTGGTGAAGTAAGTAATCCTACTAGTTTATTTAGATATAATGTTAAAGTTGCTAGAAGAGAATTAGCTAAACTTATTTGTTCTAAACATCTTCCTTTTCGTTTTGCAAATGATCTTCGTTTTGAAAATGGGTTACTACGGCTTATAATCCTTCGGCCAAAAAAATTTCACGATCTTCTATTACTCGTGAAATTGATAAAATGGCTAAAGAAATAAGAGATGAAATGACTATCATGTTTTCTAGATTAACTCAAAAAATTTCTATATGTTCGGATATTTGGATTGATCATTTTCAAGAGCATAATTATATGGGCATTACTTGTCATTGGATTGATGATACGTGGACAATTCAAAAACGTTTAATTGCATATAGAGAGTTTGATACTGAGCATACGACCGCAAATATTGCTCTAAAAATTTGTACGGTTTTGCAAGAGTACAACATTCTTACAAAAATATTTTCAATTTCATTTGATAATGCAAGTGCTAATACGGCTAGTTTAGATGAACTTATTGCAATTTGTCAACCATCAATTGGTGGTAGATTTTTTCATGTAAGATGTTTTTGTCATATTTTAAATTTGTGTGTTCAAGACGGTTTATCTTCTTTAAAAACGCATGTTGCTCCTATTAAACATGCACTTGGTTATTTGGTTAGACATCAAAAAGTTTTAAAAAGATGGAAAAGTTTTTGTGTAGTTAATAAACTTACTCCTAAAAAGTTTTCACTTGATGTTGCTACTAGATGGAACTCAACTTATAAAATGTTAAGTGCATCTTATGAGTATAGAAATGCATTATGTAATTTTTTTTGCACAAGAACAATGTGGTATTACTTTATTTCCTAGTCAATGGGATTCATGTGCTACTTTATGTGAGATGTTGCAAAGTTTTTAATGAAGTTACTACACAATTATCCGGTACGTATTATCCTACTTCTATTCTTGCTTTAGATCAATGTGTTAGAGTTGCAATTACTCTAGATTGTAGTGATCCAAATGAAATATTATATAATGTTATTAGTTCAATGAAAGTCAAATGGATGAAATATTTTTTATATATTCCCGATGTGTTTATAATTGCTAAAAATACTTGATCCTAGAGTAAGAATAGATGGAGTGCAAGAATTAATTTCTATATATTATGATGTTTTATTTCCTATTACGGATGATAACACCCCCTTCTCCTATTGTGGTTGTCCAAAAATCTAAACAAGTTCTTATGGATGTTTTTAGAGAATATAAAATTCAATTTGGTCCTACTAGTGGTGATTCTACTAGTGTTCGTGGTGCTACTAGTACTACTAGTAGTGGACGTGGTGGTACTCAATCCCTTGGTCGTTGTCTTTTTGGTAAATTTTCCCGTTTAGATAATTTTTCTAAAGAACGATATCAACAACGTGCAACGGCACAATCAAATGTTTTCTTAGAAATTGAAAATTTTCTAAATACACCTTCTTTTGAGTATCAACCGGGAGAATTAGAAAATTTTGATATTTTAAAGTGGTGGTCGAGGAGATTAGATGCTTATCCGGTGTTGAGTATGATTGCAAAAGAGGTATATGCATGTCCCGTCTCAACCGTAGCCGTCGAACGAACATTTAGCTTTGGTGGACATATCTTGAATGAAAGGCGTTCAAGATTGACAGTTGAGCACTTGGAAAACCAATGTTTACTTGATGATTGGGTGAAAGCCGAAGATCGAACACAAAATGAAGCTCTTAGCGCGAATTCTAGCGAAGATAGTGTGATGGACGACACAACCGAAACCGAAAGTGAAGCTTAAATCTTCTTAAGATTTAAGTTTTGAGGTAAGAAACAAGGTAAGAGAACTATGTGGGCTTTGATTCTAATCGGATACGTAGGCAACATAATTTTAAGTTTCTAACTTAGAATTTTCTAAGTTTAAAATTTAAAATTATGCCCAAGCCCATTTTTTTTTTTATCCTCTTTTCATTATTTGTAATTTTTTTAATTGTAATTATAAGTTGTACACTTGTATTTGTAGCATTAGCAATTTAGTTACTTGTAAGTTGTAACTTTTAAGTTGTAAATTGTAAATTGTAATTTTTGTAATGTATTAAATTATTGTTTAATGTTTAAATTGTAAATTACTTGTAAATTGTATGTTTAGCATGTTTAGCATTAAGTTGTAATTTACCACATTAGCAATTTAGCATGTTTATTGTTTAAATTGTAAATTACTTGTAAATTGTAACTTTTAAGTTGTAAGTTGTAAATTTTTTGAGTTGTTTGTTATTTGTTTGTAATTTTGTATGTTTAATAACATAAGATTATGCTTCATCTTCTTTAAATTTACTTCAATTTATTTTTTTTATTTGTATTTTGATAAAATTTAAAAAAAAAAAAAAATTCGGAACCGTGAACCGGAACCGGAACCGTTGGAACCGGCTGGAACCGGAACCGTGTAACAATTTTTTGCTTGGGTTCGGTTCCTGTTCCCACCTTTTTGAATCAGGAACCGCCGGGTTCGAACCGAACCGAACCCAAGCCGATTCGAACCGGATGGGCAAGTCTAGTCCCACGGAGAAATCAAAGGATGGAAAAGTGCTACTTGAATTGTTGAATTTTACCATTAGCGATTTTACCAAATGCCCAAACCGAAAGCCCCCAATCAGAAGAAGGACATCATATTTAAGTGAGTCACTTTAAGGTCCATTTCATAACCTAAAAAAACTCTTAGGCCCACTATCTTTTTAAAAACACTCTTAGGTCCATAACTCTATCATAAAAGACTAATTTACCCTTATTTTCGGACATATTGTAACTGATGGCCGCACGCCCCCAATGTATTGTAATAACAGATTTAATTTTACACTCAACCGGTCTCAATCAAAACTTTTTCTTTCTACTTTTTACTTTCCACTCCACCAGTTACATCACATTTTACTTTCCCCAAATTTCATCTCATCGAAGAACCCCCCAGTTCATTTTGCTTTGCAAAATTTCAAATTGCTCCAAAGAAATCTGGCGAAACAGGGAATTATAACACTTACATCGTTTGGGATTCTTCCATAAATATTATTGATGTGAAGAAACACAAATTTCATGTTAAACATTCTTTAAAAAAATTACAGAAATTTACCTATCTAAAATTTGAAAATTTACATATCATCTTCTAAAAAATCTTAAAATTACAAATATGCATAAAAAACATGAACATATTCATCAAATTCATCCGAACAAATTCATCCAGAACATGAACATGTTCATGAATTCTTTGTCTTCTTTCTTTACATATGGGACTCAGAAGAAATTGCCTTCAAATCCAAATCCACCTTACCAGGTAAGTCTCTCCAACCTCCAAAACATCACTAGATCTGTCCCCCCAGGATACCACAAAATCCAAAAATCGAAGCAAAATAAAATAAAAAATATTATGATAATCCCAAAAAATTCCAATCTTCAACTCAAATTCAACAATCAGATCCATGGCGGTGGAACCAACAATAGATCGGAAAAACCCATACCAAAAACGAGACCAAAAAATCTAAAAAAAAAAATCAAAACGCAAAAATATGTCCAAATTCCGGAGTCGGGGCTCCGCGGCACTATGATCGGTGACGCAAGCTTTCCGCGCTGGCGGTGGTGTGATTTGCACAAGAGGTGGAGGGGTGGCGCTATTTGCAGAAGGCGGTGGAGGGTGGCACGATTTGCAAAAGGCGGTGGAGGGGTGGGGCAATTAACAGAAGGAGGTGGAGGGGTGGTGCGATTTTGCAGAGGGAATTTGGGGAAGAGAGATGAGGAGAGGAGAAGAAAATTGGGGGAGGTGTGTGACTGACGTCAATTTGGAGAGAGAGAGAGATTTGGTGAGGGATTTTTGGAATTCAGGCATATTAAATATTAATTAAACTACAAGATATGTTAAGGGCACAAATGATAATTAACATACATAATATGGACCTCCTAGTAATATGATAGAGGGTTGGACTTAGGACTACACCATACACTTCAAATGGACCTCCTAGTAATTAATTCATATATTAGGGTGAGGAATTTTTTGAGAACAGTGGCAACCGAAAAACACACACACATTCACACACTCACAGTGTCTTCATCTTTTATTTTATTTTTGTGATTTTGGAGCTCTTGTCCTTGGATTAGCTTTGGATTTGGGTTTTCTACCTTCTACTTTAGTCTAAGCTTGTAATAGGTAAGATTATGGAGATTTTTTGCTAGAATCATTTTGGTTCTAGGGCTTTGAGTACTTAAATTGAAGTTTATGCATTGTTGTTCTATTTGATTGGTATTTGTGTGTTTTTTTCTATTGATGTGTTTAAATTTCATTGAAAGCATGTTGTTAATGTACATAATGACATGCTTTATTTGTTGTTAATTGGAGTAAGATTGAGAGATTTATTCCATTAATAGATCATTAAACACATTACCCAATATTTTATGTGCTTGAAAAAGGATTAATTATTGGGAGGGTATTAGATGATCCTGGGTGCTTAGTGTTGGGATTATACTGGAAAGTATGTTTTTTACTTTTGTATAATCAAAATTGAATTTCGGACTTATTTACTGAAATAAATTGTTTATCACTGATGCTTTAAATATTATCGAATGTTACATATATTTACTGCATAACTGTTCAATAAGTCGTATGTGTTGCATTGTAGTTAATTTAGTGATACCAGATCACAGAAGATTAAATTAACAGTCCCTTGTAACTAAAAGTACGCCATTCACGACCTAGATGGAAATGAACAACCCATCGTGAAAGGTTGAAGTGCAAGGCTCAGATTGGTTTGTCTTGACCAAGAGATTACACTAGTGCATGACTGATGCACTGAATATGACCTACAGGAGGACAAATTCTTCAGAACTGAATAAGGAAGAATTAGACCTCAGTGGTTCGTTATTTCTTAATCTTCGCTCCTTAAATAGGATCACGTGTGATTGGTAACTATTGCTTTGACATATCATGGGTAGAGAATCAACGAGATTCAATACTTTTTATCTTGGGCAATATTATTAGTCACATGTGATTGCTAAGAGTTAATACGAAGAATCGTGTGCAAGTACTCTTGTTTGATTTGCCCCCTTGGGAGGTTCATAAGCTTTATCATACCAAATCTTGCAAGTGGAATTAGTTTCCGGTATGGATAATAATGTTGAACCGTTCCTTGACCAAGGACAAAAGATATTAATTAATGGAAAGCTATTTCAGTGGCTTGAATTAATTAATGGGCTAGATAATCTTAAACACGGGAAATAATAACCGGGAGCAATATTGACTGTAATATGGATTAAGATGGATAGTGCAATATTAATTATGTAGTGGGATTAATTAATATTTATGGGCTTGAATAATATTGTGGCTCAATATTGGTAATTCAAGATCCATTGGAAGGTCCAATCTTAATTCTCCTAAAGGCCCCCTGAGTAGCCCAATATATAGTACAATAACTGAAAAAGGTGATTAAAATCAAATAAATATTGTTGCTTAATTTTTCCTATTATTTTCGAAAATTATGGATAAGAGGGGAGAAAGATTTTCTTTGAATTTTGTTATGGAATGAAGATATGTATTCTTGGAATACAAGATTATCTCATTAAATTCAAGAAATCTCCCACTTGGTTATTCATAAGAGTTGGTTCGAAAATTTTGAAATATAGAGGGCAAGAAAGATTTTCTTGATTTTCTTGAAAAGATATTATGGAAGATATGTATTTCTTGAAATACAAGAATATCTCATAAATTCAAGAAGATCCAAATCTTGGAATCTTGGACCTCATATTTTTCGAAAATACCATAATATTGGTGAGGTGGGATTTTTGTGGAATATTATAATTATGGGAAAAAGAATATAAGAGATATATTCAAGATTTCTTGGAGATCAAGAAAAGTTTTTCCCACATTGTTTTTCTACCAAAAATTTCGCCCATCACCTAGCTATAAATAGGGGATGACTCTTTCATTCCCAAGTACAATTCCATGTGCTGGAAAAATTAGTAAATCCACAAAGGTGGTGTAACATAATTTATTTTTTTCCATTTTGTTAATTGTTCACAAGTGTCCTTCCACCGGATAGTCGAACAAGGACTAAGGGAATACTTGGGAAGTTCTTTTGGTTAGTCTAATCAGCCAGATCACTGCCATCCCAAGAGGTACGTTCACGAAACTCGTAGAATTCGCATCGTCTCGTTTTTTACGTGAATTAATTATATGCATGATATGTTGTTGAATTATTATTTGAATTAATATAAGATTAATTCATGCTAGTAATAATTATAAGAATTAAATTTGTATTTAAATATTCACCCCGAATAGATCTGTGCAACTTATTCCCCAACAAGCGCATCGAGCCACGGTTTCGGGCTCTGAATTTTTTAAATTGTAATTTAATTCGCTGACATTAAATTTGAAATTGGATAGTAGAATTGCTAGATCTGTTTTTGCGGTATCCAATTGTCATGGAATTTAATGTGTTTATTTATGCATGCATATAAATTGTGGTTTTAATTCGATTCGTTCGGATTCGTTTTGCCTCGTGAGAAAATCCACGAGTAGATTAGGATTTGTTTGATTTGATCAATGTAATAGACTAGTCTAGATCTAGGTTTATTTATTTTTTGTAAATAAATTATAACCGGATCGAAAACGAAGATGGAGACGAAGAATTAAAGGATAAAATCCAGAATCCGTGCGTGGGGCGGCGTCGCGTGAAAAATGTGCCAAGGGAGGCACGCTGCGACGCGGGACGCTGAGTACGCATGGGCGCCGGGCGAGGCCGAGGGTCGAAGCGCCACGAGATCTGGGCCGCTACAGACGGAGGGCGCTTAGCGCGACGCTGCACCCGTCTTGAGAGCGGCCAGCGGACGGAGGCGGATCGCGCGTGGTGCGCTGCGGAGACGTCTTGAGGGATCGCCGAAATACCGTGAAGCGAGGCAAGGTTGGCGAAGCGGCGCGGGATCTTGTGGGCACGCTGCTTCCCTTCCGAGTATTGCCGAAACCTCTTTGAGGTTTGCTGAGGCGCGAGGGCGACCCCGAGAGCCGCCGAGGTGAACTTGGCCAGTGGGCGGCGGATCTTGGCGTGCATCCCGCCGCCGAGACGGAGTATCTTTTCGAGACGATCGAGTGGGAGAAATTCAAGACGGTGTTTCTTCAAGATCAAGCCAAGAAAAATCAAACCATGACAATTGGATAATTTGTGCCCAATATGTTTATTTTTTCTGTTTTGCTTGATTTATTTTGTGCTATCTTATGCTTTATTTAATTTGTTTAAATGTGTTTGCATGAGAATTGTCCAATGAAAAATCTCACCTTCAAAATTACTAAGTATGTTTAAATAATTAATTGACAATTTTATTCCGGATAATAAAATTGAATTAATTTTGACCTCCATGATTTATTTATTTGTGAATTCTTTTGGAGAAATTCCCCCCACGGGATGGTCAAAAGATAGCTTTCACATGAATGAATTCCAAATGGATGATTGTGGGTTATTACTAGTGGCGACGATGACCTCGTTCAATACGAAATAATAATCCTGTATTTAATCATGGTTATTACTTAGTTATAAAATTGATATGCATATACTTTCCCGAAGTCCCTATCAATTTTATATTGGTCAAGTGGGAGCCAACTATTAATCTGGACATTAAAGGTTTGTAATTGTTCTTGTTTGTAACCTGCTTAAATGTGTTTAAATAATGACCCACCCCACGTGGCTTATTTAAACTGTTTTGAGATGTTGGCTGATGCATGTTCATATTTTTTGAGATTTTAATATGATGCATGTGATCGAATCTTGTGATATACTTGTGCTTATGCATATAGTTATTTATTTCAGTTCAGCATGTCGTAACCTTTTAATCCACTGTTAATATACTTAAAGTCAATACAATATGGAAACTATATTGATTGGAAAATTATAATTGTCCTAATCGCACAAAAAAGCACAAGTGGATTCTTGACACACCAAAATCGGGATGAGCCAACCGACGAGTCAAAACATGCGGGACTCGTCGGATCACCTTGTGAGAGATGTCGTCATTTAAAAATGGTGGAGGGCAAACCCGTAAGGGATTACGTCCTCAAAATAGATGGCCCATCTAAACAAACTTGAGATTCTCGAGTCGCAGATTATGATCCGGAGACTCGGATGTATTTGGTATTTTACTCTCCCCAAAAGTTTACGAGCATTTTGGCCTCGCTAATGATTTGTTTGCAAGCTTTGATCTCGCAAAAGATATTGATGGGGCACCAAACTCAAGCTTTAACAAATAAGTGGTAAGTCTTCATTTTCTAGGCCAAGGGAAGGCAAGAAAAGGAAGAGAACCAAAAGCCTTAAGCAATAAAACTAAACTGTTGCCAAGGGCAATGGTAAGATGAGGAATGCTTGTGGTGTCAAGGGATAATCCAAAGAGGAAGTGCTTAAACTGCGGTGAAAGAGGACAATGGAGGTTTGCCTGTTCCAACCCAAAAAGGGACAGAAAGAAAGGTAATTCTCACGCACTAGTTGTTGAAACTTGTTTAGCGGCGTATACTTCTCATTCGTGGGTGGTTGATACGAGATCCACTAATCATGTTTGCTTCACGGGTTCAAACTGATCCGGCAACTTAGTGGGAGTGAGATCCTCATCACACTGGGCGACGTTACGAAAGTAGCAATTATTGCAATGCTACG
The DNA here is from genome assembly GCA_037126765.1 of Stenogyne calaminthoides. Lineage (NCBI taxonomy): Eukaryota > Viridiplantae > Streptophyta > Magnoliopsida > Lamiales > Lamiaceae > Stenogyne > Stenogyne calaminthoides. The sequence continues at coordinate 7,044,208 of JBBCBC010000004.1, read as the reverse complement.
TAAGTGGCAGATATTGCAATGCTACGATAATAACGATTATTGCAATACTACGCAAGTAGCAGACATTGCAATGCTACATGAGTAGTGGTTAAAGCAGTGGGAGAAGTGCACCTATCTTTTGAAGATAAAGTTTTTTTTTTAGATTATCTTTATGTTCCCAGTTTTAGAAAGAATTCACTTTCAGTTTCTAAAATTCGATTAAAGGACACTAAGTTTCTTCTAATAAGAATGACATCATTTCTTGAAATGATGAGTGTATCTGTTACGGGACATTGATGGAAAATCTCTATACAATTAACTGTGCACACCACTCACGAAATGCATCCTATAACACATCAACTATTTCCGACAAAAGAAAACGTTCATCAGACGTGAACGAGACACTTCTTTTGCATCTAAGGTTGGGTCATATAAATCCAAAGAGGATCCAAAGGTTGGTGAAAGACGGTTCACTGGAGTTTCTCCAAGTTGAACCAATTCCAACCTGCGAATCATGTTTGGAGGGTAAAATGACCAAGAGGGCATTTGGAGCCAAGAGGAATAGGGCCAAAGAAGTGTTACAGATCGTTCACACAGATGTATGTGGTCCAATGTCAACCAAAGCAAGAGGAGGTTATGAGTATTTTGTCACTTTTATTGATGATAACTCAAGGTACGGTTACATTTTCCTTATGAAGCATAAATCTGAGACCTTTGAGAAATTTAAAGAATTTAAGGCTCAAGCAGAGAATCATAGGGAAAAACGTATCAAGTCTCTACTATCTGATCGTGGAGGCGAGTACCTCAGCGATGAGTTTTTGAACTACTTATCTGATGAATGGATTGTATCCCAGCTCACTGCACCCGGTACCCCTCAATAAAATGGGGTTGCAGAGCGAAGAAACATAACTCTTTTGGAAATGGTTAGATCTATGATGAGTTATGCGGATCTTCCCAAGTCGTTCTGGGGTCATGCCTTGGAAACATCAGCTTACATTCTGAACTTGGTGCCATCCAAATCGGTTCCCTAAACTCCCAAAGAATTGTGGACCGGGCGCAAGCCTAGTATGAGACACATGATAATTTGGGGGTGTCCGGCCTACGTGTTGGACAAGGAAGCCAGAAAATTGGATCCTCGATCAGAATTAAGGTTGTTTGTAGGATACCCCGAGAGAACAAAAGGGTGTATGTTCTATGGTCCCGAAGATCAAAAGGTGGTCATAAGCACCCACTTTAGATTTTTGGAAGAAGACTATATGAATGAAAGAAAACCCAGAAGTGAGATTACCTTAAATGAGCTAAGAGGACAAACCTCAATGCCAACTGTACTAGATGATATACCAAACAACACACTTTCACAACCGGAACCTCGTCGTAATGGGAGGGTTGTAAGACAGCCTGAGAGATTCATGGGAATAGGAGAGTCCTCGGACTTGATTCCCGGACAAGACGAATCAGACCCATGGACATATGACGAGGCAATCCAAGACAAGGATGCAGATTCTTGGCAAACAGCAATGAAAGCCGAAATGGGTTCTATGTTTCATAACAGAGTGTGGGAGCTAGTCGAAACCACTTAATGGGGTCAAACCCATTGGTTGCAAGTGGGTATATAAGAGAAAAAGAGGACCGAACGGGAGGGTGGAAACCTTCAAAGCAAGACTAGTGGCGAAAGGTTATACTCAGAAAGAAGGGATCGATTATGAGGAAACTTTTTCGCCCGTAGCCATGCTTAAGTCTATCCGTATTCTCTTATCGATTGCTGCGCATATCGACTTTGAAATCTGGCAAATGGATGTCAAGACAGCTTTCCTTAACGGAAGTCTTGATGAAGAGATCTATATGCAACAACCCCAAGGCTTCATTGAAAAAGGCCAAGAACACCTAGTTTGTAAGCTCATGAAGTCCATTTACGGACTCAAACAGGCATCCAGAGCTTGGAACCAATGTTTTGATCATGTTATAAAGTCTTATGGGTTCGATCAAAATGAGTTTGAAAGTTGTGTGTATAAAAAGTGTGTCGGAACTGCATTGGTATTCTTAGTACTATACGTAGATGACATTCTGATCATCGGAAACGATGTAAAGGTGTTATCAGACGTAAGGGCATGGCTTTCAAAACAGTTTGATATGAAAGACTTAGGGGAAGCCAGACACATACTTGGGATCAAGATTACTCGAGATCGCAAGAAAATGATGATAGGCTTATCGCAAGCTTCATACATAGACACTGTCTTGAAACGATTCAGCATGCAAGATTCCAAGAAAGGCTTCGTACTTTTCAGACATGGAATCCATCTATCCAAGAAAATGTCCCCTAAGACTCAAAAGGAGATAGATGACATGAAAGGTATTCCTTATGCTTCGGCTGTCGGAAGCCTTATGTATGCAATGTTGTGTACGAGACCGGATATCTGCTTTGCCTTTGGCATGGTGGCAAGATATCAAAGTAACCCGGGGAAAGAACATTGGACGGCAGTTAAAAACATTTTGAAGTATCTGAAAAGAACTCGGGATAGAATGTTAATTTATCAGTCAGATAGTCTAATCCCCATCGACTACACGGACTCGGATTTCCAATCAGACATAGATTCCAGAAACTATCTGCCTCAGTTAGTGTGCTTTAATTTGGGAAGTGTAGCCATCAAATGGACGAGTGTGAAGCAGAAATGCATCACTGACTCAACCATGGAAGCCGGGTAAGTAGCTGCTTGTGAAGCAGTGAAGAAACCGGTTTGGCTCTAGACCTTCTTAGTGGACTTGGATGGAGTTCAGAATTTGTCTAGCAATATTTGCTAGGGGCAGTTGTAAATTCAAGGGAACCAAAAGTCCACGAGTCAAACAATCACACTGAAGGAAATACATCTTATACGAGAAATCGTTAAGAGAGGAGATATAGAGGTGGCAAAAATCACGTCGAATGACAACCTAGTTGATCCATTCACAAATGGTCTGCCTCAGAATACATTCGAGAGACATGTGAAAGGAATGGGTGTCAAGACCGATGCTAATCTGTTTTGAGTATAAGTGGGAGAAATTATTAGGTTCGTGTAGGTGACATTAGATGTCACAGACTACACGAGACATGTTGTAGTATACTTAAAAGCAGACTTTGAGTATAAGTGGGAGATTGTTGGGATTATACTGGAAAGTATGCTTTTTACTTTTGTATAATCAAAACTGAATTTCGGACTTATTTACTTAAATAAATTGTTTATCACTGATGCTTTAAATATTATCGAATGTTACATATATTTACTGCATAACTGTTCAATAAGTCGTACGTGTTACATTGTAGTTAATTTAGTGATACCAGATCACAGAAGATTAAATTAACAAATCCTTGTAACTAAAAAAGTACGCCATTCATGACCTAGATGGAAATGAACAACCCATCGTGAAAGGTTGAAGTGTAAGGCTCAGATTGGCTTGTCTTGACCAAGAGATTACACTAGTGCATGACTGATGCACTAAATAGGACCTACAGGAGGACAAATTCTTCAGAACTGAATAAGGAAGAATTAGACCTCAGTGGTTCGTTATTTCTTAATCTTCGTTCCTTAAATAGGATCACGTGTGATTGGTAACTATTGCTTTGACTTATCATGGGTAGAGAATCAATGAGATTCAATACTTTTTATCTTGGGCAATATTATTAGTCACATGTGATTGCTAAGATTTAATACGAAGAATCGTGTGCAAGTACGCTTGTTTGATTTGCCCCCTTGGGAGGTTCATAAGCTTTATCATACCAAATCTTGCAAGTGGAATTAGTTTCCGGGATGGATAATAATATTGAATCGTTCCTTGACCAAGGACAAAAGATATTAATTAATGGAAAGCTATTTATGTGGCTTGAATTAATTAATGGGCTAGATAATCTTAAACACGGGAAATAATAATCGGGAGCCATATTGACTGTAATATGAGTTAAGATGGATAGTGCAATATTAATTATGTAGTGGGATTAATTAATATTTATGGGCTTGAATAATATTGTGGCTCAATATTGGTAATTCAAGATCCATTGGAAGTTTCAATCTTAATTCTCCTAAAGGCCCCCTGAGTAGCCCAACATATAGTCCAATAACTGAAAAAGGTGATTAAAATCAAATAAATATTGTTACTTAATTTTTCCTATTATTTTCGAAAATTATGGATAAGAGGGGAGAAAGATTTTCTTTGAATTTTGTTATGGAATGAAGATATGTATTCTTGGAATACAAGATTATCTCATTAAATTCAAGAAATCTCCCACTTGGTTATTCATTAGAGTTGGTTCGAAAATTTTGAAATATAGAGGGCAAGAAAGATTTTCTTGATTTTCTTGAAAAGATATTATGGAAAATATGTATTTCTTGAAATACAAGAATATCTCATAAATTCAAGAAGATCCAAATCTTGGAATCTTGGACCTCATATTTTTCGAAAATACCATAATATTGGTGAGGTGGGATTTTTGTGGAATATTATAATTATGGGAAAAAGAATATAAGAGATATATTCAAGATTTCTTGGAGATCAAGAAAAGTTTTTCCCACATTGTTTTTCTACCAAAAATTTCGCCCATCACCTAGCTATAAATAGGGGATGACTCTTTCATTCCCAAGTACAATTCCATGTGCTGGAAAAATTAGTAAATCCACAAAGGTGGTGCAACATAATTTATTTTTTTCCTTTTTGTTAATTGTTCACAAGTGTCCTTCCACCGGATAGTCGAACAAGGACTAAGGGAATACTTGGGAAGTTCTTTTGGTTAGTCTAATCAGCCAGATCACTGTCATTCCAAGAGGTACGTTCACGTAAACTCGTAGAATTCCGCATGTGTAGGTTTTACGTGAATTAATTATATGCATGATATGTTGTTGAATTATTATTTGAATTAATATAGGATTAATTCATGCTAGTAATAATTATAAGAATTAAATTTGTATTTAAATATTCACCCCGAATAGATCTGTGCAACTTATTCCCCAACACTTAGTGGGTTGTATTGCATTAGCTAGGTAGAAATACATGCTTGTGTAGTATTTACTTTGGATTGAATTGATCGAAATATAATTCTAATTCATTATTTAGTGATCAGCCCTATAGGAAAGGGCTACAATTTCAATTGGATAGGACTATAGGCATAAATGCATATTTATGTATTCAAATGCCTTGGAATCTCTTTTCTCTATTGATTGTAATTTTGTGTGATTTGAATTTGCATGAAAACATTGTTGGTGATCTTTGAGTTTTTGTTGTTGTTTTGATCTAGCTCTTTCTTGTGACAAATTAGATAAGAATTAGAGGTAATTTTAGTTAACCAAACAACTCATTAAAATGATCATTTCTAAATAGAATTTGACTAAACAAAATTACTTTTACACTAAACATCTCCTTGTGGGATCAACACTTGCACTCATCACTTACAATTAGAAGCCGTACATTTGCGGTTAGTTTATGCGTTAAGAAAATGTGGAACAAGTATATGGCGTTGTTGCCAGGGAGAGGCCTTGATTAGTTCTAGAGTGATGTTTAGTTGAGTTTTTCACTAGATTTTACTTGTTTTTGAAAAAAAAAATCACAAAAATATTTGATTAGATCATCTTGTATTTATTTTTCTTACTTGTCTTCTAATATTGGTAGTTGATTTTAGGCATGACTTATGATTACTCGGTCTAGGAGGGACCAACAAGCACTCTTGCCCGTAGATCCAGAAATTGAAGCTTTGTGCAGAAGACAAAACTCCGAGAGAAGAAGAAGAGAGTTAGACAGAATGAATCAAGAAGAGAATCCTAAAAATTAAGGTCAAAATGAGGGAGATGGCATGGATGCCAATGATGGGGCAATTCCTCAAGATAATTTGGCCCATGACGAAGGGCCACAAGATGATGTGTCGGTTGAAAATGGAGCACCAAGACAACAAAGGATCTTGAGGGATCAATTTCGACCAAGAGCAAGACCTCATGTAGGGCAGGGGAAGGTTGATGCTAATTCTTTTGAGCTCAAACCGGGACTAATCTTGATGGTGCAAAATAACCAATTCGGTGGTCTCCTGTCAGTGTATAACCCCAACACTCAGAAGATCACAATCTCCATTTATCTTAATTCCTTATGATAACTGGAACGTTTAAAATTCCAAGGGTACCACAAGACCACATAAGGCTCCATTAGGACTTCCCACCCATTAGGACCATCCAAATTCGAGGAGATATTTCCTCATTTGTCCAACATGAAGATGAGTCACTTTCGGAAGCTTGGGAAAGATTTAAGGAGTTAGTGAGGAGTTTCCCTCAACATGGCTTTTCTCGAGATCAAAGGCTCAGTTACTTTTACAATGAGATGGAGGACGATACAAGAGTGATAGTGGATGCTTCGGCATGGACATCATTGCTAGACTTGACCACCGATGAGGCATACACTCTTTTGGAGAACAGGGCTAAAAATGGTAGTCATTAGCATTCGGAAAGAAGGTAATATCGAAAAGTTGCAGCTGCTCAAGAGTCGCAAATCCTTGCAAAGCTCTCTGCCAAGGTTGATAACTTGACTACCATGATGTCAAAGCACATTCTACTAGAATGTTGTGCTCAGATATATCACACGTCAGCATCACCAGATTTATCACACTTCAGCAGGACGAATTATCACACGTCAGTAGGTCCCACCGAGACCATGTGATTTATCGTGCTTACACATATGTTTTGTCATGCTTTATGCACATGACTTGTCGTGCTTATTGATTTGTCGTGCTTAACGATTTGTCGTGCTTATTATTTATAGTGCTGGTCCTCTTTATATAAAGGACCTCACCTTTCATTGTAAAAAAGACACTGGAATGTTTCCCTCATTCCACTTATATACCTACACCCATATTTCAGGGAAGAACTACGGTTCTTCCCGCAGTGTTCTTGTTCGATTTTTTATTTGTTTGGTGGTCAAATTCAACAAGCCACATCAGAACCGTAAATTATTTGGCCATCAACAATTGGCGCTAGAAGGAGGGTTATTGAAAAAATTCATCAAGAACAATGTCGAATTTTCGAATCCAAATCCAAAAAATCACAAGAACACAACCCAGAAAAATTCAATTTCATCCCTATATTCATCGTCTTCCTCAACACACAAACCCAGGAAAAATACCCTCAGACATACAGACAGAGATGACGAATGAGAAGGAGGGAGGAGGTTCCCCCGAAGGCACGCAGCACCAGACTGGCTCCTCCTCACCTCCGCCCCTCAAACATGGGCAGATCACCGTAAAACCCCAAAATCCAAAATCAAAACCCCCATATACAAACCCGTAAAATACATACACATACACATACACCAAAAAAGCTTCGCAAAAAAAATTCTCAAATACAGTGTATACATACATACACAGATACATACAGAAAAAGCGAGGAGGAGGGAAGAACAGGTCAGAAGCCTCTCACATCCGCCCCTTAACCGGCTTGCCACACCTGCCACGGGCCGGACCCTCCAACATCATCACCAAAATCCGACATGACCACATCCCCTGACCCCACCGCTCAAAGGCGCCGCTGTCGCCATCCACCTTCAATCAACAACCGCCACTTTCGCCAACACCGTTGAAATGTATGGATGAGGTCCTTTTGCGAGCCTTTATCGAAGGATTGGAGTTTCAAGGCTCCTCACTGTCTCAGAACAAGTTGATGAGAGGAAGGCATTGTAGGAGCCTCTTCCATTGTTCTCAATTCTTGGTTTGGATCTAATGGCAACCTTGTCTTGATTCTAAACTTATCCTCCAAAGATCTTGCTTGTTTTTAATTGAATCCATGATTTTCGATCTTCCAAATTTATCGGGTTATCCGATAGCACCGATCGTTGAAATTTCCCATCAATCAATTTCGGTACGCCCAACGATCACTCGATTCAAACAACTTTTTAAATATTTCAATTTGAACCCTTGGAAGAATGAACTTCATTGTTAGAAGATCAAAAAGATTTCTTATCCGATTCAAATTTTAAATCGGCCCTTTGCATCTCCTGTCCTTTTTTCAGCGTCAAATTTGCATACTCCGAGGCCACCACCTCCATCACCATCCTTGTCAATCGAATCGGCAAAGCTTCTCTTTTTATTAGTAAATTTGCCCACAGGTAGTTGGGTCATAAATTTGTCAGCCTCGCCCTCAGCAAATCGCCATTTTAATTTTTTCACCTCCGCCCCCCGTATAAGTAAAAAATCCAAAAAAAAAGTTGCGTGGGACCTTGAAAGAAATTTTCTTACGAGGGAGTCTCATTTCTTTCAGGAAGAATCCTAATCTAATCTTTTTACCCACCCGCGAAGTTATTATGTTTATGAGCAAATCTTTTCATTTTGGGCGATTTTTTATTTAATTTGGTAGAGCAAGTGATTGGGCGAGTTTAATTAAGTTTTTTAGGCCCCGATTTTCTACTTTTAATTGGGCCCAAGCTTATTTAATTTAAATGGGCCGCAGGTAGATTGGACCTAATTAATTTGAGCGTGGGTAGTTGGATGATTAATGTATAGGCTTTGTATATTGGTTGGTCTGGTCCATTTAAATTTTGGAGCCCGTTTTGGGCAAATAAAAAAAAAAAAAAAAAAAAAAGTTAAAGCGCCCGCCAGTTTAGAAAAGAAAATTCGGAGCGAGCACCTCAATGAGTCTCACGAAAAACTCAAAGAATCTCGGGTAGTCCTTTTACCCACCCCACAATGTTTATTATATTTATGTCCTTGTGGCTTTTCATTCATTCGTTTATTTTCATTTAATTTGGCCGTGCCTACGAGAGGTCGCGCCCTAAAGTTTGACGAATTAATAAAGGCGAGCGAGTCGAAGTCTATGTTCACTTTACTCGTAACCGATTCGTACTCTCCATACCAAAGAAAAAAGCGAAGTAATGGGTATGTGATCGCAGGCGAAGATGACCAGTGTTACAGATACGTTTAGCAAAAGCGAAAGGACGATGAGTACGGTCATGTTCTAAATAAGATGGCCAGTCATTAGTGATCGCCTAAATAAAACGATCGCGAACCAAGAAAGGGGGGTTGTCTAAAGTTAACCCATCCGGGTCGCACAAATAAGACGATCAACCGATTAGCACGCCGATAAGACAATCAAAAATGAAAGAAGTGGGGAGGGACATGAGCGAACCGCAATGTTCGAATTCTTTGAGAGAAAATGGGCACTATCGGCCAAATTACAAAAAAGCCACTTATACGATTATGCCGCCCTACTCGCCTTAACATCGCGCTACCGGCGGCGATTATGCCCGCGCAATACCGCCTTCTCGGCGGGGTATGCCAGCCTGCTCGGCGCGAACGCCTGGCGGCACCGGCGGCGATTATGCACTTTACTCGGGCTACAGCAATACGCCTTCACCGAACGCGATTATGCGCCCTAAAGCGCGAAACCTTTACCTTAACACCGAAAACGATCCGCACCCATACCTCTTTCGGCCTTGCTTGACTCTGCGCCTTCTCGGCGACGACTATGCCCTTTTCGGCGCGCAAATTGTAAATTTGGGAATAAACCGCCTAATGAATCCTTGAAAGGCCCTTCTTCCATTTTCGCCTTCTCTACGAATGTGATGTATGCCACATTATCGGGCGCGAAACCCTTTCTCGCCTTCCTTTGAGATTTGGCTTTTCACGAAATAGAGAATTTAAAAATCTCTCTTTCCTCCATTGCTCCAAGAATGAAGTTTAGGTTATAAATTTAGGATTTTGCTTCATCCATTAATGATTATGCCTAAACCACTTCTTTTTGTAGATAACCTAACCTTTCTCCTTTTCAAATTCCATAGATTTGATTTCTCCTACCGGGAATCGATAATCCATCTTTTTTGAATACATCCAATTTCCCTAATTCGTTCTTTTAACAGATCGAGAATAACCCGAGTTTATTTAATCTTAGAATCCTTTAAACACATGTAAAATAAACCTGGAATCCTGTTATTCCTTTATAGAAGCATGTAGACGTCCGTAAATATGATCCATCCTCTCGATCCACATCCGGTAAGTCCATTCCCTTTTTTTGCTTATGAACCTTTCTCATGGAAGTAAGAAACACAATTTTCCCTATCATATGCATATTTTTCTTTGAACCCCTTAAACCTTTTCTTCAAGGTCGTGACTTTTTAAGCTTTTCAAAGCATCGGATGTCGGTCTTCCTTTGAGATTTTAGTACCTCGTTAGGAATTTTATCGTTCTTAGAATAAGATTCCTAAGGTTCTGTTCCATTCTAGACCGTATTCTTTCAATCCGAATGGCTTCAAAAGTGATTCTTGTGACCAGCCCAGAACTTCAATTTTGTAATGGCTTTCCGCCTTATTCTTTAGGTGATAAGAATTTTCACCTCTAATCATCATTCTTGAAAGAGATCCATTTTCCTTCTCATATTGACCAAAGTTAGTTCCCATACTTAAATTTCTTAAACGAGTGAACCCTTTTCATGCGTGGCTAGAAATTCGAGTTTGCTTCTTGTAATAAACTATTTTTCCTTCATATGGTTGCAAATCCTTTGAGAACAATACATTCGAAGACTATCCGATTCTAGTTTAACCCTGTTTTCAAAGCCTGTCTCACGGCTTTCGGATCGATTGGATCTTCAAAATCTCATCGGAATCGCCATTTTACCATCCTAAAAGTCTCTCATATTCTTCAGTTGATTTTCTCCTTCGAATAGGTTCTTAACATTTCAATCCCAAACCTTTTGTCGGTTACCCGACTAATTCCCTCCTCGTGATCCATCATTCCCTTTGGTTTAACTTTAGCGATGCGATTTCGATCCGCCTTTTTAGATATGTTCTTGAAGATCCATTGATACTTTGAATCGGCTAGATGGAGACCTACCAAATTGTAAAAGTAGTTTAAGACTTCCTTGATCTTAAGCCCATCCAATTTCCCTCCTCCGGCGTCGGTAATCTTTCACGATAGGTTCTTGTTAGGAACATTATTTCCATCTTGATCTAAATTTCTAGCGAATCGATGTTACGTTTTACAAAAGTTTCTTATCCTTCTTCGACTTGTTGTGATACCTTATCCTTTCTTTAGATAGACGCCTTTTGAGAACTTCAAAAGTTATTCAATGACTTTTTCATGTCCCGCCTTTAGATGATTGCAACCAAAAAAGATTTCCGATTTTCTTCCATAAGATGTCGGCCCTTAGTTCGTTTTAACATTTTTCGATAATTGCTTTTCTTCAAGACCGCTTTTAGTGATTATTTCGCGAAGAAGAGATCGCGTTAACATTTGCCTTATTTGACGGCAATAAAGCCCTTCCTCGGCGTTGGTTCCTTTTTCAAATCCTCAATTCCTAAACGATTCGCAAACCATTTTAGTGAATCCGGTATTCGCCTCATCTCCTTTCATGCTTCATCAAAAACCGGTGATATTTTAAATCGCACTTTCACCACTCATGATGTCTAGTTTTAGCGTAGAAGTATCGGCGTCTCTCATTCTTAACATGTAAGAATATAGGTCTCGATGGCTTTCCACGATTACAGAAATTCGTCCTTCGCCTTAGTTCGCCGTTTTAGCCAAAAAATAAGCGGCGCCTTCTCGCAATGATGAAGTTTGACCCTTTTCGTCGACATACGTTACAATGGCGACCATCAATCTCCCGTCATGTCCCTGATATCTGAGGTCTTCGGCTTTCTTCTAAAGGATTCGGATGGCGTTCTTTTGTCGAATAAAATCGTTTTCTTTGGAACAAAAGTCTTCAGCTACGCGTTTCTTGGACAAGGAGTATTCCAGATCCTTGATGTAGATGGTTCCCTTTTCTTGAACCATTTTTCAAAACCATTTGCGATTCTTGATAGTTGCGCCTCTCATTTTTCCCTTTGAATCCGTCCAAACAAAATTAGAATATGAACAAATTACTTTTCGATAACACGTCTTCGATCGATGTCGGCCCGGTTGATATCATTTCTCTTCAGTTCAAAAAGTATTCTATAACCATTATGGTTCGGCAATGAGATCGCCGATTAGATCTTTCCGCAAATCGACCGGCCAGCCTCCCCCATCGGCGTTATAAAATCTTCCTTACCAAGTTGTATATTCTTTTTTCGGTCAATGTCGGCCGCCCGGGCTTTAGTCTTCCTAACCCGCAACTTCGCCTTTTGGTCTCCGGAGGTTAGGTTTGGATTTTTGAACCCGATCGTCGGCTTTGATCTCGATCGGGCGGACCAGCCCGATGATGCATTCGTCCTCGCTTCTCGAACATAATTCATACTTCAGCGATGCCTTGTTGTTCTGATATTTTTATGATTACTTCGTACTCTTTATTGAATCGATAGAATCGTCTTCTTTTTAAAGAATGTATAAATTCTCTTGATCCGCTACCATCAAAAGATTCATATCCTTTTGCTTAGCATGGATTTTGTGTTTACATCCTTCTTTTTTGTAATTGTCTTATTAGTTTTAGCAACTGTCGCCTGAGTATTCGTCTTCCTTTTAGGTTTCCTCCGGCGATACAAACAGTTTGGATCGTTAGCTTTCCTTCCTGATTCCTCACCGACTTACATAATCATTTATATTCCATATCTTTCAAATTTCGATAACTTACTTTGTCGATCCGATGTTTAGCCCCTAATATTTAGTTTTTTGTAATCTTTTCTTATGCGATGTTGATGATCATCGCCGGCTTTCAACTTATGGCGGCAACCAGCCATCCTCCCTCTTCGGCGTTTTAAAGTTCATAGGCTAACTTCTTTATGTCCGTTTAGCCATTTTGAAGTAAACCGCCGCCTTTCTTCGATGAGATCGTCGACTCATCATGCGGCGACCAAGATTTTGCCTCATCGGCGTCGACTTTTATCTTTCTAATTAGGCGATGTCAATCCATCCGCCCTAATTTTTGCGAAGTTCTCCACCTTTTTCGGCAATGAGATTTCGTTAAGAATCTTCATTTGAACAATATTGAAAATTCTCATAGCGACCATTTTATTCGAAATAGGTTTCGTTCTCATGTCTTTCAACGGTTTTGATGTTTTTGCTCTCATCTAACTTCGGCGATGTCGGCCCGCCATTTTAAAGTTTTGCTCACCAAGATTTTAGCCTTCATCGGCGATGAATGATAATTTGAGCTTTCCTCTTATGATGCGACCGGCCCTCATGCCTCCTGGCGTTAGGTGGCTTTTGGTTCGATTCATTTCGGCAATGTCGATTATTCTGGTTTTAGCGAATTTGTCTCCAGTAAATTTTCGATGTAGGTCCTCTTTGGCTTACCATCTCGATTCGACCGATTTGAGGTTTCCCTTTCCGGCGTTTCGATCGCTTTTAGTTCGGCGTTTTCATCATCTTGTCGCCTTTTTGCTTTCAGTATTCTCCATTTTTCTTCCGGCGATGAGATTTATTTCATTCGATTTGTTCCGCTTCGGCACGACCAAAAGCAGCCTGAATGTCGTCGAACTTTTTACGCTAAAACTCTTCGGCGATTAGAAGCCCGCATTCAAGAATTTTAGCGAAAGTATTCTCCGTCTTCTTTTACCGATGACAGTCCGTCGCTTTACAGCCGGCAACTAGCCCTTTCCTCGGCGTGGAACTTCCCGATAACTTCGGCGATGTTTGCTTGCCCGTTTAGCAAATATTCTCCGTATACCGGCGATAGAGATCGCCGACTTTTCGCGGCGGCAACCGGCCATGCTCGCCGCCGTCGGCTTTCTCCCCAACTTCGGCGATGTCGATCGTAATTTTAGCGAAAGTATTCTCCGCGTTCCGGCGATGAGATCGTCGACCTTCCGCCGGCGACCAGCGCCTCCTCGGCGTCGACTTTATATGCTAAGCGGCGATGTCGATCCCATTTATTTTAAAGGCGGTATTCTCCCGCTTCTACCGGCGGTGAATCGTTATTTCCGCGATGACGACCAACCCGGCCCTCGCGCGCCGGTTTGCTAACTTCGGCGATGTCGACCCGCCATTTAGCAGTATTCTCTGCCTTCTCGGCGATGAGATCGTTAGCTTTCACGGCGATGACCAACCAGCCTCCGCCGGCGTCGAGCACTACGCTATCTTCGTGATATCCCGATCGCCATTTAGCGAAGTATTCTCCGGCGCTTCGGCGATGAGATCCTCGTCTTTCCTGGCGGCAACCGGCCCATACTCCTCGGCGTCGGCTTTCCGCTCTTCGGCGATGTCGGTCTGCCATTTTAGCTAAAGTATTCTCCGCATTCGGAGAATGAGATGCGTCGAACTCCGCAGCGGCGACCGGCCCATGCTCGCCGGCGTCGAAACTTCGCGTAACTTCGGCGATGTCGATGCAGTTTTAGCGAAGTATTCTCCGTCTTCCGGCGATGAAGATGCGTCGAGGCTTTCAGCGGCGACGACCAGCCCATCTCCTCGGCGTCGGCTTTACGCTATCTGGCGATGTCGATCCAGCTATTTTAGCAAAAGTATTCTCCGTCTTCTCGGTGATGAGATAAATCGCTTTCTCCACGGCGGCGACCGGCCCTGCTCCTCGGTCACTGCGACTTTTACGCTAACTTTCGGCGATATCGATCCGCCATTTTAATATTCTCCCTTCTGGCGATAGAATCCACCCGGCTTTCCAGCGGCGACCGGCCGCTTTTCCCTCGGCGTCGAACTTTTTGCTAACTTTCGGCGATGTCGATCCGCCCGTTTTAGCGAAGTATTCTCCGTATTTCTCGGCGATAGAGATCATCGGCTTACCTGAGGCGACAGCCGCGCCTCCTCGGCGTCGTCTTTCCGCTAACCGGTGATGTCTATTTCATGGTTTAGCAAAAGTATTCTCCGGCTTCTCGGTGATGAGATGCGTCGACTTTTACAACGACGACCGACCCGCCTCGCCGGTCGACTTTTAAGCTAACTTCGGCGATGTCGATCCACCATTTTAGCGAAGTATTCTCGCGCTTCTCGGCGATGAGATCATCGAACACCTGGCGGCGTGTGGCACTCGCCGTCGAACTCGGTAACTTCGGTGATGTCACAGCCCCTCGTTTTAGCAGTATTCTCCGGCTACCAGCGATAGAGATGCGTCGACTTTAGCAAGCGACAACGCCTTTTCGGCAAAGGCTTCTCCGCCTTCGGCGATGTCGATCCGGTTTAGCAAAGTATTCTCCATACCGGCGATGAAGATGTCGTCGATAACTTCAGCGATGGCGACCCGGCCGTTTAGCCTCGGCTTCGTTTTTAGCGAAAATATTCTTTGCCTTCTCGGCGATAAATCGTCGAACTTTCCTGGCGGCTTGACATTGCTTCTCTCGCCGGCGTGTTTCAGCCCAACTCATGATGTCGGTCTGCCTTTTAGCAAAGTATTCTCCAGCGTTCTCAGCGATAGAGATCGTCGGCTTACTGCAATGACCGACCAGCCTCGCCTCTCGGCGGATCGCCGACTTTCTGGCTAACGACGGCCCGATGTCGGCTTTCCGCTAACCGGTGATTTAGCCCGCCACCATTTGCGATTCTCCGCCTTCTCGGTGATGAGATCAATAAACTTTTACCGCGGCAACCAGCCGCCTCCTCGGCGTTGACTTTCCGCTAACTCGGCGATATCCGATCCACCATTTTAGCCAAAAGTATTCTCCGCCTTCTCGGCGATGAGATCGTCGGCTTTCCGCAGCGGCGATCCGGCCGCCTCCTCGGCACTAGCTTTTCGCGATAACTTCATGATGTCCCGATCCAGCCGTTTTAACGAAAGTATTCTTTGCGCTACCGGCGATGAATCGTCGAGCTTTCCACCGTGACGACCAGCCCGCCTCCTCGGCTCGACTTTCCGCTAACCCAGCGATGTCGATCGCCCGTTTTAGCGAAAGTATTCTCCGCCTTCTCGGCGATGAGATCGTCGGCTTACAGCGACGACCAGCCGTTCGCCGCGGCGTCGGCTTTCCGCTAACTTCGGTGATGTTTGCTTGCCGTTTTAGCAATATTCTCCGCGCTTCGGCGATAAAGATTATCGACTTTAGCGGCGGCAACCAGCCCGCCTCTCGGCGTCGCTTTCCGCTAACTTCGGCGATGTCGATCCACCTTTTTAGCGAAAGTATTCTCCGCGTTCTCGGCGATAAATGTCGCTTTCTGCGGCAACCGGCCCGCCTCCTCGGCGTCGGCTTTCCCCTAACTTCGGCGATGTCGATCCGCCATTTTGCAAAAATTCTCCGCCTTCTGGCGATAAATCGTTAGCTTTCTCACGGCCCGACGACCGGCCAGCCTCCGTGGCGTGGTGATGTTTCCCATTTTAGCTAACTTCAGCGATGTCGATCCATTTTTTTTAGCCCGTATTCTCTGCCTTTCCCGCGGCGATGAGATGCGTTGGCTTTCCGCAGGCGATGACCAACCCGCCTCCGGCCCACCTATCGGCGTCGCTTCCCCTATCTGGCGATGTCGGTCCGCCATTTTAGCCAAAGTATTCTCCGCCTTCTGGCGATGAGATCGTCGACTTTCCGCGGCTGACGACGGCCGTATCTTGGCGTCGACTTTCCGCTAACTTCCGGCGATGTCGATCCACCGTTTTAGCAAAAGTATTCTCCGCCTTCCGGAGATGAGATCGTCGGCTTTCACGGCGGCAACCCAGCCGCCTCCTCGGCTCTGCGCGACTTTCGCTAACTTCGGCGATGTCGATCTGTTCTCCCTTTTAGCGAAATATTCTCGCCTTCCGGTGATGAGATAAATCGGCTTTCCGCAGCGATAACCCGACGCCTCCTCGGCGTCGGCTTTCCGCTATCTCGGCGATGTCGATCCGCTATTTTAGCAAAAATATTCTCCGTCTTCTCGGCGATGAGATGGTTAGCTTTCCACAGCGACGACCCAGCCCCCATATCCTCGGTGTCGGCTTTCCGCTATCTTCGGCGATGTCGATCCGCCATTTTAGCAAAATATTCTCCACCTTCTCGGCGATAGAGATCACCGGCTTTCGCAGCGGCAACCAGCCCCCTCTGTCGGCTTTTAGCGAAAGTATCCGGGCGTCGATCCGCCATTTCGCTAACTTCTTGGCGATGTCGATCCACCATTTTAGCGGTCGTATTCTCAACCGGCCAGCCTCCTTCTCGCTAACTGCGATAGAGCGAAAGTATTCTCGACTTTCCGATGAGCTTTCAGGCGACCAGCCCATACTCCTCGGCGTCGGCTTTACTCTTCTCTATCTCGGCGATGTCGATCGCCCATTTAGCAAAAAGTATTCTCCGCGGCTTCCGGCGATGAGATCGTCGACTTTCCACGGCGACGACCAGCCCCACCTCCTCGGCATTGGCTTTTTCGCTTCTTCGGTGATGTCGGTCTGCGTTTTAGCGAAGTATTCTCGCCTTCTCCGGTGATGAGATGCGTCGACTTTTACGGCGGACGACCAGCCCCTATCTTCGGCGTCGAACTTCCGCTAACTTCGGAGATGTCGATCGCCGTTTTAGCGAAGTATTCTCCGCCTTCTCGGCGATGAGATGTTGGCTCCTTGTTTCGGTGTGACCGGTCCGCCTCTATCAGCATTAACCTGCTTGCCTTCATCGACTTTGGCTCTCTTGTAAGACCACCACGTCGGTCGGATGATTTATCTCTGAGGGTAAAATCATAAGCCCTTTCGTAAGTGGAAATTCTCCGTCTTCGACGATGGCGCAAAAATTTACTCCTACTCATCGCCTGACTAGTAGTAAGGCGATCTGACGGAGAGGAGAGTCATAAAGCCTTTCGACCATAAGTGGTCTCGATGGCGCGAAACTCTCCTAGCTCCTCGAGTATCTCTGGCGGCTCTCTCGAGAGCCGTATCGAGAAAAGAACTTTCATCTCGAGTAGGATCATCTGGCTCTCTCTCACGAGCCATCTCAGAAGACCTTCTTTCATCTCGAGTAGGATCCCATCTAGCTCTCTCTCACGAGCCATCTCAGAAGACCTGCTCATCTCGAGTAGGATCCCATCTAGCTCTCTCTCCGAGTCCATCTCGAAGACACCTGCTCATCCGCGGGGATCCCATCGGCTCTCTCCGACCGCGGCCATCTCTGAAGATCTACTCATCAAGCGGGGATACTATCCCGCTCTCCAACGAGCCACCCCAAAGACCATTTTCCCACGGGCATAAAAAAGACTAGAAGATGGGGCTCCCTCGAGCCTGAAATCTGAAAAAGACTTCGTCATCTCGGGGCTCCCCACGAAATCTGAGACTGAAATCTCGTCTGACCTCAGGGATCCCCCAAATCTGAGCCTGAAAAGACTCATCTGATGAGGGGCTCCCCTAGCTCTCTCTCATGAGCACGAAAGACACAAAAAGTCTGATCACGTCAGCTCCTCAAGTCCATCTGAGCCTAAAAGACTCGTCATGCACGGGCCTCCCGTTTTCAAAAAAGGCTAAATAAGAGCCTGGCATAAAAAGACTCATACTGTGGAGCTCCCCAAAGTGAGAAAGAGAGAAAAGACTTCGTCTGACGAGGGCTCTTCCCCAATCTGAGAGAAGAGAAAAAGACTCGTCTGACGGCTCCCAAAATCTGCAGGGGCTTGAAAAAAGACTCAGACGATGGGGGCCCCCAAAGTCTGAGCCTGAGAAAAAAGGCTTCAGTATGATGGGGGCCCCCAGTCTGAGAGCCTGTAGAGAAAAAACTCCTCATCTGATGGGGCCCCTCCTCGGAAAGCTGAGCACGAAAAGACTAGTAAAAAAGCGGGGGGCCCCCAAAAGTCGAAGCCTGAGAAAAAGACTTCGTGCGATGGGGCTCCCAATCTGAGCATAGAAAAGAGGCTAAACAGATGGGGCTCCCCCAAAGTACGAAAGACCTGAGAAAAGACTCGACGACGGGCTCCCCAGTCTGAGCCTGAGAAAAGACTCAGACTGACCCAGGAGCCTAAGCACGAAAGCACATACTAGATCAACAACGAAGGTAAGATCCTCTATACAGGGGCTCATTCTGAACGATCAAGATCTCATACGGCACCCGAGCAAGCTCGGAGGCAAACAATGTGACTGCAGATACAACAAAAGATAAAATCTGGTCAAGACATGAAACAAGATCAAGCTCTGAACAACGTCACAGCCCGATCTTGGGGGCTATTGTTGTGCTCAGATATATCACATGTCAGCATCACCAGATTTATCACACGTCAGCAGGTCCCACCGAGACCATTTGATTTGTCGTGCTTACGCATATGTTTTGTCATGCTTTATGCACATGACTTTTCGTGCTTATTGATTTGTCATGCTTAACGATTTGTCATGCTTAACGATTTGTCGTGCTTATAATTTGTCGTGCTGGTCCTCTTTATATAAAGGACCTCACCTTTCATTGTAAAAAAGACACTGGAATGTTTCCCTCATTCCACTTATATACCTACACCCACATTTCAGGGAAGAACTACGGTTCTTCCCGCAGTGTTCTTGTTCGATTTCTTATTTGTTTGGTGGTCAAATTCAACAAGCCACATCAGAACCGTAAATTATTTGGCCGTCAACATAGAACATATGGATAATGGTCATTTTGAAGAAGCTCATTACATGGGGGGTTATCAACGAGAGAGAAACTATGGAGAAAGGTAATTTCGTGGAAATCATCAACCTCAAAATCCCAATCACTACCATCTGGGGTTGAGGAACCATGAGAACTTCTCGTATGCGAACCCAAGAAATGTCATTCAACCACCGGCAAATTTCACGGTCAACAATGGGGAGATTGAAGAACCTTCGAAGAAGTTGACTATGGAAGAAATGTTCACCTCCTTTATGCGTGAAACAAAGACAATGTGAAGGCCATCGAGGTTCATGTGGGGCAAATTGCCAACATAATTAGGGGTCAACACTAGCAGGGTCAATTTCCTTCTAATACGGAATTGAACCCCAAAGAACATTGTAAGGCTATCAAATTGAGAAGTGGGACAAGCTACGAAGGCCCCAAGATGCCCATCGAAGTAGAGGAAGAAAAGGTGTTTGAGATAGTTGAGAATAAGGAATTTCAAAGAGAGAAAAATCACGAGATAGAAGTAGAAAAAGAGAAAGTTGAAGAAGAAAGTGGAGAGAGGAATGAGATGGAGAAAGGCATACCCTTGCCTACTCAAGACAAGGGTAAACAAGTTGTCCCACTTCCTTTCCCACAAAGATTGAAGAAGAGAGATTTGAATTTAAAGTTTGCAAGGTTTTTGGAGGTGTTCAAGAAACATCAACATACCTTTCGCTGAAGCCTTAGAGCAAATGCCCCACTACACAAAGTTTTTGAAGGATATTATGTCTAACAAGAGAAAGATGGGTGCTTATAAAACCGTCAATCTCATGGAAGAGTATAGTGCCATACTCCAATCCAAACTTCCTCAAAAGTTGAAAGATCCCGGATCATTTACACTCCCATGCAAGATTGAAAATGGAGAAAGTTATAGAGCTCTATGTGATTTAGGGGCAAGCATTAATCTTATGCCCCTCTCGATCTTCAAGACTCTTGGGCTAGGAGAGTTGAAGCCCACTACCATCAACCTCCAATTGGCGGATCGATCCATGGCACGGCATATCCACGAGGCATAATTGAAGATGTCCTTATCAAGGTCGATAAATTTATCTTTCCTGGTAGATTTTGTCGTACTTAACATGATAGAGAACAAGGCTATTCCATTAATTTTGGGAGGCCGTTCTTAGCCACCGGAGGGGCCGTGATTGATGTGAAGAAAGGAGAACTTGCCTTGAATGTTAATGATGAGCATGTGATGTTCAATATCTACAAAGCCATCAAGTTCCATGATAGTGAGGATGAAAGACATGAGTGTCACTTGATTGATCATATCCAAGCTTGTGTGGATGAACAAAGAGAGAGGAGATATCCGGGAATTCACTCGATTTTTGCTTAATAAACTCTCTCTCTTCACATTCTACTCTTCCTTTTGAACTTAATTTTGATGAGCTTGACAACTTGGATTTGTTTGACTATATTCGATCTCTTGAAGTCCCACAAGAATTACCAATGAAGAAAGATGAGAAGTACATGGAGATACACAAGGAAGCTAAGTTTGGGGGGAATCTTCTTGAAGAACATTTAAGATTTTCCCTTGATAATCTTAATGCTTGGCCTTCAAGCTTCTCGGTGGAAGGCTCTAAGGAAGAGAATCTCAAGGAGTCAAAGGCTAACAAAAAAGGAAGAAGTCAGATTTGAAACCACTTCCGGGTCATTTAAAATACGCTTTCCTCGAACAAGGTGACCTCTTTCATGTTATTGTTTCTTCATTTTTGAATGATGGTGAGTTGGAAAAGTTACTTAGAGTTCTTAAGGAGCATAAGTCCACTATCGGTTGGGATATTTCTGATTTGAAAGGCATACCACCATCTATTTTATGCATAAAATTCATTTAGATGAGTCGGTTAAGCCTAGGGTACAAGGTCAAAGAAGGTTAAATCCCATAATGCAAGAGGTTGTGAGGAAAGAAGTGTTAAAATGGTTAGATAACAACATGATTTTCCCCATAAGTGATAGTGAGTGGGTGAGTCATGTTGGGGTTATACTGAAAAGTATGCTTTTTACAAATTCATCTCGAATAGATCCAGGCACCCCTAATTTCCCAACAAGTCCAACACAAGTTGTGCCTAAAAAAGGGGGTATGACCATTGTCACCACTGATAGCTTAGAGTTTCTTGCCACTAGGACTATAGTTGGATGGAGAGTTTGCTTTGATTATCGCATGTTGAACCTTGCTACTAGAAAAGATCGCTTTCCCCTTCCTTTCATTGATCAAATGCTTGATATGTTGGCGGGGTTTAAGTTTTATTGTTTCCTCAATGGTTATTCGGGATATAATCATATCTTGATTGATCCCAAAGACCAAGAGAAGGCCACATTCACATGTCCCTATGGTACATTTGCCTTTAGGCGGATGCCATTTGGATTGTGTAATACACCCGCCACATTTCAAAGGTGTATGATGACGATTTTTCATGGAATGATTGAAAATATCATGAAAGTTTTTATGGATGATTTTTCCGTGTTTGTAACTTCTTTTGATAATTGTTTGTATAACCTTTCTTGCGTTTTACAGAGATGTATCGATACTAACTTGGTGCTAAATTGGGAGAAGTATCACTTCATGGTACGAGAGGGAATTGTGCTCGGTCATAAGGTTTCATCAAAAGGGCTTGAGGTTGATAGAACAAAGATTGTTGCAATAGAAAGGTTACCCCCACCATCGAATGAGAAGGGAGTAAGAAGCTTCTTGGGACATGCGGGATTCTATAGGAGGTTTATCAAGAACTTCTCGAAGATAGCAAGACCTTTATGTGCTTTGTTGGATATGGATGCGGAGTACAACTTCAACGATGAATGTGTGAAGGTTTTTGAGATATTGAAAGGGACGTTGATAAAAGCTCCCATCCTCATGAAATCGGATTGGAGTCAACCATTCGAAGTGATGTGTGATGCAAGTGATCAAGCGGTTGGGGTAGCATTGGGTCAAAAGAAGGAAAAGATCTTCCGAGTGATCTATTATGCGAGTAAGACGTTGAATGCGACCCAAAGAAATTACACCACAACCAAGAAAGAAATGTTGGCAGTGGTGTATAGCTTCGATAAATTTCGAGCATACTTGATAGGAGCCAAGACCATAGTCTTCACGGATCATGCAACTATTAAGTATTTGTTCGAAATGAAAGAAGTTAAGCCCCGTATCATTCGATGGGTGTTGTTGCTACAAGACTTTGATGTGGAAATCCGAGATCGAAAAGGTTGTGAGAATGCGGTTGCGGACCATCTCTCAAGACTTGAGAACATTGAAGAGAAAGATGTCCAAGTACCAATCAAGAAGAGTTTCCCCGATGAGCAAATTCTTGCACTTAAGGATAAGTGCCCGTGGTATGCCGATTTTGTGAACTATTTAGCCACTGAGACACCTCCACCAAGCCTCACTTTTCACCAAAAGAAGAAATTCTATCATGATGTTAGATTCTATGTATGGGATGACCCATATCTTTTTCGGAGATGTTTTGATATGTCCATAAGAAGATGCTTACCGGAAGAGGGATGGGAGAAGGTAATGGAAGAGTGTCACTCCTCTCCATATGGAGGTCATTTTGGTGCAAATTGAACTGCTTTCAAAGTACTCCAAAGTGATTTTTATTGGCCTTCAATTTTTCGAAATTGTCAAGTTTATGTCAAGATATGTGACAAGTGCCAAAGGATGGGAAATATTTCTAAAAGACACGAGATGCCTTTTAGGAATGTGATCGAAGTGGAACTTTTTGATGTATGGGGGATAGACTTCATGGGACCTTTTCCAAGTTCCCAAGGGTACTCATATATCCTTTCGGCCATTTATTACGTCTCAAAATGGATTGAAGCCATTCCCACAACCACAAATGATGCAAAGGTGGTTTTGAAGTTTCTAAGAAAAAATATATTCTCAAGATTTGGCATTCCTAGAGCCTTGGTAAGTGATGGTGGCTCACATTTTTGCAATCGGTGGCTAGACCAACTCTTGGTCAAATATGGAGTCAAGCATAGGATCACCAAACCCTACCATCCTCAAGCTAATGGCCAAACCGAGCTTGCAAATCGAGAAGTGAAGCAAATTCTAGAAAAGGTGGTGGGAGTTTGTAGAAAAGATTGGGCAACAAAATTGGATGATGCTCTTTGGGCATATCGAACCGCCTATAAGACACCTTTGGTGTTGGGATAACATTTGCCAGGATCTATCGGGATGACCTCATAAACACAAATTTAAATTAACAATTATTACTAGCATGGATTTACCTAAGTGAATTCAAAATAATAATTAATCCAACAACAACATGCAAATAATATTTCACGTAAAAGATCCTAGCATTCGGAATTTCTAGGAGTTTACGTAAACATACCCGTTGGAGAGACGATCTGAGACAGACAGGATCAAGTATCTGGATACCCACCAAAAGTCCTTCTCAAGTATTCCCAAGTCCTCGTCCAATAACCCCGGTGGAAGGTTCTCCGATGAACGATTTATAAAACAAGGAAAATAAAATATTGTTGCACCACCTTTGTGGATTTCTAATATTTCCAAAGCATGGAACACTAGGGGAATGAAAAGAATTCATCCTCTTATTTATACATGGGGGGGTGGGGGGGACGAAAAAATCAGCCAAAAAGGGTTTGGAAAAGATCTTTTCTTGATCTCCAAGAAATCTTGAATATATCCCATATATTCTCCTTTACATGTGTATTTTTTCACAAAAATCTCACACCCTTATTTAGCCTAATATTTTCGAAATAATAGGGGATCTTTCAAGATTGGATCTTTCTTGAATTTATGAGATATTCTTGTATTCCTAGGATACATATCTTTTTCCATAAAAATCTTTCCAAGAAAATCAAGAAAATCCTTCTTCCTATTATTTCCCTATAATTTTCTAAATTCCCTATTAAATAAGCCAAGTGGGAGTTTTCTTGAATTTATGGGATAATCTTGTATTCCAAGAATACATTATCTCTTTTCCATAAAAATTTTTCAAGAAATTTCTTCTCCCTCTTTTTTTAATATTTTCGAAAAAATCAAGGAAATATAAGCAACAATAATTTATTTTATTTTAAGCACCTTTTATTTATTGGACTATAATTGGGCTACTTGAGGGGCCTTTAGAAGAATTAAGATGGACCTTCCAATGGACTTCTAAATTCCAATATTGAGCCACAATATAATTCAGCTTATTAATACTAATTAATACCATTATATAATTAATATTGCACTATCCAATCTTAACCCATATTACGGTAATATGGCTCCCAGTTATTATTTCCCGTGTTTAAGATTATTTAGTCCATTAATTAATTAAGCCCATGAAAAGCTTTATATTAATTAATATCTTTATCATTGGAGTAAGGACAACCCAGTTTTATTATCCATACCGGAAAATTAATTCCACTTGTAAGATTTGGTATGATAAAGGTTTCGGGCCCACCAAGGGGACCAATCAAGCAAAACTTTTGCAAGCACACGATTCTCTGTATTAATTTAGCAACTGTAGTGCAATTAATATTATTGTCCAAGATATAGGGTATCGAAGTCGCAATGATTATCTTCCCATTTATAAGTCAAAGCAATAACTACTAATCACACACAGTCCTTATTAAGTGACATAGATTAAGAAATCAACAAACACTGAGGTCTAAATCTTCATCCCTTAAGTCAGTGCGAATGAGTTTATCCTCTCTGTAGGTCCGCTTCAGCGCATCGAATGCACTAGTGTAATCTCTTGGTCAAGACAAGCCAATCTGAGCCTTACACATCAACTTCTACCAATAGATTGTTCTGATCTATCTAAGTTGTGAAACACGCACTCGTATACAAGGAACTGTTAACGTGGTCTTCTGTGATCTGGTATCACCACGTTAACTACAATGTAACACTTGCTACGAACGGTTTGCAATAAATATATATAACATTCAATCATATTTAAAGCAACAGTGATAAACAATTTATTTTAGTAATAAGTGTTTAATACATAGGTTATACAAAGTAAAAGCATACTTTCACGTATAACCCCAACATTTGGGCATGAGCCCTTACCAACTTGTGTATGGCAAATCTTGTCATTTACTGGTAGAAGTGGAGTGTCAAGCCTACTGGGCCATCAAGGAGTTGAATCTTGATTTCAAGGCTTCCGGAGAAAAAAGGAAGATGATGCTTAATGAGCTCGATGAGTTTAGAAGTGAAGCATTTGAGAATTCCAAACTTTACAAGGAGAGGACAAAACGTTTTCATGATAAGATGATTGAGAGAAGAGAATTTCATATTGGGGAGAAAGTTCTACTCTATAACACAAGGCTTAGACTCTTTCCGGGTAAGTTGAAAACAAAGTGGTCGGGACCATATGTTATCAAGAATGTCACACCCATGGGGAATGCTGAACTTCTTACAAACGAGGGAGATAATTTTGTGGTGAATGGTCAAAGAGTGAATAATTATTGTGAAAATGATGAGTCTTGGTTGAATCACTTTTGTTGGATGAGGCCTAGAAAGAAAAGGAAAGTCCGTCCGGCATAAGACGTTAAAAATAGCGCTTCTTGGGAGGCAACCCAAGCTTTTTGCTTAGACTTTTTGTAGTTGATCTTTTGCTAGGTGAAACTTTTGGAAGACTTGAGCAAATAAAGAAGGATTACCGTGGGGAGAAAAGAAAGAAAGTGCAACGATGATTCCGACGAAGATGCTTAGGATGTGAAAGGAGGGAGATAGCTCTTTTGTACTCCAAACTTAGAATTTAACTCATAGTAAAATTCTAAGTTTGGGTTTTTTTTTAGAATATGGAAAATATTTGCTATTTTTGCTCCATTTGCACTGACGCACCATTCTATTTGGGACTCACATTTTTGCACCTATGCTTAGTACTTGTGATGATTAAGTTGTGTGGTGTGGCTTTCATTGCTAGATTCTTATGGGCAATTGATTGTGGATTGATGTATCAGATGATATTCTACTTTCTTGGATGATTGTATGAAAGTTGATCATCAATGCTTGTTGATTGTTTTCTTTGTCTATGTGTCATGGATGTTTTGACTTGCTAATTTGTTTGAGTTGAAAAGCCTTTGGGAGAGTGTCTCAAGTTAATTTGAAAACTAGTGAGATTTGTGCTTAAAGAACCGAACAACTTTCGATTCAAGTTCTTTGAGAGGGGATCAATCATCATACTTAGTCCTAGAACTTGCTTTGAGTCTTGCTTGAGATCACATTTATGTTGAAATAATGGGAGGTGATTTAGGCCATCTTTGTTTGAAAAGAAGTCACTTAACCAAATTTTCCCAAAAACCCAAGTGAGTTATCCGTAGTTAGCCATGTTGAGGCTATTGCCCATGTTTCTTGGTAGCCTACAATGTTTAGTCACTTGACTTTAAAAAGCTAAAAACCCCTATGCCTAGTGGAAGGAAAATGAATAAACTGGTTGAATATAAGTACAATTTAAAGTTAGTGAACTTTTATGCAAAAGTGTGAAAAAAAGAGATGAGAATTTTTTTTTTGAAAAAACAATGGAGTCAATTGTTAAAAATGTCTAGGAAAGAATGCAAGAAAAGAAGAAAAAAAAATGCCTAAAAAAATTGGAGGCAAGAAAAAAAGTGAAAAAAAAAAAAATAAAAGTTTAAGAAAAATGGGCCTTTTTAAAAACAAAAAGAAAAAGAGGGGGACAAGAAAAGATGTGTCAATTTGCTTAATTGAATGACTTGACTCAAGTGGGGGAAGTGAATGCTTTAGATGAAAAGAAAAGAAAAGTTGAAACAATAAATCATTTTCTTCCACTAGTTGAGTCACTTTTTCCAAAATTCATCCCACCTTGTCCAATGAGCCAACGTTACGTCCATAGTTATTAAAGTCGCGCCTGAGGCGCACGGCGCCGGGGCGCTAGCCACCTCGCCATAAGTCCAAAGTGGTTGAATTTTTCTCTTTCGCTCGCTGTCGCGCCTTCCCAAGCCTCGACTTCGGCAAAAAGGAGTTACGCTAAAAGGCGTGCATTAGACATCTAGGGTTTGAAATAAAAAAATATTTTTTTATTTGTCAAATAACATCAGAATAATAAATAATAATATCTCTTAAGTCTTAATATTTAAGTGAATCTAGGGTTTCAAGATTCACTTTTTTTAAAAAAAACTTCAAACACGTCTTCCACTCTTCCTCCTTTTTCCTCCCACTCACGCCCAAGGACCCTAGCCCAACCCATCCGCCACCATCCGCCGCGCCCGCCTCCAGCCACCGGCGTCCGTCCACCGCCCACCGTCTTCCAGCGGTCAGTCCAGGTTAGTTTTTTTTTCTTTTTTCTCTCTTTTTCGTTTTATGATTTCTGCTACCTCTATCCTTTTTTTTCTCGATAACTTGTAGTTTCTGGTGACTGGTGGTTGATTTATTGATATACAGTTTTTTTTAATTATATATTACAATTTGATATATAGTTTTCTAATTATACAATGGTTGATATATTAGACTCATTACAGTTTGTTTTGTTTTGTTTTTTCAGTTTGTTGGTACTTGTTTATATGTAGTTTTGTCTTGTTTTTTCAGTTTGTTAATTATATACAATGGTTCTTGTTTTGTTTTTTCAGTTTGTTGGTTGTTCATTGAGAATTTGTCAATTTGAGATGGAGGAGAGTGGTGCTAGTAGTGCTCCTGTGGCTGATCCAACTCCAATTGCCTATCCGTCCAACGATCCGGCATGGAAGTACTTCAAAATGATTGTACCCAAAAACACGAATGATTTACAGTGTACATTTTGTGATAAAATATACAGAGCAGGCGTCTGCCGTGCAAAACAACATCTTGTTGGAGGATATAAAAATGCTAGTAGGTGCACCAAGTGCCCCCCTGATGTACGCCAAGAGATGAAAGCTTTCATGGAAGGAAAGAAGAAGACTATGTGCCATTCAGACCACATATCCGACAACTATGAATATGATGGTCAAGAATCTCAAGATTATGTGGAACCTAGCAACTCCATGAGCATGCCTTTGGCTTCGCAAAACAAGAGACAAAAACAAGGTCCTATGGACATGTTTGTTAAAAAGCCTGGCGAAAGTGGATTGAAAGAGAGACAGACGACGGTGAATGAAACATATAAAAAGATTTGAGGGAGAGAGGTATAATGGGTATAGCTAATTGGATGTATGATGCAGCAATTCCTTTCAATGCTATTAACTACCCTAGTTTTCAACAGATGTTTGATCTTGCATGCCTACATGGACCCGGTTTCAAGGCTCCTAGTTTTCACGAGGTGCGGGTTACTTGTTTAAGTAAGGCTGTTGATCAAGTTGAGAAAGATTACATTGCATCTCTTCGAGCGGATTGGAAGAAGTATGGATGTAGTTTGATGGTTGATGGTTGGACGGATAGGAGGCAGAGGACGTTGCTTAACTTTTTGGTTAACTCTCCTAAAGGCTCAGTTTTCATTGAGTCCATTGAAGCTTCTGAGTATGCAAAGACAGGAGAGAAATTGGCTGAGTTGATTGATGGAATTATAGTGAAGACTGGTATAGCAGAAGACATCATCCAAGTCATCACAGACAATGCTGCCAACATGGTCCTTGCTGGTAAGAATGCTACCAAGAATTTATTCACACTTCTTGAGATTGAAAAGTGGATTTATTTGTTCAAGTGTATTTTAACTTTTTGTAACTTTTGCAGGAAAGATATTGCAAAAAAAGAGGACAAACCTATATTGGACTCCTTGTGCAGCACACTGCATAGATTTGATGTTGGAAGACATAGGAAAAATGCCTGAAATGAAAGCAACGTTGAAGAAAGCAATGAGTGTGACTGCTTACGTGTATGTTCGCCCTGGAGTAGTGCATATTATGAGGACTTTCACTAAAGAAATGGAGCTTTGTCGGGGGCTTGAGTAACTAGATTTGCTACTGCATTTCTCACTCTGCAGAGGATGCTAAAGTTGAAGGATGGCTTGAAGAACATGTTCACTTATGAAGAATGGGCACAGTCTAAATGGTCCAACGAAGTTGATGGCAAGAAGGTGACCGCAATAATTTTATCTCCAAGATTTTGGAGAAGTGTCACACACATCCTCAAGATATATGCCCCCTTAGTTCATGTTTTGAGGTTAGTTGATGGTGAAAAAAAA
This sequence comes from Stenogyne calaminthoides, assembly GCA_037126765.1. Taxonomy (NCBI): domain Eukaryota; kingdom Viridiplantae; phylum Streptophyta; class Magnoliopsida; order Lamiales; family Lamiaceae; genus Stenogyne; species Stenogyne calaminthoides. The sequence goes on along the minus strand of JBBCBC010000004.1, from coordinate 7,014,791 downwards.
CCGGCAATGGGGTACATTTATGAGGCCATGGATCGTGCCAAGGAAGCAATCATGGATGCATTTTCCAAAAATGAAGAACACTACAAGAAAGCATTTGCTATAATTGATGAAAGGTCGGAGGATCAACTCCATAAACCTTTGCACGCAGTCGGGTATTTCTTAAATCCCAAGTTCTTTTATAAAAGTGATCATGTGGATAAAGAAGTGAGCAAAGAATTTTATGCGGTCATGATGAAATTACTTCCGGAGTCTTCTGAGCAAGATAAAATTATCGCAGAGCTTGATGCATATAGAAATGCAGAGGGTGAATTTGGGCTACCTCTTGCAGTTAGACAAAGAGCAGCGGTAGCTCCGGTTGTATGGTGGGCAAATTTTGGGGCTGATGCCCCTACTTTGCGGAAGCTTGCTATCAAAGTATTGAGCCTCACTTGTAGTTCTTCGGGTTGCAAAGGTAATTGGAGTATATTTGAAAATGTAAGTGCATCTTTCATTCTTTTGTTTATTAATTATTATTTATTTTACTGTATACATGTGTCATGTGCATATTACTACAACTTTTGGTGTTTGTTAGGTTCATGCCAAAAGAATAAATAGATTAGAGCAGCAACGCCTGAATGACTTGGTCTTTATCAAGTATAATCGTTCGTTGAAGCGTCGGTATGACTCACGTGACCACATTGATCCTATCTCTTTGAGGGATATAGATGAAAGCAATGAGTGGGTGGTTGGTCTAATGGAAGATGAAGATGAGTTGGTTCACCAAGGTGAAAATTTGACTTGGGGTATTGCTACAGAAGCCATGGGAGTTGATGAGCCTGCGTATGATACTAGATCAAAGGGGAAAAAGGTTGCACCTAAAGGTGCTAACCAAGTTGAGAAGAGCAAAGAGCCGAAGGGCAAGAACAAGGGGGTGTGGGTGTGGGTGTGAGTGTGAGAGGATCATCTTTTAGCGGCCTTAGAGATGAAGATGAAAATGAAGATGAAATTGAATTTAACTTAGAAGGTGAAGATGTGGAGGAAGAAGAATTTCGTGAGGACGATCCATGTTATGATGATGAGGAGGAAGAGGAGGAGTTTGCTTTTGATGAATTCATTGATGGAGATGATTAGTTTGCTATTTATGTCTTTAATTTCGTGATTAAGCTGGATATTTACTGTTTGTTATTATCGTACTTCTATGGTTTGAAGTTTATGTCTTTACTCTTTATTTTGTGTGATTTATATGTTTTTAACCTTCAACTTGTTAGTTAATTATATGTTAGTATGATTAACTTAGGTTTACTTCCATGGTTAGGTTTACTAAGAAATTTTCAAGGTCTTATGTTAATTTTTCCAGGGATGCAAGGCGCGCGCAAAATAGGCCCTCGGCCCAATCGAGAAGAGGAGGAAAACGAGCAAGAAGTGATTCAAAATTGATCTGATTAAGAAGGATATTGGAGAATAGAGTTGAACTATGTGAAGCTCCTTGAAAAGAGGATTGCAACGAAAAAAGAATCAGAACAATCGGAGTCCGGTAGCTCAAGTTATGATCGAAACAAAACCAGTGCGCAGCAGCAAAATAGGCCCTCGGCCCAATTTCGAAGAAATTATGAAAAAGACCCATTCAAACATTCTCAGTGGCCCATGTTCAGCCATAAATGACCAACCCAAGTGCAGGCCCAATGTTGGAAAGAAAAAAAAGAAGAAGCCCATCCTGGAAGCAATTAAATTGGAAATTGGGAAGAGAGAAGGTGGCATCCCCACTTTATTTCACAAATCAGCAGCCATTTTGAAGAAAGAAGGAAACAATAGCTATACTCTCAGCTGGGTCCTACGGAGAAATCAAAGGATGGAAAATTGCTACTTGAATTGTTTAATTTTTACAATTAGCGATTTTACCAAATGCCCAAAACCGAAAGCCCCCAATCAGAAGACGGACATCATATTTTAGGGTGAGGAATTTTTTGAGAACAGTGGCAGCCGAAAAACACACACACATTCACACACACACATTCATTGTTCTTCATCTTTTATTTTATTTTTGTGATTTTGGAGCTCTTTGTCCTTGGATTAGCTTTGGATTTGGGTTTTCTACCTTCTACTTTAGTCTAAGCTTTCTATCCCTTTCTCTTTGCTTATGCTTTTGTCATTTGAGCTTGTAATAGGTAAGATTATGGAGATTTTTGGCTAGAATCATTATTTTGGTTCTAGGACTTTGAGTACTTAAATTGAAGTTTATGCATTATTGTTCTATTTGATTGGTATTTGTGTGCTTTTTTCTATTGATGTGTTTAAATTTCATTGAAAGCATGTTGTTAATGTACACAATGACATGTTTTATTTGTTGTTAATTGGAGTAAGATTGAGAGATCTATTCCATTAATAGATCATTAAATACATTACCCAATATTTTATGAGTTGAAAAAGGATTAATTATTGGGAGGGTATTAGATGATCCTAGGTGATTAGTGGGTTGTATTGCATTAGCTAGGTAGAAATACATGCTTGTGTAGTATTTCCTTTAGATTGAATTGATCGAAAGAAAATTCTAATTCATTATTTAGTTATCAACCCTATAGGAAAATGCTACAATTTCAATTGGATATGACTATAGGCATAAATGGATATTTATGTATTCAAATGCCTTGGAATCTCTTTTCTCTATTGATTGTAATCTTGTGTGATTTGAATTTGCATGAAAACATTGTTGGTGATCTTTGAGTTTTTTTTGTTGTTTTTAGCTAGCTCTTTCTTGTGACAAATTAGATAAGAATTAGAGGTAAATTTAGTTAACCAAACAACTCATTAAAATGATCATTTCTAGATAGAATTTGACTAAACGAAATTACTTTTACACTAAACCTCTCCTTGTGGGATCGACACTTGCACTCATCACTTACAATTAGATGTCGTACACTTGCGTTAGTTTATGCGTTAAGAAAATGTGGAACAAGCCCATATCCTCAGAATATCTATGCATCCAAATCTGAAATCTTGCAGAATCTTCTCGAATCCTTGGTGCAAATCGAAATATGTATAAACTAGCTCAAATCTGCACAAAATCCAAACAATGGCATTACAAGCTCTGAAGTACACAATGTGATAAAATATGCAATTTAAGCAATATAAATCTAACAAATTAGACTATTATAACTTATAAAAATCATGTATATTTTGAACTTATCAGGATGGGAATCCCTGTTGGATGAAGATCTCATGAGGAAGGGGATGGGGAGAAAAAAATATCCACATGGAACGAAGATCCCCATGGGGAAGAGGAATATGAGGAGAAAAAAATTTCCGGTTTACTTCATGAGTATGGGGATGGGTAATTCCCAAATTTGCCGGGATGGAGATTGGTCCCCATCCTCACTCCCACGTCTCGTTGACATCCCTACTCCGAAACGAAAAGGAAAGATTAATTAATCACTCTAAATACAATACAAGAAAATGAAGAATTACTTATGAAAATTTTCAAATGACTACGAAATTTTCCTACAAAAATAATTTGGTTCTTAAAAAGTGAGGATTGCCTACGATTTGTCTATCAATTTTTATAATAATCTTTGAAAAGAATACCTACACAAATAATTTCCTCGGCAAACAAATTACCTATGAGCAATCTACCTACACATTTTTAATTTTCGTGTAGGCAAACTTACCTATTCAAATAATTTCCTAGCTAGGCAATTATATTTGTAATTTAAAAATAGCTTATATAATTAAAAAAATTTGTAGGCAAATCGTAGACAATCCTTATTATTTAAGGACAAAATTATTTTCGTTGGAAATTTCGTAGGCATGTTGGAAAATATTGAAAAATTTCGTAGGTAATGCAATAATTTTTTATAGTGATATTAAAACAAAATACAGAAACAGGGAAAAAAATTGAAATTATATATCTGCTCAATCAATGCCCATGAAAAATAATCAGGTGTTATCAATAACCTTTTTGAATTAAAAATAATAAGCAAATCAATCAACAAAACTGCACGATTAATTTCCCTTCCATAATCAGACAGACACAAAATGAAAACAAACACTTGTAGAAATTAAACGAAAATATATATGAATTGTGGGAGAAAAAAGGGGTCGCTGTTGGACTTGATATATCATCATCCGATTCCTTAGGACATAGATAAATAACATTCTGTAGGAGTCTGTGGATATCTAGCATAATCGGTGCAATAGTTGTAAATCATGGAGTTGGTCTGTATCAATTGCATTTGGGTCTTTTGATTGTCGTCCAGTCCCTGCGTCTGCCACCCCGGGTTGGTCCAGTTTCTGCCACACGAGTCGCCTGACCAGGACGCCACGCAGTAGTTCTGGTAAGTCGCCACGAAATTGGGAGTGTTGGACCAGTCGGTCTTCACTCTGCCGCCTTGTGTAGCCCAGTTTTCGGCGTTCCATAGGCTCCCGTAAACTTTCATTGGCTGGTTCGTTGGGAATGCCACCCCGTTTGATGATGCGTAGTTGTTGAAAACCCTAATCGGCATGTTGTCCACCATGAAGCTGCATCAAAATTAAGTTGATTACCGACATTTTAATTGCATTTGAGGAAGTATAATTGAGGATATGGATGTGTAGCTTACATGATACGTTGTGGGTTCCAAATAATAGTGTAAGTATGGAAGTCTGCAGCGGGATCGAACCACGGCTTGAACTGTTGTTCCTTGTTGCCTACGCCTTGAGTATATACATTCGTGTGGATTGTGTACGGCGATCCCGAAGTATTCCCTAGAAACTCGAAATCAATCTCGTCGTGTGCCGATCCTAGAGATGACAACTGCAATAAAAAAAAAATCATCAGTATCATTTATTATATTGTGCCTGTAATTCTGAATTTGCCAATAAAAAATCCCTTGAATATCTTTATCATATTGTTAAATACAAAAACAATAATGTTTAATCTCAATGTATATTAAATAAGAGTATTTTAAACAATTTACCATATTTATTGGACGGAGATAAAATTACAAATGCATGGAAAACACTACAAAAAATACTGGCCTATATATATATAATGACAGAAATATGGTCATTAATTCTGTTATTATTGTTAATTTATATTTAATGACAAAATTATACTCTCGTTAAATTGAGGTTGTTTATATAGAATACTGTCATGATGAAATATGCAATAATGATAGAATTATTTCTTGTCATATTAAAGACTTTAAAGCTATAATAAAATTTACAGTGAAATAGTATATGTTTTGGCGAACTTACGTAGAAGGTTGTGACAGTGCCGGCGGAGTTTCCAGGAATGAGCTTCATCTGCACGTCGAACCTTCCATACAAGAATTCAGCATAGGACTCGAAGCCAGAGCCCGATTCGTAGTCGAGCGAAAGGGTAAGAACTTGGCCGCCGTTTTGGATCTGGGCCCGCGGGCCGCCCCCCTTTGGGTTGACCTCTTGGTACAAGTTTCCAGCTGATGAGGGGGCCAAGAGGAAGGCCATCATTAATAGAACATGAAGCATTTCTGAAACCCTAACACAAAAATCCATGTGACTACTTTTTGTTTATGTTTGTTTTGTTGTAGAGATCGATGAAATTAATTAAGAGGGATGAAATTGAAGTTTGTTGGAAAAGGTATATATAGAAATGGGATTCCATAGTTGACATTCTTGTAAAGAATGATCATAGGTAGGATAGAAATGGGAATTAAAAATCACAAACAGCTGGAAGAATTAATTCCTTTTTGTTGGTAGACTGTATTTTTCGGTCTGTCTATCACATTAGTCCTTACTGTCAAATGATATGACATGGTTATTGAGACGATTTAAATAACACCGGCTTATAGTACTCCTTCTGTACATTAATTATTTCCTCCTAGCATCTGAAAATTACATTACATATCATTATTTTTACTCATTAAAAGTCATCTATTTTAATAATAAAGTAGAAATAACTACAATATCCTCAATTAAAAGTCATTTTATCACTTTAAATACTAATAAACAACTCTAACATTAAAACTCGTGCCAAAAGTAAAGGGGTAAATAACTTTGAGACGGGGAAGAAACTTGTATGCAATATTGCATACAAGTGATATGTGCAATTATAGAGCAATTGAACTTTTTCTTATTTATTCGAGGGTCAGGCTTGCCGGGTCGGGTTAGGGCAAATTGATGGGTTTTCTTCTTTTCGCGTTGTGCATCGATTAACGCGGTCAGATTTCTTCTTCTTCTCTTCTCTTCAGATTACTGACGGATCTCATGGGTTTTCTTCTTCCTCGTTCGTGCCCTAATTTCTTGTTCAATTTAATTTTCTTCGATTCGCCGATCATTGGATAAAATCAGGATTGTTCAATTTGAATTTTGGTGTGGATTATGCGAGAAGAAGAGAGAATAAGTGTGTGGTGTTGGATTACCCCTCCACACAAAGTGTGTGCTGAAATTCGGATCCTTCTGCACTCTTCTCACGTTGAGGATTTTTTTTCGCGCTTGTATTGATTTTTGTTCATGTAGTAACATTTTTTTGCTCATAGGGTAACACTCTTTTGTTTATGTAGTAACACATCATGAAGTTGTTCTTTAAATCTGCAATTTTGGACTGTGGATTTCTTTTCGCGCTTGTACTGGTTTTGTTCATGTGGTAACACGTTTTTCTTCATAGGGTAACACTTTTTGTTCATATAGTAACACGCAAAAAACAACTTGAAAAAAAAAATTGGACTGAAGATTTTTTTTCCGCTTGTACTGGTTTTTGTTCATGTAGTAGCATTCTTTTGCTCATAGGGTAACACTCTTTTGTTCATGTAGTAACACATCAAGTTGTTCTTTAAATCTATAATTTTGGACTAGGGATTTCTTTTCGCGCTTGTACTGGTACTGTTCATATGGTAACACATTTTTCTTCATAGCGTAACATTTTTTGTTCATGTAGTAACACGTAAAAATAATTTGAAAAAAAAAATTAAAAATTATATGCTCAGTAAGAATTGAACCTGAAAAAAATATACCAGAACCATTAGGCTACAATACAATTTAATAAAAATATACTTGCATAAAATGTAATAGGTAAATAGCCAAGTGGTCTACCTAACCCGCTAGGCCCGCCCGCCCGTCCCGCCCCGCCACATGACCCACGAATTTTTATTTAATTTGTCTTAATTATAGTGTATTGCACATACCACTATTTTGCAATATTTCACAAGAATCCTACTCTTGGGACGGAGGGAGTACTTCTTAAAATTAAGAAATCAAAATTTCACGGGTTAAAATCGGGTTGAATCTGTCATGAAGACATTATTATAACTTGATTATTCTAACAATATTAATTATTACACTACAAAAAAACTATCATTTAACAAGGTGTTGGGGTTATACTGAGAAGTATGATTTTACTTTGTATAACCAAACTAAATTTCTTATTTATTTTACTGAAATAAATTATTTATCACATGTTGCATTAAATATGAATGAATGTTATATATATTTTACTGCATATTCGTTCGATAAAGTCAGTACATGTCAAATTGTAGTTAATTTGGTGATACCAGATCACAGAAGATCAAATTAATAGTTCCTCGTGACTAAGTACAAATTCACAACCCAGATGGAAATGAACAACCCATCATGAAAGGTTGAGGTGTAAAGCTCAGATTGACTTGTCTTGACCAATGGATTACACTAGTGCATCATGATGCACTGAAGATGACCTACATGAGGATAAATTCTTCGGTACTGAATATACAAGAATTAGACCTCAGCGGTTCGTTATTTCTTAATCTTCGTTCCTTAAATAGGATCGTGTGAAATTAATAACTATTGCTTTGACTTATGATGGGAAGAGAATCAATGTGATTCGATACCTTGTATTTTGGGCAATATTATTAATTACATGACGATTGCTAAGATTTAATACGGAGAATCGCGTGCAAATCGCTTTTTTAATTTGTCCCCTTGGTGGGCTCAGAATCTTTATCATACCAAATCTTGCAAGTGGAAATTTATTTCCGGTGTGGATAATAATGTTGAGTTGTCTTTACTCCAAGGACAAAGATGTCAATTAATATAAAGTTTGTTCAGTGGCTTAATTAATTAATGGACTAAGATAAACTTAAACGCGGGAAATAATAACTGGGAGCCATATTATTGTGAAGTCGTAATGTTGGTTAAGATGGATAATTCAATATTAATTTTATAGTGGAGTAAATTAATATTAATGGGCTTGAATAATATTTTGGCTAAATATTAAAGCGTCATAACCCATTGAAGGTTCAATCTTAATTCTCCTAAAGTCCCCTCAAATAGCCCAAACTAAAGTCCAATTAATGAAAAGGAGAAGAAAATATTTTTGGCCTATTTTTTCCTATTATTTTCGAAAAAATTGGGTAGAAAGAGAGAAAAGATTTTCTTGATTTTCTTGGAAAGATTTTATGGAATATGTATTCTTGCAATACAAGATTATCCCATAAATTCAAGAAAATTCAAAGATCTTATTTCTTTCCTAACTAGTTGTAATTTTTGAAAATTTCTATAATATAAGGAGGTGGGATTTTTGTGGAATATTTTATTATGGAGAAAATAATATATTGTATATATTCAAGATTTCTTGGAGATCAAGAAAAAGATTTTCCCATCTTATTCCTAGAGCAAAAATCGACCACCCCATGTATTATAAATTGGGGATGAGTTTTTCATCCCCAAGGGCAATTCCATGTGTTGGAAAAATTAAAAATACACAAAGGTGGTAGCCAATTTTTTTTTCTCTTTTAAGATTAAAATCGTTCGTTGATAATCCTCCCACCGGATTACGTTCGTGGACGTGGGACATATTTGAGAAGGCACTTTGGGTTGATCCAACGTCTCAGCGGTTTTCTCTACGAGAGGTTAGTATTTACGTGATTCCTAGATTCTGCATGCTTAGGTTTTACATGAAATACGTGTACGCATGATGATTATTTGCTTGTTGATTGTTATGTTGAATTGATTAGGATTAATTCATGTTAGTAATTAATTGATTAATTTAAATATGTATTTAAATTCAACTCGAATAGATCCGGGCACCCCTAATTTCCCAACAACTGGTATCAGAGCCTCGGTTTCGAGCTCTGTGTTTAAATTGTTATTTAAATTATGTTGGCCATTAATTTTATTAAAAATTGGATAGTAGAATTGTTAGATCTCTTTTGCAGATATCCAATTGTCATGGTATTTAATGTGTTTATTTATTTTATGCGTATGAATGGTTTTAATTCGACTCGTTCGAATTTGTTTTTCTCATGAGAAAATCCACGAGTAGACTAGTCTAGATTTAGGTGTATTTATTTTTGCAAAATAATTATAACCTGGTCGAAGACGGAGACGGAGGCGAGATATTAAAATGGATCCGGAACCATACGTGGGTGACGCGTCGTCGTCTAAACGCGCCAAGGAGAAGGCACACGCCGACGCAGACGTCACTAACTCAGATGGGCCCTTGGCGCCGGGCGCCAGCGGATCGGGCGTAAAGGCGCAATAGATGCACGGGCACCTCTGGGCGCTTGCGGCTTGAATCTTTGGATCTTAAGAGGCGCAGAACGCTGGCGCGCAGAGCAAAGCCAGGCAGTGGTCTTGCTGCGCGTCGCGGTGATGGGCGTTAAGCGTGGTCGCTCGACCAAGGGGCCGCCGGATCGGGCGATGATCCATCCCGGTTGCAAGGCGTGGCGTTTGAGGCGGAGAGAGACAATCGAGTGGGAGAAATTCAAGACGGCGTTTCTTCAAAATCAAGCCAAGAAAAATCAAACCATGAAAATTGGATAATTTTTGCCCAATATGTTTATTTTTTACGCTTTGCTTGATTTATTGTTGTATTTTCTTGTGCTTTATTTAATTTGTTTAAATGTGTTTGCATGAGAATTGCCCAAACGAAAAAATCTCAAATTCAAAAATTACTAAGTATGTTCTAATAATTAATTCGGTCATGAATCGAATTACTTTTGACCTCCATGATTTATTTATTTGTGAATTCTTTTGGAGAAATTCCCCTAAGGGACGGTCAAAAGATAGCTTTCACATGAATAAATTCTCAAAAGGATGATTGTGAATTATTATTTGTGGCGGCGATGACCCTCCCAAGAGGCTCGATCAAAACAAAGTAGTAATTCAGATTTAATCATGGTTATTACTTAGGTATAAAATTGATATGCATATACTTCAAAAGTCCCCGTCGAATTTTATATTGGTCAAGTGGAGCCAACTATTAATTTTTTTTAAAATTAAAGGTTTGTAATTGTTCTTGTTTGTAACACCGCTTGAATGTGATTTAAATGATGACCCTCCCAAGAAACTCATTTAAAAAGCTGTTTTTGAGATGTTGGGCGATGCATGTTCATATTTTTTTTGAGATTTCAATATGAATCATGTGATCGAATTATGTGATTTTCTTTGTGGTGATCCGGATATTAACACAAGATGTATGTTTATTTTCAGTATCATCATGTCGCAACCTTTTAATCCATTGAAATATATGCTCAAAGAAAACCAACTTACTGGTGAAAACTATGGAGTTTGGAAAAGAAATATGAAATTTGTCCTCACTGCACAACCACAACATTGGGTTCTTGGGGGATCCAAACCTGAAAAACTTACTGATGGGTCATCAAATGCGGAGAGATCCATGTATGAAATGCGGGGAGCGAGCCAACAAATTTATGAAGTGTATGATCTTGACTTCATTGTCTGATGATTTGAAACACATTCATAAAGATGTTGAAACAGCTGCGGAAATCATGCAAAGTCTCGAAGAAATATTTTCAACAGAAAGCCGCATGACTGAACGTTTTCATGTTGATGGTGTGGCCAAGCTAAAGATAACGGATGGAACACCTGTAAGGGATCATGTTCTCAAAGTCAGGCGCCAATTTGAAAAACTTGCTTACCTCGGTGCCAAGTATGATGATGGGGCTCAAATCGAATTCTTGTTCCTAACTCTTCCAAGATGTTTTAATGAGTTTTACTGTAGTTTTGTGATGAGTGATCACATGTTTACTATGGATACTCTACAAGATATCTTGGAGACGATAGAGAAGCATTTGGGACAAGAAGACGAGGTTTTGGTGACTAAGAAACTTCTTTCAAGATCTAGTCCAGTGGAAGGCAAGGTCAAAGTGAAAATGATCAGTCGGAACCAAAGCAAAGCTCGTGCTAAGAAAGGCAAAGGTAAGACGGTAAGTGGGTTAGGAATCCAAAAGAAACCAAAGGGGAAGTGTTTTAACTGCGGTGAAAAAGGACATTGGAGGTGGGCCTGTTCCAAACCCAAAAGGAATGGAAAGAAAGGTAATTCTCTCGCACTAGTTGTTGAAACTTGTTTAGCGGCGTATGTTACTCATTCGTGGGTAGTGGATACGGGATCCACTGATCATGTTTGTTTCACATTACAGGGGTTCAAGCGGACCCGACAACTTAGTGGAAGAGAGATCCTCGTCATCACCGGGCGATGCTTCTTCGAGTGGCAAATGAAGCGATGGGAGACGTGCACCTGTCTTTTGAAGACAAGAGTTTAATTTTAAGAGATGTTCTTTATGTTTCAGTTTTTCATAAAAACCTTATTTCAGTTTCAAAACTATTTGATGATGGATATTTTGTTCGTTTTAATAAGCATGTTACTGTTTTTCGTAACGATGTGGTTATATGTCATGGAACATTACGGAACAATCTCTACATTATTAACTGTGCACATCACACACACAATGCATCCTATAACTCATCTACTATTTCGAGCAAAAGGAAACGTACGACCAATGTGAACGAGACACTTCTTTGACACCTAAGATTAGGTCATATTAATCCAAAAATGATCTAAAGGTTGGTACAAGATGGTTCATTTGAGTCTTTCCTGGTTGAACCATTTCCAACTTGCGAATCATGTTTGGAGGGTAAAATGACCAAGAGGGCATTTGGAGCCAAGGGGCTTAGAGCTAAAGAAGTGTTGGAGATCGTTCACACCGATGTATGTGGTCCAATGCAAATCAAAGCAAGGGGCGACTACGAGTATTTTGTTACATTTATTGATGATTACTCACACTATGGGTACATTTTCCTAATGAAGCATAAATCTGAGACCTTTGATAAATTCAAAGAATTTAAGGCTCAAGCAGAGAATCATAAGAGAAAAAGTATCAAGTTTCTACGATCTGATCGTGGAGGCGAATACCTCAGCGATGAATTCTTGAACTACCTGTCGGAAGAAGGGATTGCAACCCAGTTGAAAGCACCCGGTACCCCTCAACAAAATGGGGTTGCAGAACGAAGAAACAGAACGCTTCTAGAAATGGTAAGATCAATGATGAGTTATGCGGATTTACCAAAATCGTTTTGGGGTTACGCCTTGCAAACAACGGTTTATATTATGAACTTAGTGCCATCCAAATCGGTTCCAAAAACCCCTAGGGAGTTGTGGACAGGGCGCAAGCCCAGCTTAGGACACATGAGGATCTGGGGGTGTCCGACATACATGTTGGATAGAGAAGCTGGGAAATTGGATGCACGTTCGGAATTAAGGTTATTTATAGGATACCCCGAAGGAACGAAGGGATACATGTTCTATGGTCCCGAAGATCAAAAGGTCGTAATCAGTACGCACTTTAGATTTTTGGAAGAAGATTATATGAACGATAAAAAGCCTAAAAGCGGAATTACCTTGGAAGAACTTAAGGGGCCAACTCTGTTGCCAACTGTGCAAGAAGATATACCACGCGTCACACCTACACAATCGGAATCTCGTCGTAGTGGGAGGGTTGTCCGGCAACCCGAGAGATTCTTAGGGATCGGAGAGTCCTCGGACTTGATCTCGGGAGAAGAATCAGATCCATGGTCCTACAACGAGGCTATCCAAGACAAGGATGCGACATCTTGGCAAACAGCAATGGAAGTTGAGATGGGTTCAATGGATCACAATAAGGTGTGGGAGTTAGTCGAACCACTTAATGGGATAAAACTCATTGGATGCAAGTGGGTATACAAGAGAAAAAAGGGACTGGACGGGAAGGTTGAAACCTTCAAAGCAAGACTCGTGGTGAAAGGGTACACCCAGAAAGAATGGATCGATTATGAGGAAACCTTTTCGCCCGTAGCCATGCTTAAGTCCATCTGAATTCTCTTGTCGATTGCTGCGCACCTAGACTTTGAGATCTGGCAGATGGATGTCAAGACAGCTTTCCTCAACGGAAGTCTTGACGAAGAAATCTATATGCAACAACCCGAAGGCTTCATTGAAAAAGGCCAAGAGCATCTGGTTTGCAAGCTGGAGAAGTCCATTTATGGGCTGAAGCAGGCATCCCGTGCTTGGAATCAATGTTTTGATCAAGTGATAAAATCCTACGGTTTTGATCAAAATAATTTCGAAAGTTGTGTGTACAAAAAGCGTGACAAAACTGCCTTGGTATTCTTGGTACTCTACGTAGACGACATTCTGCTCATCGGGAACGATGTAAAGATGTTGTCAGACGTAAGGGCATGGCTGTCAAAACAGTTTGATATGAAGGACTTGGGAGAAGTCGGTCACGTCCTAGGGATCAAGATCACTCGAGATCGCAAGAAAAGAATGATCTGACTTTCGCAAGCTTCATACATATATACCGTTTTGAAGCGATTCAGCATGCAAGATTCCAAGAAAGGCTTCGTACCGTTCAGACACAGAATCCATCTATCCAAGGAAATGTGTCCCAAGACACAAAAGAAAATAGATGACATGAAAGGCATCCCTTATGCTTCAGCTGTGGGAAGCCTTATGTGTGCAATGCTGTACACGAGACCGGATATTTCATTGGACTGCGGTTAAGAACATTCTGAAGTATCTGAAAAGGACACGGGACAAAATGTTAGTTTATCAATCGGACAGTCTAATCCCCATTGATTACACGGACTCAGATTTCCAATCAGACATAGACTCCAGAAAGTCAACCTCGGGTAGTGTGTTTTACATGGGGGGAGGAGCCATGACATAGAGGAGCGTTAAGCAGAAATGCATCGTCGATTCTACCATGGAAGCCGAATATGTAGTTGTTTGTGAAGCAGCGAAAGAAGCGGTTTGGCTCAAGAACTTCATGGTGGACTTGGACGTCGTTCTGAATTTGCCCAGCACGATCACGGTTTACTGTGATAATGGCGGAACAGTTGCAAATTCTAGGGAACCGAGAGCCCACAAGGCCAGCAAACACATAGAAAGAAAATACCATCTTATACGAGAAATCGTTAAAAGAGGAGACATAGAGGTGTCAAAGATTGCATCTGAAGACAACCTAGCAGATCCATTCACAAAGGGTCTGCCTCAGAGTACATTCGAGAGACATGTGGAAGGAATGGGTGTCAAGAGCATTGCCAATCTGCTTTGAGTATAAGTGGGAGAAATATTATTAGGTTCGCGTGGGGTGAAATTATATGTCACATAGAACACAAGACATGATGTAGTATACTTAAAAGCAGACTTTGAGTATAAGTGGGAGATTGTTGGGGTTATACTGAGAAGTATGCTTTACTTTGTATAAACAAACTGAATTTCTTATTTATTTTACTGAAATAAATTATTTATCACATGTTGCATTAAATATGAATGAATGTTATATATTTACTGCATACTCGTTCGATAAAGTCAGTATGTGTCACATTGTAGTTAATTTGGTGATACCAGATCACAGAAGATCAAATTAACAGTTCCTCGTGACTAAGTACAAATTCACAACCCAGATGGAAATGAACAACCCATCATGAAAGGTTGAGGTGTAAAGCTCAAATTGGCTTGTCTTGACCAAAGAATTACACTAGTGCATCATGATGCACTGAAGAGGACCTACAGGAGGATAAATTCTTCGGTACTGAATAAACAAGAATTAGACCTCAGTGGTTCGTTATTCTTAATCTTCGTTCCTTAAATAGGATCGTGTGAAATTAATAACTATTGCTTTGACTTATGATGGGAAGAGAATCAATGTGATTCGATACCTTGTATTTTGGGCAATATTATTAATTACATGACGATTGCTAAGATTTAATACGGAGAATCGCGTGCAAGCACTGCTTGCTTGATTTGTCCCCTTGGTGGGCTCAGAATCTTTATCATACCAAATCTTGCAAGTGGAAATTTATTTCCAGTATGGATAATAATGTTGAGTTGTCTTTACTCCAAGGACAAAGATGTTAATTAAAATAAAGTTTGTTAAGTGGCTTAATTAATTAATGGACTAAGATAATCTTAAACGCGGAAAATAATAACCGGGAGTCATATTATTGTGAAGTCATAATGTGGGTTAAGATGGATAGTTCAATATTAATTTTATAGTAGAGTAAATTAATATTAATGGGCTTGAATAATATTTTGGCTAAATATTAAAGCTTCATAACTCATTGAAGGTCCAATCTTCCTAAAGGCCCCTCAAATAGCCCAAACTAAAGTTCAATTAATGAAACGGAGAAGAAAATATTTTGGCCTATTTTTTCCTATTATTTTCGAAAAAATTGGGTAGGAAGAGAGAAGATTTTCTTGATTTTCTTGGAAAGATTTTATGGAATATGTATTCTTGCAATACAAGATTATCCCATAAATTCAAGAAAAGTCAAAGATCTTATTTATTTCCTAACTAGTTGTAATTTTTTAAAATTTCTATAATATAAGGAGGTGGGATTTTTGTGGAATATTTTATTATGGAGAAAATAATATATTGTATATATTCAAGATTTCTTGGAGATCAAGAAAAAGATTTTTCCATCTTATTCCTAGAGCAAAAATCGACCACCCCATGTATTATAAATTGGGGATGAGTTTTTCATCCCCAAGGGCAATTACATGTGTTGGAAAAATTAGAAATCCACAAAGGTGGTAGCCAATTTTTTTTTCTCTTTTAAGATTAAAATCGTTCGTTGATAATCCTCCCACCGGATTACGTTCGTGGACGTGGGACATATTTGAGAAGACACTTTGGGTTGATCCAACGTCTCAGCGGTTGTCTCTACGAGAGGTTAGTATTTACGTGATTCCTAGATTCTGCATGCTTAGGTTTTACGTGAAATACGTGTACGCATGATGATTATTTGCTTGTTGATTGTTATGTTGAATTGATTATGATTAATTCATGTTAGTAATTAATTGATTAATTTAAATATGCATTTAAATTCAACTCGAATAGATCCGGGCACCTCTAATTTCCCAACACAAGGATGTTAACGAGTGCTATATATAAAAGTCCTCATTAATAACAAGGGCTTTAAAGATGGTTCTGATAACCCTTGGCACTAATAAGAATTTCAAAGTCCTTGTTACTAACGAGGGCGTTAACGAGCAATAAAATTTCCCTCTTTAAAAATACATAAAATATATGATACATATTTATTAGGAGTGAAAATTTAATGAGTGAATCACCTAGCCCAATGACAACTGTATATCACAATAAAGTTTTGTGACTGAGAGGTCTCGAGTTCGTGAGAATATAATGAATAAGTCACTTTTGCCCAATAAAAACACTAGAGCATGTTAGACCTTTGCACAACGAGGTTTTTGGTGCGAAAGCTAATCCGAAACCAGCAATCGCATGATACATATTTATTAGAAGTGAGAATTTAATGAATAGGTCACTTAGTCCAATGACAACACTAGAGCATGTTAGACCTTTGCACCTCGAGGTTATGGGTGCGAAAGCTAGTTCGAAATCTAACTTTTGCATGATACATATTTATTAGAAGTGAGAGTTTAATGGATAAGTACACATTTAGCTCAAAGGCATGCAATGCTAGAGCAAATAAGAGTTTTGTCGGTAGGAGGTTTTGGTTTAGAACCTGCTAAAATTTTAATATCTAAATTATCCTTTAACGAGGGCAATTTATTTTAAAATTGTCTAAATTGTCTTTGAACGAGTGTGGTTTATTATCTTTTAGCGAGGGCAATTAATACCGAGGGCGCATTTGCCTAAATTTTCAAAATTATCTAGCGAGGGCAAAACTGCCTTCGTTAATATCGAGGGCGCATTTGCCCTCGTTAACACCGAGTGTTTTTGACTAACCTTACTAAATATGTTAACGAGGAGAAAATTATCGATGGTTATTCACCCTCCTTAAAATATATAGTAAACAAAGTAACTATAAATTAATGTAATTATATTATACCCAAGATTTTATTGACGCTCAATTTTCTTTTGTGAAACTGGTCATTAAATAAACCCATTCGCCGTCATTAATTCATGAAACGACCAAATGATGATGAAATATAATCACTTATTTTAAATAGGGGGAGTGACTCTCCACTACAAAAAGTCACTAACAAAAAAACTCTTAGGTACATAACAAAAAAAATAAGAAAAAATGATTCTAAGGTACAAAAAAGTGGTCAAAAAGTCCAAGTTGCCCTTCGGCCCAGTTTTCTGCACTTCTAACACGTTTCTGCACTTCTGACTCATTTTAACTTTTTGTATTTTAAAATTTTAAAAGTTCAAATTTTTTTAATTTACTGAATTAATTAAATTATTAATTAATACAAAATTTTGAATTTCAGCACCATAATAATTTTAGTGATTTAGTAATTTTAAATTTATGCACTTTTCGATCAATTTTATGGTGCATTTTTTTAAAAAAATTATATTTTGGATCAATTTAAAAAAAAATGTATTTTGAAGTCCAAAAAATATGCAATTTTCAGAAAATAATTTTTTTAAAAATTTATGCACTTTTGGGCTAATTTAGAAGTGCATTTTTTTGTATTTTATGTACTTCTAGGTAATTTTTAGAGTGCATTTTTTTAAATTTATGCACTTGTGAGCCAATTTTAGAGTATATTTTTTTTATTTTGTGTACTTATAGGCAATTTTTGGAGTGCATTTTTTTTCAATTTTTAGAGTGCATTTTTTTTTAAAAAAATTGTATTTTGGAGTGCATTTTTTTAAAAATATTGTATTTTAATCAATTTTGGAGTGCATTCTTTTAAAAAAAAATGTAATTTAGATCAATTTTGAAGTGTATTTTTTTAATACATACACAAAAATCATCACAAAATAAAACAAACTAAAAAGAAAAATACTAAAAAAAATCCTAGAGAAACCCTAAATTACAAATTACACAAATCTACAAAAATAAAACCCTAAAAATTACACAAATCTACAAATCTAATGGTAACCCTAAAAAATAAAAAAAATACAGAAATTACCTAAATTAAAAAAAATACATAAATTAAAAAATACAGAAAAATAAAAGAAAAATTACAAAAAATCCAAAAAAAATACAAAAATCACGGATGTCACCATCTTCTCTGCCGTATCGCCGCCTTCTTCTCCGACGAACCACCAAGACCATCACCTTCAGAGGATAAGAAACAAACACATCTGGAAATTGATTTTCTCCGTCGCGCGTTTCCGCCCTGATCCACCACCACCCTCATCATCATCTTCCACCATGGCGCCGCCGCAGCCACCCCGCAGTGGATTTGTACAGATTCGTCCATATTTGTATAAATCCACCCAGATCTGTACACATATCCATCACCGGAATCGTCAACCACCATCACCAGACCCATCACCACCACCACAAACCATCATCCGTAAAATATCACCACCACCCAAAGCCCAAAGCACAGCCACCACAAAAAACCACCAGAATTGTTTTTATTTGGGGGGGGGGGTTAGGGGAATTTTATTTTGGTGTTGGGAGAGAGAAGGCGGGGGGAGTCACTGGTTTTTTACTTGTGGTGGAGGTTATGGCCGCCGGAATTTTTGTGGGTGGAGTAATTTGGGTGAATTGTAAAGAGAGTGTGAGAGAAAATGAAGAGAGAGAGAGAGAATAAATGAAATGTGAGGGGGGGCCGATTATTGATGGGGAGAGAGGGTGATATGGGTGAATTGTAAAGAGAATGTTATCTGTGGGCCCGAGTAGTGTAACTTTTAAATCTGATGTGCTCACTTGGTAAAAAAAAAAAAAATCATAAATACATACAAAAATGAGATAAATGGTATTTTTGATACAAATTGTATCTTAGAGTTACTTTAAAAATATTTTGTACCTTAAAGTTTTTTTGTTGAAAACTTTGTAGTGGAGAGTCATTAATTCTTTTAGAGTAACACTTATGTGAATCAGGTTCACACATGAACTCTATCACTGTTATGTGTAAAAATTATCACTGTTATGCACAAAAACTTTCACTGTTTAAAAATATAAAGCATTTTCTATACAGTGATTGTTTTTGTTCATAACAGTGATAGTTTTTATACATAATAGTGAGAGTTTTTGTATGTAACAGTGATACTTAAATAACCGAGTTCATAGCATGAACCAGGTCTATACAAGTTTTTGTCATTCTTTGATTTAAATAAATTTTAAACAATGTTGACTTGATTAACTTAAAAATTCAATGTACTTGAATTAATCCTTTTTTTAATTTGTTTCTTCAACTTTTTATTTATTTTACTTTCTTTATAAGAATTAATTTGTCATCACTATATTCAAGAATATTACAAACAACAAATATGTAGTATATATATATATGTTCTTATGCAATAGTTTGTAAATTAATGACGTGAGAAATTTAAATTCCAAATAGAAAAATCATGAGGAATTCAATCCAGAAAATATAAACAAGGAGATTTTAAACTTGTGATAATTGATCGTCCTGTTCATTTGCTTTAAATCAAATAGAACACTAAAATATTTGTTCCTCCATTTTTGTACGTAGATATATCAAAAGAAGTTATATATTTTTATCAATTAATTTGTTGGCAGGTATCATGTAAATCATACTTATTTTCTTGGTGAAAATTGCATTATATTTCTATCTATTTGAAGAGTTCATTTATTTATTGTTTTGCTCATTTTAGATGCCTTGATTCTGGCCTGTAAACTAACCATCTGCTCTAACCTGCATTTATTTTATACCCAAAAGATTAAATTTAATATTTAAAAATTATAGAAATGTCAAACCCATAGGTACATAGAAATCGTCACGTCGAATAATTAATTAGGTAAGTGTGTCGGTCGTATTAACAGATGATGGCTTCAATTAATTAAAAAATAAATTACTCCCCGGGCTTTGATGAGTCGTGCTCAGCAAAATTATTATTTATTTTTCTTTAGAGAAGGAGTGCTCAACAAAAATTTTGTATATATTAAAAGGCACATACAAAATAATTAATAATTCATGTCCAACTAATGAAAAATTCCTAGATACAAATATTCAAGTTTGCACAAATGGTCCCATAACTTTAGTCTCATTTTTTTTTATTGTCGATTTAGTACCAATAATTTTGATAATGTCCAATTTTAATCTCAAATTGACCGGAACAACATGTTTTGTCGTTTCAATTATTTTTTTAATACCTATAATAAATTAATTGAACTAATTATTATATATATTTTGTATTTATAATATATAAGATAAAAACTCACATGAGACGGTCTCGTGCATGCATGAGATGAAGGTACAATTTGAAACAAATCAACATTCACCCCTCCCAAAATGTTAAAACGTATTAAGTCCAAATTATATTTCATCTCATCATGAGACAGTCTCACATAAGTCAGCTCGGATCCACTGTTCTATTTCCCTATTCCATCTACTGTTTTACATCTTAGATTAATGACAAGTGTACATCCCAATATATCTAAAAATATGATAATAACACCTTAATAAAACCAAATAATCTATTAAGGAAATTATATTTATTTAATCAAAACTAATTAATTCCTACCAAATCTCATTCCAAAAAATCTTATAAAAATATTTATAATTAATTAATTTAAGCTACATGTATATATTAATAAAAAAAACTAAATTTATTAAATATTAAGTATAAATTAGAGTACGTATATAGTTATATTAGTCTATCATATATAAATTAAAATCCAATAAAAAAATATAAAAATTTTAATCTATCATATATCTTTTAAAATTCAATAAAAAATATAAAAATTTTATTAGAAGAAAAAAAACCGAAAGCATATGTCATTAAAAATAAACGACAAAATATAAGGTGAACAAGTTTCACACTAGGAATTCGTGAAATTGATTAAGGGGTGTGACTTATATTATTAAAGGGTATTAGTCGTGATAACTAGAGGATATGAGTTATTACTTTAAAAAGGGTATTACTCGTGATAATGAAGGGTATGACTTATATTATTAAAATGTATTACTCGTGATACTGAAGGGTATGACTTATATCTAAAAATATTATAAAATTTTACAAGTAAACTCGATAAATACATATAAAATTTGTACATGCTTATATTAAACTCGATAAATACATATAAAATATTATAAAATTTGTACAACTAAACTCGATAAATTCATATTTTTTTATTGAATTTTAGTTTATATATGATCGACTAATATATCAATATACATATATACTCTAATTTATACTTAATATTTAATAAATTTAATTTTTTTATTAATATATACATGTAATTTAAATTAATTAATTATAAATATTTTATAAGATTTTTTTGGAATAAAATTTGGTAGGAATTAATTAGTTTTGCTTAAATAAATATAGGGTTTCCTTAATAGATTATCTGGTTATATTAAGGTGTTATTTTCATATTTTTAGATATTATGAGATGTACACTTGTCATTAATCTAAGATGTGGAACAGTAGATGGAATAAGAAAATGGAACGGTGGATCTGAGCCGCACACAAGTGTATCTCTTATAATAAACCTTAGGGTTTCCTAATTGAGAAGGTGGGAATATAAACACGCCACATCGTTTTTTGTTAGTGCCGAGCAGGAATTTAAACCAAATTCGTCCCATAATTTTCCATATTTATTGAAATGGTTCCGTAACTATCAACATTTTTAATTTAGTTCCACAAGTATTCAATTTGTTCCAATTTAGTCACAAACCGTCGGAGATTGATTAGAAAACCCCAAAATAATGTCGTTTTAGTCGCGAAAATAGGGGGTGCATGATAGACACATGAGTAAAGCGAGGTCGTTTTGGGTGTTTTTGGATGATCTCTGATGGTATGAGGCTAAATTGAAACAAATTAAATACATGTGAGACTAAATTAAAAAAGTTAATAGTTATGGACCATTTCAATAAATGTGAAAAATTATGAGATGAATTTGGTTTAAATCCTGTGCCGAGTAAAAATGGATAAAGCATCACGCTTCTATATATAAGTGAAATATGTGTTTTCATGTTGTATATGTTAACTGAAACAATGCAAATCTATGTTCTTCTCTTTGTGGTGAAAGACACATACATGCAATAATTAGACTGAGCCAAAAGGCTTTAATTTGATATAGTCAAGTTCTTTATTAATTGTAAAGCGGCTGAAAATGAATTTTCCATGTGTAAAATAGAATTACAAGTCAGTTTACAAAAAAAAAAAAAGCTAATTAAGGCCAAGAGAATAAATTCATATTTGCCTGAAGGCAAATATAACTTGTGTGTACTTTTTACGTCAATTTAGAATTGGTGCAATTGAATTTTATTTTATTTTTCATTTTTTTTACCCGGCCCGATCGGAACTCGGACCGAGTGGATACCGGTTCACCCGACCCAAATGACTCATGTATTAAGGTATAAAATTTAGTGTTCATGGTTCATTCAAATTAAAATTGAATCCAATTGCCTGAAATGAGACTGCTCTTGCTATGTCCAACCATATATTATATTATTGTGTGTAAACACAAGTTAGTTCATGAATAATACGATTACCCAACTGTTGAAACATGAAATATTATTAGTAAATCGTATGTTTTGTATTGATTAAAAATGTAAATGTACAATTTTTAGTATCTATAATTGGATCACTAATTAAACCGTTGCAAACAATCCTCTACCAACTCAACTATCCAATAAATGTCTTTTTAGAGCTTTACAAGATTTTTTTTTTAATATTTTCACCCTCAATTAATTAAGGAAAAGAAAATGTTAATTCAATTGAAGAAATACGAAAGATGGTTGCACTAATACACATTTGGGCCTGGACAGCTGTGAAAAATGACCTTGGAGAGCGGTTATAACCGCTTCCAAAGCATCAATCGCCCAAAAATAAATAATAAAAAACCGTTGTTGTCGAAAAAGCACTTGGACATGGTTTTTAACCGCTTTTCAAGTTTAAATTGACAAATAATTGATAACCGCGTCCAAGTCTTATTTTTTTTAAATTAAGATTTTACATAAATGCCAGCTTGAAAACCGATTGTCCAATATCTTTTTTTTTAATTATTAATTTACATTTTAAAAATCCTATAATAAAACTATAAACCAAAACTTATATATATCGTTGCCATATAACATAAACCAAAAAATCCTATAATAAAACCATAAATCACATATATATACCAAAACATCGAAATATATAAACATACAATCATAAACATACGTCCAATACACCAAAAAACATGAAATATATATCATCACAAATATATAATTTAATAACATGCTACCAATATTTCAAACAACATTCTCTCAATATTGATCGTATGAATATAAGAAACGATTATAAAGGCAAACCCCGTCCAATCGTTTTTCCATTTCTCCATCTTTTTCTTAGAGTAAGACTTGAGCTCACGTTCATAGACAAACTGCAAAACAACGAATCAATCAATATAGTATTAATTTTATTCAATCAATAATAATTTAAATAAATCAATAATTGACTTACATTGGGAGGAATGTTAGTTTATAGAAACGCCGGATTATATCTTCTATAAAGCAACAAACAAAATGTCCAATCTCGTTGCCTCGGAACCCGTTGATTAACAATATAATCACGTATTACAATTATGATTTCTTTCTATTAATTAGTTTGATAATTTACTAAATTAAATTTACCTTAATGTTAATCCAAATTTATTTAACATGGATCTTGAGCCCTCGACTCTCAAGGCGAATTCGATACATCGTTATTATTATTATAATTAAAAAATAAAATAGATTAAATATGCATAATATTAAAAGTAAAACAAATCATTATATAGAATATTAAAATGAACTTACGCCTTCCATATATGAAACGAGATCGAGCGATTTGAATAAACTCCATCATGAATAAAATACACACTTAATGTATTCATGTGTATGGCGACCAACACCCAATGGTTCATATATTATATTGAGAGTATTAAAATTAACTCGCAAATTTAGCATATATATGTGCAAATATTATAAACATGAATACAAATTTTAACAAATGTTTATCACTCACCCCACATTTGTTGGCCAAAAAATGAGATGATCGCTTTTTAGATCCAAAGATGTGATTAACGAACCCATCCATGGTCTGCACCCTATCACCCATTATGCAAGACACTTGGGGAGACGAAGGAGTACATTCCACTTGCTTCGGTTATCTCTCGAGAGATATAGCTCACCCAAATATCTTTAACCAACATATATACGCTAATTAATATTTAAAAGAAAAAATTAAACTTTTTGGCAACTGTTCGTTGGTATACCCACCATATTCATGTCTTGAAGATCAAAAGCATCTAAAGATGTCTTAAATCACGCCATATCCGACACTCGTGGCGGTACGGATGCTCCCTGGCGACCCATAGCCCGGAAATAGATCATCGGGGCGATCATGCGAATGTCGCCGAAATCATGGTCTCGAGATAGACGCCCTCGAATCACAAAAACAAAAGATTATTATTTAATTATTTGTTTATAAATAATAGTTTGTAATTGAAAGATAAATTAATGGATAGATTACCACTTCTTCGATGATGCGTTTATGCCTTTGGGATCGTGAATATTCCCTCCTCGAAATTTCGGTAGTCCGAAATAAGTCAAATCGGGTAACAATAGGCTCACTCTCTCCGGTTTTTCTTCTTTCCTCTTTCTCACGATAGTGATGAAAATCCCTTTATTAGATATATTAAAAGTGAATATATAAAAAAATTAAAAGTTAGGATTTTGATCTCACCATATTTTCTCTTATTCGTATAACCTTTTGTTCGATCCACGATATCGCGCCTCCATCGACTTGGCTTGATCGAGATTTTTATTACTTGATTCTACAAAGATAATAGAAATATGATAAACACCTTGAAAAACTTAGGGCATTAGAAATTGAAAAATGACATTGATCAATTTTACACGAAATCATCCTCCATAGCTCTTACAAACTCCTCCCCAAAGATGGAGCCACCATAGGGCTATTCGATCATAAAGACCCAGTTTTGATCTCGTGTGTTACTTCTCAACCAAGTCCTGAAATTCTTGGCCATTAAGACAATATTTGTTGTGAGGTCAAGACCTCAAGGTAGTCTATAATGCATATAACATAACAATTTAGTAAATTTAAGGGTCATACTACAACTTTCAATAAATATATAATTAACATACCGTAAGCTCGTCCCCATAATCTTTCCTTCAAAGCGAAGATTTTTTTTTTACTATATAGGGATCATGCTCACGATTGCAGCTCCAATGTAGAAGGACAACGACTCAATTACTGTCCAAACTCATTGAACGATAAGCTAATAACATAGTATTTAATTAGGTTCAACGATCAATCAATATATTTATCGATTTCAAACTGCTCAATTGTAATAAAATTACCGAAGTGTTTTCCCTTTACTCTGAGCTCTCTTAATAGATGACATTGTGACTATACCTCGAAAGTTCCTCATAGTGCTAGTGGTGGTGGGAGCATCGAAACTTCAAAAGTCATCATATGCACCATGATCATATCGCCATGATCTCCATCGAATCTCCATCATCTCCTGGATATGGAAAACGAGACATGATCCTGTAAAGTTGAAAAACAACATTTAATAAACAAAAACAAACAATATTCACAACCGGGATGTTTCATGTATTAACAACATTTCTATGTGGCAACAACCGGATGTTTCATCTCTTACAACCGACATTAGACCAAAATATCAAACTCTGTTTCTACAAGGTACAATCATACATACATAGTGTGGCGGGGGACGAAATGGTGTGTGATTTTACAACACTAGGCGTTCTAGGAGAAAGACCTTGTATAGAAACCATAACATGGTCCTGATAAGAACCTAAATCAAACGTAACATTACATGAATATCCCCAAATTGTTTCTACCCTGTAATCATGCATCACATGGAAACGAAAAAAAGAACCGTGAACTACTTCATAGCGAGAAAGCATTCTAGGCCATAGACCTAAAGAACATTAACACTTTCCGATAAGAACTATCTATGCATGCATACATGATACATCTACTTATAAGTTACATTTGCATCATCATAGGTCATGGGAGGTACACGTAGATGGTAAATTAAAATTTCAGGTTGATAGCGAGACTTTTATACTATGAACACATGTGTATTAGGCTTGAATGACATTTTTCTCAAGTAGATCGACCAAGAAATTAATTCTTATACCATGAAAGACACAATTCAAAAATGATACCAATCCACTGTGAAAACAACAAGAGCAACATAATATAAACCAACAAGAGCAACATATATAATATAAACAAAACTAAGATTGAAGCAAAATATATAATTTCAAATTTAAAAATAACGGACAAATAAGAAAAAAAATGAACACATGAATCTCGATATTCTTGATATTACTAAGATTGAAGCAAAAATGAACACATGAATACATGAACACATAAAAATAATCGGACAAATAAGAAAAAATGAACACATGAATTTTAATACTAAGTGTTATGGAGGCAACGACAATAATTTTGGGGATAAGCGTGGCCAGTAGGGGCCTGAGGAGGAGAGGAGGCGACAATTTGGGGGAGAGGGAGAAGCCGACGACGGCGGCCAGCAGTCAACCATGACGACAACAATTTGGTTTTTGTGGAGAGAAAGAAATGAAAAGAAATCGAGAGCTAGGTCTCGTTTCTAGATTGATATATATTAGATATATAAAAAAAAAACAACATATCCAAGTTTTACTTAGGCAAAATGATAAATTTATTTGGGTTTGAAACCGCCGTTTTCTTTTTTTTTTTTTAATAAAACCGCTCTCCAAAATTACTTGGAAAGTCGTTTGAAAAAAAATTTCCAATCTTGTTGTCAAGCTCAAATGTGTAGTAGTGTTGAAGAATTAAAAAGTAGAGATTAAATTTTTTTGTATTCCACTAACTTTGCTTCGTTTTGAAATTGATCCCGATTATTTTGACTTTTTGATTTTGGTCCTGTAAATTAAAAAAAAAAAAAATTGAAATTGGTCCTTTAACCTACTGTAGCAGGTCACCAACACAGATAACCGTCATCTATGTAATTATTTTATTATTTCCTTTAACTTCAAAATGTCACCTAAATTTTTTTTGGGGGAAAGCTTTAAGGTGCAAAGTGCAAAATCAAAAAACTCTAAGGTTCAAATGCAACTTTTTGGTACAAAGTCAGGAAACAAAATCAAAATAAAAAAAAATTGCATTTGTACCTTAGAGTTACTACTTCCTATTTTGTGCACCTTAGAGTCATTATCTCAATTTTTTTAATCCTAATAATTTTGGGTTGGGATTTTTTAGCATATTTTTTTAGGGAGAAAGTGTGTTTTTTTTGCGTATTTTGGTTTATATTTGGGTTTTTCGATCAGTTTAGACCTAGTAAACCGACTCGATTTGCTTTGTTTTTTAATATACAAATTGTTTTTAGATCCGACTCAAAATTCGACTAAAATTATTAGGATTAAAAAAGTTTAAGTAGCACTTCGAAATCAAAGGGAAAATCAAAATAATTACGCATGTGACGGTTACCTGTTTGGTAACCTGTTGCAACAGGTTAAATGATCAATTTTTTTTCAAAAAATAAAAATTTACAGAATCAAAATTAAAAGATTAAAATAATCGGGATCAATTTCAAAACGATACAAAGTTACTGAATAAAAAAAAAAAAAACTTAATCCCTAAAAAGTACTATAAATGAAGAATAAAATAGAAAACACGCCCACAAGCAAATATTCTTTCAAATGTCATAAGCCCATGGTCTGAAACCCCTACCTAAAAAATGAAAGCCCGATATTGGAACTAGACAAGGCCAATGGGCTTAAAAAGCAGGCCATAAGCCCATAACTTGATATTGGATGCTTTATTGATACTGACAGTTTGGCTATCCATGGCTCTGGGTTTTATCCGCAAATCCCACCCTTTTCATTCATTTCTCTCACCCTAAGAACCACCCTTTTCATTCATTTCTCTCACCCTTTTTTTCACAAAATAATATATATACGTCTACAAATTCCATGGTAATTTGAATATGCAATCTGCTTCGATTACTCCATGGCACACTTGCTGCTATTACCCTGTTCCTAATCATCTCCTATCCCACCATCTCCATCTCCACAACCCCACCAGAAGGATTTCAATCAATTCGAGGCCCCGCAAATCCAAATTCACAAATCACAGCACAATCACACTCACCACCACCCACAATTGCAGCGAAGAACGAGAAAAGAAGCAGGGGGATCACTGCCAGGAAGGCATTCCGTACTCGGGCGAAGAAAGCCGCGAATTCTTCGAGGATTTCTGCTCTTCTGTTGAAACCCTCGAACCCCAACTTGAAACGGAGCGGGATTTTGGGGAAGATAACTCATCGGGCATTTTGTCGAACATGGGGTGGGCGGATTTTAAAGCGGCTTTAGGGCAGAGGATTAATTTGGAAGGCATCGCGTGTTCGCTTGGGATTTTGTCAAAGGATAAGCAATTGGTGATTCCGCATGTTAGTGTGCGCGATATACGGTATGTTGATTGGGGGGAGCTGAGAAATAGGGGGTTTGAAGGTGTGGTGTTTGATAAGGATAATACTATCACGGTTCCTTACACGTTGAGCTTGTGGGCGCCTCTTCAATCGACTATTGAGCAGTGTAAATCTTTGTTTGGTGCTAATATTGCGGTTTTCAGTAATTCTGCGGGTAATTTTTTAAAATGCATTTGGAACTTTGTGTTTCTTGTTTGTTTTCTTGAGTTGTTGCTTAGTGTGGGTTGTTATGCGATATAGGATTGTGCGAGTATGACCCTGATGGTAGTAAAGCTCGAGCTCTTGAGGATACAATTGGAATCAAAGTGATAAGACACAGTATGTTTTTTTCTTTTTCATTTATTTCTTGTATTACTTGAAAATCTCAATGGTTATGTAAGTTTTGTGTGTTGCGCGAATTAGCATTGAATGTTGTGGATGCACTTTGATGAAATGATTCGATTTTTTTGGTCTTTTGTTTACTAAATTTATTTCTAGAGGTGAAGAAGCCGGCGGGAACAGCTGAAGAAATTGAAAAGCACTTTGGTTGTGAATCATCTAGACTTATTATGGTATGAACCTATCTGGTAATTGATACCTTTTATTTTCCTTGCAGTTCTTTTAGGTTTTTCATATTTCATCACATAATGTATTGGCTATGCAAATTATAGGTGGGTGATCGGCCATTCACGGATATTATTTATGGAAACAGAAATGGATTTTTAACAGTACTAACTGAACCGTTGAGTCCTGCAGAGGAGCCTTTGATTGTGAGACAGGTTGATCACTCTAAACCTGTTTTATTGTGCAATTGGCTTGTATTGTGTGTATTGTTAAACAGTAGTAGTTGTTTCATTAAATGATATTAGTTTGATAGTATAGTTGTTTTCCATAAAAAGTATTAGTTGTCTTGCTATTAACTTATTAAATGATAATTGTGAAACAGCTGCTCGATAAAACTGTTTTATATAAGGCCAACTCGATCATTAATGCTGTATGTGCTTCCTAAGAACTCTTTTTGTTTATAAATGTCAAACATGTGCATCCAAGGAAACAGGGTCTAGATATTGATTTCAAATTACCCTAAAAGCAGTAGAGTGTTATGACTTATGGGTAGTGATTTCCAGCATTATGTTACTATGATTAGAAAGGAATGGAAGATTCTTTGAGGATGGGGTACCGTAGAATGCTCAAGGGACGTTTGGGGATAAGTTTAAGTTTAGGGTTTCTTGGTGGGTTTTGAATCACAAAGACATTAAAACCTTCCTTATCATATATTTAGGATTTGAAAATGTGTTCTTGAATTATAGTAATTGTACCCGAGGGTCCCTCATCCATTGTACTGACCTTTTAATCAACAAATCTTCATGTTCATCCAAAAAATAAAAAGTAGAGTGGAGGAATGGCTGATAAATATGGTCGATATTAACTTGTTCTGTAACTGTTTTGGCTACATGTCAATCCTATAATAGGATGATCCTGGGGCAATTGTTAAACTCATATATGTCCCATTCATGCTCGCTGGATGTGCTGTACTTAAATTATAATTTTCATTTCATTTTGTATTTGAGACAAGAAAATGATCGGAGGCTATTGAAATATCTTAAAGAAGATTGTTATAATTGGACGCATAAAAGTTTAAAAGTGAAACTTTTAATTACCTTAAGTCTTACTTTTCTAGTAACATGATGATGTATTAGAGACCTACCCATACACTTGTGACTGTCCTCAAATTACACCTGCAAAAGTGTTCTCCGTCATTCTTTCCATTTCATAGCTGGTACTGATACTATATGTATTGCCTCCATTCTTCTCAAACATAGTTATTAATGGCGCAAAAAGCCCACAAAGCGCGGCAAAATAGAAACCTTAAGCCCTTTGCGCCTTTAGGCGCTACTTTGCATCCTGGAAAAAACAACATAAGACCTTGATAATTTCTTAGTAAACCTAATCATTGCTTCTGTAGCAATACCCCAAGTCAAATTTTCACCTTGGTGAACCAACTCATCTTCATCTTCCATTAGACCAACCATCCACTCATTGCTTTCATCTATATCCCTCAAAGAGATAGGATCAATGTGATTACGTGAGTCATCTTGACATCGATGCTTCAACGCATGCGATTGTACTTGATAAAAAGTGAATCTTGAAACCCTAGATGCGTTTCACTTAAATATTAAGACTTAAGAGATAGTATTTTTATTATTCGATGTTATTTGACAAATAAAAAAATGTTTATTTTTATTTCAAACCCTAGATGTCACGCAAGGCACGCTTAGGTCTTGCTTTGCTTTCGAAAAAAAGCGAAAGGCGCCCCGTCAAATCCCAACCGCTGGACCTATGGCGGCGAGGTGGCTAATACCGAAAGCCCAAATATTTTAAGCGCACCTCGGGCGCGCCTTTAATAACTAGGTTCTCAAAATACACCAAAATCAGAATTTTGACCTTCAAGGAACAATTTTTATTGTTCTTGGAAAAACTAAATTAAAAGATGTTACCTAACTAATATATTTTAACGTTTAATGCAAAAGTTTTATAATTGAAAAACATTTGGAAGGGGATGTTTATACTCCCTCCATCCTAGGGTTATTTTCATTGGGAGGTGTGTACACATATTAAGAAAATGGAATAATGAGTGGGATTTTGAGGGGTAGTTTTGTAAACATTTATGTATAAAGAAATACCTGAGTTGGATTGTTTGTATGTGTGGCCCCAAAAGTAGTGGCATTTTGTGTAAAAAATTGTGAATATTGTGAGGGTGGAGTTTATGAAGGGTTTTACCTTTTTTGGGGTGTGAAAGTAATCTTGGGACGTCTCAATAAGGAAAATGTGAAAGTAATTGTAGGTCCCGAACGGGTTTTGAGAAAGGCGTAAGTCTAGAGGGAGGGTGAATAGACTTAAAATCTTTTTTCTTGAATCGGGTGTGATGACATTAGCTTTGATCAGTGCAAAAAATGAATCATTTGGGTGATATCTAACTTCTTGTCCTTTGAAAGCGATCGATTCAGATCTATCGGGCTTTAACCGATTTGTCTGGAAGCTAAGTTTTACCCGTGTGAAAAACCGGTTTTAATAAATCGATTCAAAAGTCGGTGTTTTTAACGGGTTGACTAAAGTGTCAAACTTGATCGGATCGTAAGCTTGGTGCTAAATGATCTTAACTTAGAATATGTATGCGCAGTTTAATAGTTGTGTGCGATTGTGTAAACAATTAATCAAAAGCGGTAAAAGCACACAAGATTTATAGTGGTTCGGACAAACCCGATCCTACGCCCACTCTTCCCTATCACAAAGGGCACCAACTAAACCAATCGGACTTAGATTTTTGTGTTAGTCCAACACAAGACACCAACAGATGTTTAAAGAGTTCTCACTCAACCGATCCCGAAATCGGAACTAGAAACCTAGTGCGAAATCTTGCTAAACAACTTAACCTAACTTTGGGTTTGAGTAAGATTGTTTTTGGTTCCAACTTTGAAATCTTTTCTAGTTTCTAAGTAGCCTATCGGTATATGAAAAAGATTTACGAGCTAAAAACTTATGGGATGAACACTTAAAAAATTATCTTCAAGTTAAAGTGTTCTTCGTGCGAAAATCGATTATAGCTTGAGCTTTTGATAGTTTTCAGATCTTCACTCAAGTGTAATCCCATATATATAGACCTCGAAATCAAAGAGCCGTTGGAGAGCAATTTGAATTTCGGCTATATTTGGTAGACTTGCGAGATTTATGTGACGTCTTGAGAATCCAAGATGGCCGAAAAGCGTGAATAGTGTCTTTTATACCAAGTTAGAAAGCGGACCAAATCCAAAGTAATTCTTGGGCTCCGATCATACACGCGTGTCTTGTTCTTATTGGTTAACGATGCACTTTTCGGTGTTGTTTCTACCAACTAAGGTTGACATTCTTCTTGTTCGGATCATCGACGTATGATTTGGTGAAACATCGATTTTCACGGGTGGTGACGATCGATCGAATCGATCGATCTACTGATAGTCTTCTGGTGCCAAGTTGTCTTAAATAACTAGCGGAGACTACCGATGTAGGTCTTCTGGTGCGATCTTGGAAGTCTTCCGATCTTCAAGTATTCGAATTTGAGCTTCGTGACTTGGTGGGATATCGACTTGATCGGATCGATCGATCTTCTGTCATTCTCTTGCATACAGTGCAGCCGGATATCATTTATTTTTAGATCTTCATGTCGACTATACATATTGAGGTTCCCCTCGATATGTGACCTATCTACATCGGTTGTTTTATACAATAATTATCAACTGGTATTCTATAGACGGTAATAAAAACATCAGTCAGCTAACAGGTCTGACTGGTCCTATTACATGTGTTTTCGAACTTTCATCAAAACTCTAAATTTCCCAACAATTTACTCCTTTTTGATGAAACCAAAACACTTTGAGAAACCAATCACAGTTGATAAATATAGAAACGATAAAAAAGACATAATCGAAAGACAATGAGATTTTATCTTAGGATCAGAAAAAATAAACTTTTCTTTCATTAGATTTGTCGATTACATATTACATTAGAAAAGTTTGAATTTAAAACCAGCTGATCCTGAGAAGTCTTCTGATTCTTCACTCTTTAGGCTTGTATCATTCTGACATTTCTCTTTGATCTTGAGGGACGTTGAAAATCTGGTATAGTTTCCATTTGACATCATTGATCTGCTGAGGATCAGTTATGCGCGCTTTGCTCAGGATGTCAAAATAGAACCTCTGAAATGCCAACATCAAATGAGCCGTCTGCGTTCTTCGAGTAATCTAACACATCATACTCTTGGCGAGATATTTTTACATTGATTATTTTGGCCTCATTTTCCGGATCTTGTAAAATCTGGATATTTGTTTTCCAACCAGGTTGAGGAATTCTCATCGGAGATTCTTCAGGAACAAGATCTAGAACAAAAGATCCGTAGCCATTCACTTACTGATCTTATTTCATTCCTCAAACCTCTTAGCATGTACAACATTTTTCTAATGATCTCATCAATTCTTGCCGGGCGATTGAGGTTCCGTCCGATTTTCCAACTTTTCCTTTCTTCGCCTCGATCCAGATTTCTTCTTCAGATCTTACGCCTCTCCCAATTTTTTTTTTTTTTTTCTTTTTTTCTGCTCTTCTTTCTTTCTTTTCACTAATTCGAGCTTTCTTCAAATCTATATCTTTTGATTTCTCGGCCAGTTTCTTATCTACCGAATTTGGATAAATTTGTCTTTGTGACTTTCTTAGTTTGAGGATCGGTACAAGTTGTGATGTCCCAAAGACCCGGCAGCTACCTTTTTTTGCCTTTTGACTTTTCCATCTTTTCTCAAATTTCGTTAGCAAAGAGATCCGGATGGTCTAGTCTTTGTCCATAAGATTCAACCCCCTGCAATCAGTCTTACGTTGTTACGATCGTGTCGGTTGGTTTCACTGTGTCTTCCTTTTTGGTTTGATCAAAAAGAAGCGAAATGAGGCTGGGAAGTCGAGATCCAAAGTCGATCGATATCGCCTGTTGAGATCTCGCAATGAGACAAACCTTGAGCTTGAGCAATTAGACTTTGAACCTTCGAGATGAGCTTCATTCTTGGCCAGATTCCACTAGCAGTAGAGAGGTAAGAATTAGTTTGTCAAGTTTTTCTTGATCAATTATAGGCTTTTCGGTGGCATCGAAAAGAAACTTGTTGTTGATCAACTTTGAACTAGCTTGTCGTCAACGACTTTATAAGCTCGTAGACGGGTTGGTCACGGTTTGAGAGAATCGATCCTTGATTGCCTCAACTGGGAAATAAACAATTCCCATTGATCCGTTATTTCTTTGAGGCCAATCTGCCTCGACGATTATTACTCCCTCAACTTCTTCTTTCGGAGATCTTTGAAACATGATCGATCTCACGAAGTTGATCGTGATGATGTGAGTTGTAGGAATTTCTTGCGTCACGATCTCTTTCGGTTGTTTCTTATCCTCGATGGTTGGTCATGAATATGCACACCCGGTTCCTATCGCCGGCAACTCCCCGCATCCTTCATAGGAACATCTCGGGAGAGCTTCTTCAACGATCTCCGTTCACCTTGTTCATCAACCCCAACTTCGCGTGGATCGAGCTTTGATTGATTCAATAATTATCGTTTCGGTGGTGATCCTACTTGAGCAGATTTCTTCATATCAAATCAAAATCGCAAATTCATCGGACCTCCCATCCGCTCTATAATCATCATAAAATCGAGAAGCTCTTTTAACCGGAGATCTTTCCAGTGAGGATCTCCATAACTTCCTCTCTAATAACGGGATGGACTACCCATTTCTGGATACATCGCATCAATATCTCGTCAATTTGCATTAAGACCATTTTCCCTGATGTTCTTGGATGATTTGGACTCGGGAATTATTTGTTCGGATCGACCCGGTCCGGTTGATGAGATGTAGAGGGTTCTCCGGTGGTTCTTGAGCAGCGGAAGTTGGTGATTAATTTGAACCTCGCAGAGGTTCTGTGGTCGGCTAATTACGTCCGACTCTGCAGGCGGTGATCTTTTCCGTTCGCGAACCGATGAGCTTTTATCGAGGTTTTGGCGGGTGGAAGAAGGAAGAAACATGCTCGGTGAGCGGGTTCCTGCGGTGAATTAGCTCGAGATTGGAGAAGAAGATCGTTAGTCTCTTTTTCTTCCCTCGAGAATGTTACGGCGAGCTCTCAACTCGAAAGCCTCGTTGTGCGATTTTTCTACGATTTGCGTTGCTCATCGTGGTTGCTCACTCACTTCATCTTCATCGACTCGTCTTCCGTAAAACGAAGTCATGGAGGCTGTTTTGCCTTCTAGGCCTCTTCTCCCGAGCCTTCACCAGATTTTCTTTTTTCTTTTGGGGAGCATCCGGTGTAGACGTGGTCGCTTCTTCGGTCTTTTTCTTTTTTCACCTTTTGGAGGGTGGGCGCGATATCATCATCAAAAAGACCCATATATACCGGGAAGTGGTTGTGAGGAAGGCCTTGTAGGACTTCGATCCATTCTGTCCCATTCGGCATTTGGCATTTTGTATTTGAAATAACTCGCAACCTTGTTGAGATTGGCAGATCCTCTTCTTCGAATAGACCTCCTTCGCTTCATTAACTCCAAATTTTTCATGTTCTTGAGCAGAATGGCCTTCGAGGAAGCCATGCGAATTGATATTCTTGGCCATCGATTATCGCAAACCATCTTTGCATAATTTTACGGATGTTAGAAAGATTTAATTTGAATAAATACCCATGATTGTTTTTGACAATATGTCAAACAACAATCGGTATTTCCTTTTAACATCGGCCCGACAAAACCTCAAGTGATCTCGATGTTTGTCGGCCTCTCGAAGAGTTCGCTTCGATCAAATCATCTTCATTCTCCCTGAGAAGAAGAAAGGAGATTCTTCCTTTGGGCAAGTCAACAGACGTGTTATGTCCGCGTTTTGTCGGTCGATCTCCTCTCCGCTAATCAAGAAATTAGTTCATCTCCGCGAGTGTCCGATATCACCTTCAAATTCCTTAAGAACTCGAAGTCTTCATACTTCTTGATCACCGGATTGCAGAAGGCAAAGACAAAATTTTTCAAGACCTCCTTTCTTTAGAATTTGTTCAACTTCCATGGATTCTGGATCCCTCGTAGTACCAAAGTGTACAAATTTGTCATCGACAATTTTGTTGCCGATTCAAGATAGTTGCACATAATCTTTCCCATTCCGTGAAAGGGCCATCTACAAAAAGATAGACTCGATTAAAATTGTGCATAAGCATAAAGATATCATACATCGATTATCAGACCTATTCTCAGGCCTAGTAATCGATAAACACATACGGAAATCAAGAAAAGATAATGCATATCGCAGGATAACATATATAGACATAAACTATGTGATCAATGGATTTTGAAAAAAGAAAATCATCAAATAACCAGAAATTACAGTTATTTTTTTTCGAAAAAGAGTTTGAATCGCAGGAAAACACTTTGAATCACAGAAAGGTAATTTTGAATTTTTAGAGAATAAATCGCAAGTTTTTGAGAATAAGAAAACTCTGGTAGGGTTTTGATGAACCTTATAAGGAGGAGGAGGGAAAAACGAGATGGAAGATCAACCGTTTGAAAAAGGTTAAACGATCCAGTTGAACGGTTTTGATCGTGTGGTCGAAAAAATGCGTCTGATTGCCTTTTGGATTTAAAAGCACATTTTGTGGCAATTAATACATGTACCCCACGTCCGCATTAAATATTTTGCAGGAAATACGTCACAAGAGAAGTGTGTACAATAAGACAAATAATATCAGATAAAATTAGATAAGTAAGCAGAGAACAAGGAAACAGAAATGCGTATCTGGTTGACTGATGTTGTAATCAGTCAATATCACTTGTAATTGTTGATTCCAATTGTTGATCTTAGTTTTTACTTAAACCTTATAATTTCCCAACCGTTCTTTTCAACCGATCCGCCACTTTAAGTCCGATTTCCCTTTTTTGATCCTCGCCGATTCGGTTGAAGTTCCCTTCAACTTTGTTATTTCGATTTCTTATTGGTGATATATCCGGTTTGTTGAAGTATTAAGCTCAACTGATTTTCCTCATCGATCGATCTCTTATCTAATCGATTTCGATTGACCTAATCGATTCTACTCGATCAAAGCAATTCTTGGGATAAGTGTTACCGCCAAAACTTAGTTCTTGAAGAATTGAATAGTAGTCTCGATTTCCTAAAATCGAAGACGATTTGACATTTGTAATGATAGTCTGGATACTTGAGATGTCAAATCGCCGTAAGTTTATCCAATTATCAGTCGCGTGATTCCTACACGCTGTCCTTGCTTTGCTAATTTCTCTAGAGGCTTTGAGAAATCGATTTGCATTTACACCTACTTGGCCTCTATAAATTGGACCAATGTTTTACACAACATAACCCATTCACCATACTTATCTTCTTTGTAAATCATGTATTCTGGTGAACCCTTATCTCCGGTGAAACTTTCGGCAAACACCTTTACCTCTTTTTCAATGATTGCAGCTTCTCAAATCAACCCCAAGTGGTCCTTTATTATTTGTTTTCGTCGTCATCAAAGATTACACATACAATTGTTGCCAAGCTTCTACCACCACAAAGGCGGATTCTGATATCGCATATCGGTGAAGACACTTCTCCTAACCAGATGCACCTTGTGTGTCTATCGAGATGATAAAATTAGCATCAACAGACTCGGTCGATATAAAACATGAGTTTGATACACGGCCTAGATCGGACAATAAACGATCTTCGTATATCAACTCAATTTTTTCATCGACACATGTGCCCATAAGGTCTTTGAACCACTTTCTTGGCACGTGTGCTCCGTTTAACATTTGGAGAGCCCATTGACTTTAGCTCTGGGGCTCACGACATAGAAAATCCTATAAACGCCGCTCTCGCTCCATTGATTTTAAAGCCTGCGAGTGGCTTTAGGATTATTTCAAAGCCTTTCTCACCCCCATTAAATGGGGAAATGGGAACATCGATTTAAAATCTCTCTCTCATACAGGGTTAGGCTTAGGGTTTTGGGTTTAGGGTTTAGGGTTTATGTCTTGACCTCAAGGTCCTTTTACTTGTAACTTGTAATGTAAATCGACCCTGGTCTTTATCAATGAAAATTTCTATTATTCTATTGTTGTGTAAATTTCTTGTTTTCTTATGCGATGTAAGCTTTAATCTTGTGAATCTTGCTTGTTGAATAATCGAACTAATCGACTTACAAAGTGTGAAATAACCAAACCGGTTTAATCAGATAATTCTTTAAACCGACGGTTCCTTTAATCTGATAAACCTTTAATCGATCGATTCCTTTAATCGATAATCCAGAAATCTGATCGCGCCCATATCGGTTCCTTGATCGATCTTACGATCGATTGAGATACCAAACTCAATCCGATTCCTCTTAACTTTGGTTAGTCTCTTAACCACCGGGTTTCGAGATCATCCCATCAAGCATTTTAGGTGTTTTTTCTCCAAGATCCGTAAGCCTGGCTTCATTGCATAATTCTCTCGAATCGATCTCCATTTAGTGGCTTGGTTAGAATATCACTTTCTCAGATATCAAGATGAATCTTTTCCATTATGATATTCTTTTCTTTTCAACATGATCTCTTATAAAATGGTGTCCGACATCCACATGCTTGCATCTTGTATGTAGAACGGGATTCTGAGTGATTGCATAAGACTATTATTGTCGCGAGAATATAGGTACATTCTTAGCTTCTAATGTTATAATCCCTCATTTCTTGACTAAGCGGGCGCAGTTAGAGCAACAACACTTCCTCGCAGCCCATATATTCTCTTTGAAGTAGATGT
Source organism: Stenogyne calaminthoides (assembly GCA_037126765.1). NCBI lineage: Eukaryota > Viridiplantae > Streptophyta > Magnoliopsida > Lamiales > Lamiaceae > Stenogyne > Stenogyne calaminthoides. The sequence continues at coordinate 6,975,889 of JBBCBC010000004.1, read as the reverse complement.
CGCGAATCGATGTCTCCGCTTTTTGAAAACCACGAGATCGGTTTACTTCCTAAAACCCGACATGTTCGCGAGGTTGACTTCGTCAATCTTGCAACCTCCATAATCGAAATCGAATACCCACTAAAGCTCTAGATTATCATCGATGGGTAAAATAAACCAAGGTTTACTTGTCCTTCAGATACTTAAGAATCCGCTTAGTCGCTTCTAGGTGGCTTTGCATTGGATTTGTCCGAAATCCGCACATACACACCTCTTGCAAAGTGATATCCGGGTCTCGGTCGGTATATAGTAGAGATCCAATGAGAGCCCTATATTCTTTTCGATTTGTTTTTTAACCATCCTCATCTGGATCCATCTTGAATCCAAATATCATAGGAATTTTGGCTTCCTTACGGTTTTGAACTCAAACTTAGCTAGTAAACTCCTAGTGTACTTTTTCTTGGCGGATGAATATTCCTTCAGTATTTTGTTTAACTTGTAGACCGTAAAGTAACTCATCCGACCCATCATGGACATCTCGAATTTCCGCAGATCAACTTCTTTCAATCTCTCACATAGACTCTTGTTGGGAGATCCGAAGATGATGTCGTTCACGTAATCAAACCATCGAATATCTTCTCCATCTTCTATTCTCGAATAAGGTTCTGGTCCATCATTCCTTTAGTGAACCAGCACCGCCTATCAAGAACCGGTAGTGTATCATACCAAGCTCGAGGAGCTTGTTTCGAACCATAAAGAGCTTTTTCTTAAACGATACACTTGGTTGCCCTTTTCAAAGCACGGAGGTTGTTCGACATAAACTTCCTCTCGCTAGTACCCCATTTAAGAATGCACTCTTTACGTCCATCGATACACGATGAACCCCCAGGGAAGATATGCGAAAATTGACCGAATGACTTCTAAAGCGAAATGACCTGGTGCAAAAGGTCTCATCATAATCAATTCCTTCGATTGTGAATACCCCTTTAAAGACAAGTCTTGCCTTATTCCCAGTTATGACATTTTTCTCATCTCTCTTGTTCTTGAAAACCCACTTTGTGCCAATTCGTCTTGATGAGTTGGTATGTCCACCGGTTCCCAAACTTGATTTCTCTCTAACTGCTTCGACTCTCCTGCGTGGCTAGAATCCAAACTTTGGTCTTGTAGAAACTCCTCTCTCTTGTTGTTGGTTCATTCATAGACGGATAACAACAATACGTTTACACTTTCACCAATCGATGTCTAGTTTTAACTCTGTCGAGATGGGTCTCCGATGACGGATCAGGTTGGATGGTAGGGTTATCCGAGTCATTCTGCTTACGATTTGCGTCGGTTTGGAGAACATCATTCATTTACGATAAAGGTTCATTACTTTAGTGATTGAGAGTGGTGCGAGTTATGATCCACTTGATAAGAACATGTCTCGGTGATGTTGGACTCATCATGTCTTTGATGTACGTTCGTGGGGAACTTGGTGTTCCCCTTAATCGGATGGTTCGGTTGATCTTGTCTCAATTTGTACCGAAACCTTTCTTCATCGACGATTTTTAGTACATTAGGATCCGATTGACTGGTGAATCACCTAGATCTCGAATGTATACTTGCTATTTAGTTCTCGAGCCTTTTTCCTTGATCGTTAGGTGATCCATCTTCCGAGCATCGGTACTTCTTGTTCTCGGCGCAGATTTCTCTTGTTCGTAAGATGTTTCATCAAAGACTACATGGGGTGTTTCTTCCACAACTAGGGTTTACTTTGTTGTAAACCCTGAAAAGCCTTGCTAGATGAGGAATATCCTAAGAATATACCCCTCATCCGACTTGGCCTCAAAAGTCTTCAACCGACTCTTCCCATTGTTGTGTATGAAACACTTACACCCAAAAACATGAAAATAAAAACACGAGGTTTTACTCGCCTTCCATAGTTCATAGGGTGTTTTGTAGTGAGCCTTAGTCGGAAGACATCCGCTTACGAGTGTGGCATGCAAGTGTTGATAAATTTATGCCCGTAAACGGCTTAGTATTGCATGTTCACTAACATCGTCTGGCAGAACTTTATTTGAGTGTTCTGCTTTCTCCGCTCGCTACTCCATTCTCATTGTGGCGTTCTTGCGGTGATGTCTCATCTTTTGATATACCAACTTAGAGCAAAAAAATCAAGAATAAAAAGAGTTCAAAAATTATGTACCTTTATCCGATCCCGATTTTTACTACACCGACATCCTTCACATTTTGTAATCTCTTTAGCGTTTCGGCATCTTCGTTGTCGCCTCATTCTTCTTATGTAAGAATATAACCCGTAAACTTGGAATAGTCATCCACGATTACGAGTATATTTAAGTCCCCACCGAGATTGACCGTGTAATCGGTCCAAATAGATCCATATGTAGCGAACAATACTTGATGACGGATGCTGTCCGAAATTCCCTTGAATGAAGCTTTGACTTTTTCCCTTCGACACGCGACACATGTCCGATCCTTAAAAATACTTCATTCTAAGTCCTTCCACTAAAGACATCCTTGCTATCTTCTTAAGAGTTTTAAAGTTCGGATGATTTCGTTCTTTTGTGCGAGCCAAATAACCGCTACTTTTGGAACTCTTAACAATCGGGCATCGCATTCTCGGGCAATTGTTCCAATCTGCTTTGTGTAGATCGTCTCTTTCCTTGAACCAGTTAGCAAGATCTTGTTGAGGGCTCGATTTTGATAGTGTATTGATCGGTCGAGAACTCCTTTGAATCGGGTTGTCGCAGAATTGTGAAAGCCGATAATAGGTTATGCTTTAGACCTTCCCGACATCTGAGACTCCGGTGACTTTGTCATCATCATTCTCTAAGGTTAGAATCCTTTGGTATAACCAAAGTTATAAATCACCGAAGAATACACGAACCTTCCTTCTTTACTATGTAAAAATTGAGGAGGTGTTTGCTTCAAATCGTGTGCCTTGAGCATCCACTATCGATGTCTTAGGATAGTTCTTTTACACCGCTTTGTTGGCGGACCACGCGATCTGTGGCCAAATCGAGCTTTAGGTACCCTTTTGGATTGGGTCCCGGAGGGGTTAGGATTGGATTTGGGGATCCATACAAACAGAGCACTTCTATTGAGATCGGTTAGATCGGAAGGCCGATTTGTCTCCCCATACCTATCAACATAATCATCGCCTCTTTATATCTTTTCGATTAGTATGATTATTAGTGTGAATCTTGAGTGACTTAGAAGACTTGAGATTTATCTTTTTCTGTTTGTCTTCTTTTTCATCCAAAGCTCAAAAAGTCAAAGACCCTTTTTTTTCGATTATAGGGGTAGGTACGATTTGCTACCATCAAAAGATTCATATCTTTTTTTGCATAGGTGGTTTTTGCGGTTTACCTATAAACTTGCTTATTCGGCGGTGACCTTGATTGGGTCTCAGATTAGACTTCCTTTTTTACGTTGTTTTTTTCGATACGATCTGTTGATCGAGTTGAGGTCTCCTCGTAAAGAACCGGTTCTTCATTGATTCCTCGGTGATGCTTTACCGGTTAGGGTCCATTTGTTCCCCTTCCGATTAGGCACTGCCTTTACCTCGCCAATGTGTCTTTTTTCCTTATTAGATACAAGTTTGGCTTTTAGTGTATCTTTATCGAAACTTCGTTTGATTACACCTTTTTAAGTGAATCAAATCGGGGCTTTTTGAGGATGTTGAAGGGTTCTCATACCCAAGTCCCTTCTTGTTAGTCGTTGTTCAAAAATAGGTGTTCATATCTTGAACAATTTTAGATGATTTTGTAAAAACCTCTATTTTTAACTTTGCGAAACTATCCTCCTCAAAAGATTTTAGACTCTCATCAATCGGAATAGCTCATCAAATTTAGCTTGAAGGATTTTGAAGTCATCGAACTTGTTGCTTTGTTAATTGCTACCGATCTTTGATCCGCTTCTCCGATCGTAAGATTTAACTTTCGAATGTTAAGTTCCTCGATTACCTACGAAAGCGGTTTAAAGAAATTTCGATTCAAGAGCTTTATTGAGATCGTTCTCTTTAACAAAGGCGATTATTTACGATCCTTAGCTTGTCATTCTCGCTTCCACTATAGCATAAGTGTCTCTTGCGTTGGAGATCATCAAGCAATTGCTTTCGAGTAAAGCTGCGTCATCTCTCCCGAAATTAATGTCTTTAATAATAGCGGTGTGAAAGCGGACAAAGCGAAGGTTTGGAGGTTACCTCAGTTAGTCCTGTGCCATCGAGCCATTTCATCATCATCAAGAGAATATCGGATCTTCATTCTCATAGAAGTCAATAAAGATCAAGTTATCGAGTTAATCTTCTCTGAGAGGAATATCCAAAATTCTCGGGAGGATAGGGAATCATCAATTCCGGATGTGGTCACCGACCATGGCTTTACATCCCTATAACGTTGCTCTCTTCTGTTCCTCTTTTCTTCCCTTTTTTTTGGCGTCGGTCTGGCGGTCTGTATTTGTAGTGACTGAACCTCACGGTTGAAGACGCTCTTTGATCCACGAAACCTTTTCTTCGGTGGAGTCCACTCAAATCTGTATGATCTATTGGGGACTTCCTTTACGATAATGTCGAACTCCTTACATCGAGATCTGTTATCTCTTCTCTCATCGGTCGGATTATCTCTTTTCTTTTCATCTCTGTGATCTCTTGATCATCGATTCAGTTCTTCAAAGATCATTGGGCGATCTCCCCATCTCTTCCTCATTTATGTTGATAATCTTTATAGAATCTTTGATCTTACCAAGTTGAATATTTGATTTTTCAAGCTTCGCATAAGCGAGCGTCTGATACTGACTTATTATGTTTCCAACGAGTTCGTGCCTTCGATCTGCTTTGGTTGCTTTAAACGCATTTCGATTTAGGCGTTGAGGCTTGGTGAGCGCCTCGTCTTCATCTGCTTGTCCTCTTTCGATTAATCGAACTTCGTGAGCTTTAAGGCTTAGGAACAAGCTACTTTCGGTTTCATCCTTGAAATGTCTTGACAATCCTTGATTCTTTGTGACTTTCATGTCCCATTTTTTGTGAGAGATCTTAAGATCTTGTAGTTGATATCTTTGTCTCGACATCTCTACCAAGTTCTCGTAGCTTATTCAATTTACATAGTAATCCTTCCATCGAGCTCGTTGATGGTCTCGTTGGACAAACATCTTGATTTTTCGAACTTCACCGGTTAAACTTGTAGTCACTTGTCTTTGATCCGATCATTTCTTCGCATATCTCTCAATTTAGAGATCCCATTGCTTTTCGCATTTTGAGATATTTAATCTTCTCCTTGGTGACTTTATCCATCGCCTTCATGATTATATATGCCCCGATTGTATCTAGAGAGATCTGACTTTCTTTCCTCTGCATCCATCAAGGCCGAAGCTTTTACAAGACTTCCCCGGGCAAAGTTGGATCTCCTCCAACCGCAAGGTTGTCGTAATATATGATGATGAGTCCTCTTTCAATGACTTCCATTATTCGCCACTAATCGAACCTAGATGGTTGCACATATAAATGACCCAATCTGCATACTCATCAATTGAGAACTTCTAAAAATCATGATACATACCAGAGGTATTATCCATCTTGAAAGTGATTTTGGAAAAACGAATGAGTTTTAAAAAAACATTTTTCAAGATCTGCTCAATTGACCACAAAGATTCTTCCTCAAGAATCGATGATACTCAAAAGTCGGTGGTCCGTAGAACCACCGCTTCGATACCACTTGAGGTCCCCGAACGTTTTATGGTTTGGAAGTAGTCTGGAGGAGGGGCGAATAGACTTTCGAAAACTTTTGTCTTGAGACGTGTGATGATTGCTTAGCTCGATCAGAAAAGTGTTGAATCAGTTTGGATCGATATCTAACTTCTTGATCGCTGAAAGGCGGATTCGGTTAATTATCGGTTTAACTGATTTGCGCGGAAGCTAAGTTTTACCTGTGAAAAATCGGTTTTAATAAATCGATTCCAAAGTCGGTCTTTTTAACCAAATGACTAAAGTGTCAAACTTGATCGATCGAAGCTTGGTGCTAGTTGATCTTAACTTAGAATATGTATCTTGACTTTTAATAGTTGTAATGCGATTGTGTAAATGATTAATCAAAGCGGTAAAAGACACAAGATTTATAGTGGTTCGGATAAACCAGGTCCCTACGCCCACTCTTCCCTATCACAAGGGGGCACCAACTAAACCAACTGGACTTAGATTTTTGTGTTAGTCCAACACAAGACACCAACAGATGTTTAAAGAGTTCTCACTCAACCCATCCCGTAAATCGTAACTAAAACCCTAATCTGAAATCATCTTTAAACAACTTAACCTAACTTTGGGTTTGGGTAAGATTGTTTTGTTTCAACTTTGAAATCTTTTCTAGTTTCTAAGTAGCCTATCGCCTAGATGAAAAAGATTTACGAGCTAAAAAACTTATGAGATGAACACTTAAAAAATTATCTTCAAGTTCGTGTTCTTCGTGCGGAAATCTGATTATAGCTTGAGCTTCTTGATAGTTTCCGTATCTTCACTCTGAAGTGTAATCCCATATATATAGACCTCGAAATCAAAGAGCCGTTGGAGAGCAATTTGAATTTCAGGCTATATTTAGTGAACTTGCGGGATTGATGTGACGTGCTTCAGGAACAGCATGGCGAAAGCGTGAATAGTGTCTTTTATAGCCGTTAGAAAGCAGCACCAAATCCCGTAATTGCCGGCTCCGATCATACGTGTCTTGTTCTTATTGGTTAACAGATGCACTTTTCAGTGTTGTTCTACCAACTAAGGTTGACATTCTTCTTGTTCAGATCATCGACGTATGATTTGGTGAAACATCAGTTTTCACCTGGTGAGCTGACTTGATCAGTCAGAACTGATCAGTCTACCTGATAGAGTCTTCTGGTGCCAGTTGTCTTAGCTTCAACTAGCAGACTCGGCTGATGTAGGTCTTCTGGTCTGATCTTCTGGAAGTCATCTGATCTTCAAGTATTCTGAATTTGAGCTTCATGACTTCAGCTGGGATATCTGACTTGATCAGATCGATCTGATCTTCTGTCCATCTCTTGCCTTCTGGCCTGTCGGATATCAGTTGTTCTTTAGATCTTCAGATCGGACCTATACATATTGAGGTTCCCCCTCAATATGTGACCTATCTACTACATCAGTTGTTCTATACAATAAATATCAACTGGTATTCTATAGACGGTAATAAAAACATCAGTCAGCTAACAGGTCTGACTGGTCCTATTACATGTGTTTTCGAACTTTCATCAAAACTCTAAATTTCCTAACAGTAATCACGAGACGGAAGGAGTATTTCTGTTCAAGTAATAAAAATGTCACGATGTGTGCATTTCCATTGTATAAGTGGATATTTATATATAATGAATGATTGATCAATTTGTGGAGGAGTAATTATGAACATTTAGTTTTATGCAAGGCTTAGCTCCTTTAAATATGTGAATTAAATCGTTAATGATATGTAGATGAGCAGCATTTCGTCAGGTAAAAATTGATAATATTTCTCTTCATTTTTAAAAAAATGTGTAATCTAGTTTTGACTAAGTATTTAATATCGAATTTGTATGAGTTAATAAGATATTATTTCGTAATTTTAAATTGTATTCCTGAATATGTTTATTTTATTAATTTATTAGTTTAAACATGAATTTAGTAAATTACCTATCTCAAATCTTTTTTGGTTTATTGAGGTGAGCTGAGATGGGTGTATGCCACACTCCCTATGTACTAGATTGCATTAGGAAGAAACTGGGGCAGTGCTTATACATCAGAAAATCAAAGAAACATGCTTACGATGGTTTGGGTAGAAAGTAGAGAATCAACAACTTCAGTTAATAGGAGAAGTCTAAAAAGACTTGGAAAAAAACTATAAAATAGGAGAAGTCTAAAAAGACTTGGAAAAAACTATCAAAAAGATATGTTATATATAAATGAGAATTGAGTCTTGACCAAACTTGTTGGCGAGAATGATTCATATAGTCAATTCTGCATTGTGGGATGAAGACTTTGTTGCACATATCTTAATTACTTGATCAAATCCTTCTCATCTGCTATTATTGATTAGCTGACGATTTTGAACTGCCCAGCCTTGCAACCCCAAGGATAGTTACCCCTTTAAAAATCAGAAATGTCACTTGTGATTTTTTAGTGTTTTGAAGAAAAAAAAAATTGCTTCACCAAAACTGATGCTTTCTACCTAAATTTAATTTCTAAAAAATGAATTCAGGAGTGTCATGTCAAGGGTTGATGAGAGAGGAAATTGGACCATAAGTTTTAGATTATTATGTCTCTATAAGTTTTTCCAGGTATAATTATTGTTTATTAGAGATGATGTTGGGATATATATGTTTGCATTTGTTGGTGGGATCCTTTTTGTTGTTGTCAACATTTCTTTTCTTCAGCAAGTCATGTGAGACCAACTTAGAAAAATTGAAATACAAAAACAGATTCCTAAAATTTGGCTCAGCCTTATGGTGAAACTATCTCACAAAAGGTTTAGTCTAGACTAGTCTACACAATGTTTTATAGCCTTCCCTCTCTTAATGGATTTGGAACTAATAGATCTGATAGAAAATTGAAAAAAAAAAAAAAAAAACTTCACCACTAGATTCACTTTTCCCAGAAATTTGTCGTCTTTAATAGGCATGGACTGTGTATTCATATGATAATTACATACTGCTTTATGTGTTACTATGATTGTCATTACTTATGATTTTTTAAAGTGCTATGTGACCAAACGAAATATTCACAGGTGAGGCTGATCGAAGTTGCCCTTGTCAACCAATGGTTAAAAAAAGGCGTGACGCCTCTCAGTCACAACCTTCTTCCAGATCCAGCAAACTGTGTTAAGGATGTACCTGTCGATGATCCTTCATAATGAATAAAATGATTCATTCTGTATATATATATAGTATATCTTTTCTTATTCAAAAAATTCTTTTGGTAAATTTGCAGCAACCGCTTAGGTGAATTGTCTTATCAGCTAAATTTTGAACTCAGTTTGCTATAGGACCATGGTACATTTTCACTCTGAGGTTTCTGCAGACGAAATTTCGTGTCGATATTTGTGTGCTTTCGGAATGAGATCATGGTAGAGGTAAATATCTGCTTAATTACATCTTTCTTATACATCTGAGGATTAATGTGCTTATAACTTGTGCAATTGTTCAACCCTAAATGTTGGTTCATAATCATCAGTCTTTTATATAAGAAATCATATGTTTTAGTTTAAGTTGGGAAAGCTTGAACAGCTGCTTATTTGTTTGATATATATATGGATATAGTTAAAAACTTGTATATGACGATTTCGGACATGAGATATAGAGATCTATTTATTATATGATTCATGTGATACAAATATTTTAGTGGAGTTTCATCCCACATATGAGATTATTTCACAACACTCTATTTTGTATGTTGTTTCTTAGGAGCGTTTGGTTTATGAGACTGGATTGATTAGGTATGATAGGATTGAGTGGGATTTAGTAAGATTGGATTGATTTGACTGAATTTGTTGAATCAAGATATGCGTTTGGATTGTAAGATTGCATCTACTAATCGTGTACTGAAAAATTAATATGTTTGGATTGAGGGATTAGATGTGATAACTATTGAAATGTCATAAATACCTTTAAATTGAATTGAAACAAACACACTTCATTCTTGCGAATATATTCAAACAATATAATAACAATATTGTAATATTGTATTTGGGATATATTTTATTCCACTTTTCATATGAGATTGAAATATCTCTATTGAGGGATTTAATACATTTTGTAACCGGATTGAAAATATATTTTGGGTCCTTATTCCATAAACCAAATGGTAAATTAGTTGAAATTAAAATTATAATTCTGATCTATCCCTGTCAATACTGCGAACTAGATTGAGTTTGATTATATTTAGGATAAGATTCGATTAAGAAAATAGATGTGTGGATATGCATAGTGGTGTGGTGTACTGTCGGCATGTCACCGACACCAAAGTCTTGCACAATATCTTCCAGCACATCTTTTTATTTAATGCACGTTATATATTTCTCCATCAGCTAATTTTTTTTTTTGTTAGACTTAATTTATTCAATTGTTGCATTTATCTCTTCAGTATTTTTATCATTAGACCATTTTAGAAATTTCAAGTAAAAACTCGTTCAACTTGATTAATTTTTAACAAAAAATATGTACAAGTTTTGTTGTCCAATTACCACCTTTATTAAGTACATAAAACAACAAGATATTGAGTTCAGCAATTACGAACTTTCCATCCCACTATCGCCTATCGGACATAATTTAGATGTATATAAAGAGCTATCTCTTTTCTTTTCTTTTCTTTTTTTCTTTTTCATCGGAAAATTAATTTTATTAATTATCAACAAGAGACGGAGACTATAAAAAATACTTTTAAGACAATTTTATATAGATTTGGTTCATGTTATGAACTTTGTTTTTAGTTCATGGCATTTGATTCTATCCAGGGTATAGTATGGGTCAAATCCACAAAGGATTAGCTATTCTTGCATTCTTACCGTGACCAAGTGTCTGGTCGTGCTGTAAGAAATGTTTGATCGACTCTGAATGTGTCGACATATCATCGTCCAACCATTGGTAGCATCTCGTCCAAAGATCATATGAAAAGGAACAATGGAAAATAGATGTGAGATAAATTCGTTTTCATCGTCACAAAGTGCCTTCATCGCTCCTTCTTTAGACTATCAATATAATAGGTCACAAATTTCTAAACAACTGGTACACAAATATGAGTTTGTGCACTAACCTAAGTAGGGGCAAAGTTTTATCTGCACCATATGTATCGTGCAAAACGTGTAATTTGTACCAGCCCCATTGTTGACACACACATCCAAACTCTCATACTAAGACTTAATATTTAAGCCATTTTACTGAATAAGTTATTCGTAACTAATATAAATTTCATATTTTTTAATGAAATAATTAATAATGACAAGTTAATATATTTTTGTGAAATAATTAATATTGCTTATAAATATAAATGAAATGCAAGTAAGTTACACGAATACAGAGCATATAATATTAGACAGGTTCAAAGATATCAAAATATTAGAGTTCAATTCATTTTGAGCTTGATCAAAGTTTGTTGGAGTTAAACATGATTAATTATTAAATAAACTTAAATATAAATTTTGAAGCTTGATAACATTTCAAACAAACTTAAATAGGCTCGAATCTAGATTCATTCTATGTCATCACTATCAAGTATCAACTAGTCAAGAGATAACAAAATCTTGTATACACCTGGTGGCACCGTGTAACTCAACAAATCATGTATACTTTAAAATTCATGCAGTTTGCTTAAATGCACTTAAATTACATGGTGTCTCTAATGCACAAGAGTCCTACCCTGAAAACATATGTAGAAATCAACATCACATTACCAAAATAAACCCTGAATCAAGATTTCAAACGTAATTCAATATTGCCTGAAAAATAAAAGCATCAATAAACCCAAGGACAACAAAATTAAAGCCCACACCACCAACTCACCACAATTAATTTACATTTGAATAGTCATATCCCAAATCTCAATATAATCAAAGTGGGATCTCACCCACACATACACCAACACATACACATGTGTGTGTAAGTAATTGTATGTATAAATGTGAGTAAGAGAGAGAGAGACCATAATTACATGCAGAAAAACAGGTAGACTAGCATAGCTGTATTGTAAACACAGAGGAAGCCATTGTTACTTGTTAGAATGACAGAGGTGAAAAGGTCATAATAATCTAATGGAATTTCAAATATTAATATTAGTAGTAATTATTATAAATTTGAGCTGGTAGCACTCATTTATTACCAGAATTCAATGTGCTTCTTCATCTTTTTTCAGCTTCTTCAACTACTCCTATGCCACTGCCATTACTGAGATTCAATTCCAAGCCTTTTTTCATTAAAAAAAAAAATTATCTTTTTGCTTTAAATTCGTATGCTATGATGAGCCACTGTTGAAATATACTTGATACAATGCACTAGCTTAGTCATCACTAAAAAAGAGTTTCTTGAATCCAGAAATTGAAAGGGTAAATGTGTCCATACAATGTTTGAATATATACCTAGCTTATCCAAACAAAGAACAAAAGAGAAAACAAAATCTGGATTCAGTTACGTAGGTTTTTTAAGGATGTGCTTGGATTGAGAGATTCATAATTTTAGGATATGAATTAATGGGATTTCGAAATCACTCGAAAAGTAGTTCAAAATGAGAGATGGGTTTCAAATCCTTTCATCTAAACAACATGAACTGCTATTAATTCATCTCCAGGTCCTTCAATCAAAACACACCCTAAGAGTGTAACGTCAAATCAAACATGCATAGAGGAACTAGATCAAACAACCAAACCTATAAGGTAAATACCTCTAAGCGCATTTTTAAATGGTACTAGTTGTTTAACTAAAAGGTATTAGTTGGTCAATATTAATTGTTTTTATTAAACAGTAACATACTAACAGTTGCGAACCAATTGCATAATACAACTGGTGCACCCAAGTGTACTCGACCTATAATTATAAGATATAATATGGATATATTGGGAACAGTCCAAAATTAGGTAAAAAAAATTGACAGTCACTAACCCACCAAACTTTTCCAAATAAACCGTCACAAGAACCCTACAACATAGGCATAATTAATGTGTTTTTGTGAGATAACCAGAGATAATTTCCTACCTCACAGCTAAAATTTTCAGGCTAAGCATTTAACTAATTGGAAAAAGCTCTAAAAAATTGTGGTCCAATTTGGCTTCATTCTCTAAACATAAGCTCTTCTTATTACAACTTTACGCATCACCTAAAGTAGCATGCTATTAAAAATCGCACGTGGAATTGGCAAATACATAAACATAGGCAAGCAAGCAATAAATCGATACATAATCCATTCTCCAATATCTAGCAACTTTGTGCATAGAAATTTATTTTTCCTGTATGGTTTTCTTCACTTACATGCAAATGTAATATTATGTTAGCAATAGTAATAATTAAAAAAAAAATGTCTTAGATGTAATGCTGATAGAGTGTAAGAATTGAGCGATAAAGGACAGAAAAATAATACGAATGAAACTGAAATATACTGATAAAAGAGAATCCTCAAAAGAGGCCACAGAGAATAAATCTCTGCCACAGAGAATAATCTACGCCTACGTTCAAGTTCGCTACAATCAATGATCAAAAGATAATAATAATTATAGAGAAACCTTGTTTAAATAGACTCAGACTCTAACTCTAACTTATGCTCTAAGAAAGAAAGCTCAGGGCCATTTATTCTAGACTTTAATTAAAAAGATTCTAACTTAAATTAAAAAGCCCAATAACAATAATAAATAAAATATAATTAAAGATGAGGCGTATCAATTCTCCCCGTCCAAACGACCTTTGTCCTCAAGGTCGAACAAGGAACTAAAAATTTAAACCGGCTTCAACCACCCACATCTTTGTTCCACCATAGGAAACTCTTATTTTCCTTGGTCGCTTTTGAGGAAGTGGTGCGTCTTCCTCATTCGTTTCAAGAAAATACAAGATTTGTTCCCCAAGTCCTCTTCCACAACATCAATTAGGATACTTTCAGATTCTTTCTTTGCACACTTATGCAAGGGGTCGTCACGCAGTTGGTCGCATCGATAACATTTTCCCTTAGCCCCATTCCCGCCGACTTCTTCACCGTGGAGTGGTGGCGGGGTATTCTGTTGGATTGATTTTCCGAGAATCTGAGTTCGGATTATGGGGAGGCTTAGACCTGGGTTGCCCGAACTAACTTTGATGGCTCGGTGGTTGACCCCCCTAAAGGTAGATAATTTCTGTTGTACCCGTTTTGGGATGCCGTGTGTTGAGACCAACTAAGCGGCCCATACTGAAGAGTTGAGTTTGCGAAATTTTTTCGAATGGCCGTATGAACACTACTACACATTTGAGCTTGCACAACAAGACTTGGACAACCCTTTTTTTGATTCTCTCAAGCTATAGCTTGGAGGCGGTTTTAATTAAAAAATAATAGATAATGTTCAAAAACCGGCCCAAGTTTAATTTCTAGAAAGCGGTTGAGAACCGCCAGGCAAATGTTTTAGACAACGGTTTTGAACCGTTGTCCAGGGCATAGTTTGGACAAATGTTCGAATCTATTGTCCAAGTGTTCGGATAATTAAATAACCCAAATCGCGAACCAGACTTATATTTTTCCCCAAATTAAATTGCGAACCTGCAGTAGGGCCTCCTCCTTCCTCTACCCTAAATCGAACTCCGTCGCGCGTCCTCCCCTTCCTTTTGTTAATTGTTCGCGAGTATCCTTCCACCGGATTGTCGAGCAAGGGCTAAGGAAATACTTGGGAAGTCCTTTTGGTTAGTCCGTCCGACCGAAGTCACTGCCATCCCGAGAGGTATGTTTACGTAAACCCGACGTGGCTTTTTATATGCATGATTTGTTGTTGCAATTATTATTTGAATTAATATAGGATTAATTAATGCTAGTAATAATTAATGAATTAAATTCGTATTTAAATATTCACCCGAATAGATCTGTGTAACTCATTCCCCAACAATCGTATCGAGCCACTTTTTTGCTCTGAATTTTTAAATTGTAATTTAATTAAGTGGACATTAAATTTGAAATTGGATAGTAGAACCATTAGATCTGCTTTTGCGGTATCCAATTGTCATGGATTTTAATGTTTATTTTTGCATGCATATAAAAGCGTGGTTTTTTAATTCGATTCGTTCGGATTTGTTTTGCCTCGTGAAAATCCACGAGTAGACTAGGATTTGTTTGATTTGATCAATGTAATAGACTAGTCTAGATCTAGGTTTATTTATTTTTGTAAATAAATTGTAACCGGATCGAAACAAAGAGACGAAAAATTAAAGGATTTAAATCCGAATCAACGAAGGCGGCGCGTGGGCGCTTGCCGGCACGCTGGGCAGGCGGCGGCCGGGCGGCCGAAAGGCCATGAGATGAAGGTCGCGCAAGACGGGCGGTCTGCGCGCTCAGTCGAAAGCTGACGGGAATCTTGGATGGCCTGCTGGCGGCGAGACGCGGCATCGCCGAGGACGCGAAGGAGGCGTGAGGCGAAGCGAAAACACATGACGTTGCTGATGATCGCGCGCCGCCACCGAGATCTGTCGACGCCGCCGACACTGCCGAGGCGTGTCGAGGCATCAAGGCGTGGGTTTTGCCGGGCGGTGCCGAGGTCGTCCTAAACAAGCCGCCGCCGGCGGATGGGCGGTATCCCGGCCATGAAATGCTGCTTGGCGTGCTTCGAGACGAAGCATTTTTTTTCTGATTTAACGAGTGGGAGAAAATTCGAGACATGTTTCTTCAAGATCAAGCCAAGAGAAATCAAACCATGACAATTGGATAATTTGTGCCCAATATGTTTATTTTTCCTGTTTTGCTTGATTTATTTGTCTTTATCTTATGCTTTTATTTAATTTGTTTAAATGTGTTTTGCATGAGGGTTGCCAAATTGAAAAATCTCAACTTCAAAATTACAAAGTATGTTTTAAATAATTAATTGATAATTTTATTCCTGATAATAAAATTGAATTAATTTTGACCTCCATGATTTATTTATTTGTGAATTCTTTTGGAGAAATTCCCCAACGGAGACGGTCAAAAAAGATAGGTTTCACATGAATAAATTCCAAACGGATGATTGTGGGTTATTACTAGTGGCGGACGATGACCCTCCCAACGAGGCTCGATCAAAGCGAAATAGTAATCCTCATTTAATCATGGTTATTACTTAGGTATAAAATTGATATGCATATACTTCTCCTGAGTCCCCGCAATTTTATATTGGTCAAGTGGGAGCCAACTATTAATCTGGATATTAAAGGTTTGTAAATCGTTCTTGTTTGTAACACCGCTTGAATGTGTTTAAATAATGACCCACCCAACGTGGCTTTTTTAAACTGCTTTTTGAGATGTTGGGTGATGCATGTTCATATTTTTTTGAGATTTTAAAATATGATGAAATGTGATCGAACCTTGTGATATACTTGTGCTATCAGCATATAGTTGTTTATTTCAATTCAAAGATGTCGTTACCTTTTAATCCACTATTATTATACTTAAAGTCAATACAATATGTATGGAAACTATATTGATTGGAAAATTATAATTGTCCTAACTGCACAAAAGCACAAGTGGATTTTGACACACAAAAATCAGATGAGCCAACTGACGAGTCAAAACATGCGGGACTCGTCGGATCACCTTCTTGAAAGATGTCGCCATCGAAAATGGTGGAGGAAAAACCCGTAAGGGATTACGTCCTCAAAATAGATGGCCCATCTGAACAAACTTGAGATTCTGAGTGTAGATTATGATCTAGAGACTCGGATGAATTTGGTACTCCATTCTCTGCCCAGAAAGGTTTTTGAGCATTTTGGCCTGCTAGCTAATTTGTTGCAAACTTTTGGACTCGGCAGAAATGATGATAAGGCACCAAACTCAAGCTTTGACGGCAAGTGGTCCGTCTTCATCTTCTAGACCAAGGGTAGGCAAGATAAAGAAGAGGACTAAAGGCCATAAGCAATAAAATTCAACTATTGCCAAGGGCAATGGTAAGACGAGGAATGCTTGTTGAGTCAAGGAAAATCCAAAGAGGAAGTGCTTAAGCTGCGGTGAGAGAGGACAATGGAGGTTTTGCCTGTTCCAACCCCAAAAGGGACGAAAAGAAAGGTAATTCTCACACATTAGTTGTTGAAACTTGTTTAGCGGCGTATACTTCTCATTCGTGGGTGGTTGATACGAGATCCACTAATCATGTTGGCTTCACGGGTTCTAAATGATCCGTGAACGTAGTGGGAGTGAGATCCTCATCACATTGGGCAACGTTCAAAAGTAGAAGACATTGCAATGCTACGTAAGTGGCAGATATTGCAATGCTACGGTAGTAACGATTATTGCAATACTACGCAAGTAGCAGACATTGCAATGCTACATGAGTAGCGATTAAAGCGATGGGGAGAAGTGCACCTATCTTTTGAAGATAAAGTTTTTTGAGATTATCTTTGTGTTCCCGGTTTTTAGAAAGAATTCACTTTCGGTTTCTAAAATTCGATTAAAGGACACTAAGTTTCTTCTAATAAGAATGACATCATTTTTTAAATGATGAGTGTATCTTCACGGGACATTGATGGAAAATCTCTATACAATTAATCGCGGCACACCACTCACGAAATGTATCCTATAACACATCAATTTGTTTCCGAAAAAAGAAAATGTTCATCGACGCGTGAGCAGAGACACTTCTTTGGCATATAAGATTAGGTCATATAAATCCAAAGAGGATCCAAAGGTTGGTGAAAGATGGTTCACTGGAGCGTCTCCAAGTTGAATCGGATCCAACCTGCGAATCATGTTTGGAGGGTAATATGACCAAAATGGCATTTGGAGCCAAGGGGAATGGGGCTAAAGAAGTGTTAGAGATCGTTCACATAGATGTACGTAGTTCAATGTTAACCAAAGCAAGAGGAGGTTATGAGTAATTATTGATGATTACTCAAGGTACATTTTCCTTATGAAGCATGAATCGAGACCTTTGAGAAATTCTAAAGAATTTAAGGCTCAAGCAGAGAATCATATGGAAAAACGATCAAGTCTCTACGATCCGATCGTGGGCGAATACCTCAAATGATGAGTTTTTGTACTACTTATCTGATGAAGGGATTGTATCCCAGCTCACCGCACCCGGAACCCCTCAACAAAATGGGGATTGCAGAGCGAAGCAACAAAATTCTTTTGGAAATGGTTAGATCAATGATGAGTTATACGGATCTTCCCGAGTCGCTTACGGGGTCATGCCTTGAAAAACAATGACTTACATTCGAACTTGGTGCTATCCAAATCGGTTCCCGAACCCCAAAGAATTGTGGACCTGACGCAAGTCCAATGAGACACATGAGAACTTTGGGGTGTCCGCCCCACGTGTTGGACAAGGAAACCCAAAATGGATCCTCGATCGAATTAAGGCTGTTTTGTAGGATACCCCGAGGGAACAAAAGGGTGAATGTTCTATAGTTCCGAAGATCAAAAGGTGGACATCCGCACCCACTTTAGATTTTGGAAGAAAACTATAGAACCAAAGAAAACCCGTATGAGATTACCTTAAATGAGCTTAGAGGGCAAACCTCGGTGCCGATTTGTACTAGATGATATACCAAATGATACGTTTTCTGGCCGAGCCTCGTTATAGTGGGAGGGTTGTTAGACACATTAAGAGATTCATGGGAATAGGAGAGTCCTCGGACTTGATTCCCTAATCGGACCCATGGACATATAACGAGGCACTCCAAGATAAGGATCGCGCTTGGCAAACAAACAATGAAAGCCAAGTGGGTTCTATGTTTCATAATAGAGTGTAGGAGCTAGTCGAACCACTTAATGGGGTTAAACCCATTAGATGCAAGTGGGTATATAAGAGGAAAAGAGGATCGGACGGGGAAGGTTGAAACCTTTTAAAGTAAGACTAATGGCGAAAAGGTTATACTAAAAAGAAAGGGATAGATTATGAGGAAACTTTTTTTTCGCCCAGAGCCATGCTTAAGTCCATCCGTATTCTCTTATCGATTGTTTCTGCGCATTTTCGACGTTGAAATCGGCAAATGGATGTCAAGACAGTTTTCATTAACGGAAGTCTTGATGAAAAGATCTATATGCAACAACCCCAAGGTTTCATTGAAACAAAGCCAAGAACATCTTGTTTGTAAGCTCAAGAAGTCCATTTACGGACTCAAAACAGCATCCGAGCTTGGAACCGGTGTTTTTGATCATGTTATAAAGTCTTATGGGTTTGATCAAAACGATTTTGAAAGTTGTGTGTATAAAAAGCGTGTCGGATCGTGATTGGTATTCTTAGACTTTGCACGTAGATAACATTGTGATCATCGGGAACGATGTGAAGGTGTGATCGGGCGTAAGGGCATGTTTTTCAAAATAGTTTGATATGAAAGACTTAGGGAAAGCGGACATATCCTTGGGATCAAGGTTACCTCGAGATCGCCAGAAAAGGATGATCGGGTTATCGCAAGTTTCATACATAGACACTGGTTTTTGAAATAATTCAGCATGCAAGATTCCAAGAAAGGATTCGTACCTTTCAGACTTGGAATCCATCTATCCAAGAAAATATTCCCTAAGACGAAAAGGAGATAGATGACATGAAAGGTATTCCTTGTGCTTGGTACCGCGGAAACCTTATGTATGCATTGTTGTGTATTTAGACCGATATCCGCTTTTGCAGTAGGCATAATAGCAAGATATCAAAGTAACCCAGGGAAAGCGCATTGGACGACAGTTAAAAACATTCTGAAGTGTCTGAAAAGAACTCGGGATAGAATGTTGATTTATCAGTCAGATACTCCAATCCCCATCGACTACACGGACTCGGATTTCCAATCAGATATAGATTCCAGAAATTATCTGCCTCAGTTAGTGTGTTTCCATTTGGGAAGTGTAGCCATCAAATGGACGAGTGTGAAGCGTAAATGCATCACCGACTCAACCATGGGACTCGGGTAAGTAGGCGCTTGTGAAGCGTTGAAAAGAACCGATTGGGCTCTCTAGATCTTCTTAGTGGACTTGGATGGTGTTCTCAATTTGTTCAGCAATATCTCGCTAGGGGCGGTTGCAAATTCAAGAGAACCAAGAGTCCACGAGTCAAACAAACACATTAAAGGAAAGGCATCTTATCACGAAAATCGTTAAGAGAGAGATATAGATGTAGCAAAGATAGCGTCTCGAGGGCGACTAGCAGATCCATTCACAAAGCGTCCGCCTCTGAATACATTCGAGAGACATGTGAGTGGAATGGGTGTCAAGACCGCTGACAATCTGCTTTGAGTATAAGTGGGAGAAATTATTAAAAGTTGTAGGTGACATTAGATGTCACGGACTACTCTAGACATGTTGTAGTATACTTAAAAAGCGGACTTTGAGTATAAGTGGGAGATTGTTGGGATTATAATTGAAAAGTATGCTTTTTACTTTGTATAATCGAAATTGAATTTTCGAACTTATTTTTGAAATAAATTGTTTATCACCGATGCTTTAAATATGATTGAATGTTATATATATTTACTTTGCATAACCTGCTCAATAATTAAATGCGTGTTAATCAGAAGTTAATTTAGTGATACCGGATCACGAAGATTAAATTAACGATCCTTTTGTAACTAAAAAAGTACGCCATTCACGACCTAGATGGAAATGAACAACCATCGCGAAAGGTTGAGGTGTAAGGCTCGATTGGTTTGTCTTGACCAAGAGATTACACTAGTGCATGATGATCTTATTGAATAGGACCTCTGAGGAGGATAAATTCTTGAAATCGAACAAGGAAGAATTAGACCTCAGCCGTTCGTTGTTTCTCAACCTTCGTCCCTTAAATAGGATCACGTGGGATTGGTAACTATTGCTTTGACTTATCATGGGTAGCGAATCGGGAGAGATTCAATACTTTTTATCTTGGGCAATATTATTGGTCACATGTGATTGCTAAGATTTAATCTGAAAGAATGGTCGCGGTAAGCACGCTTGCTTGATTTGCCCCCTTGGGAGGTTCATAAGTTTTATCATACCAAATCTTGCAAGTGGAATTAGTTTCCTAGGATGGATAATAATGTTGAACCGTTCTCTAACCAAGGACAAAAAGATATTAATTAACGGAAAGCTATTTCAAAGGCTTGAATTAATTGATGGGCTAGATAATCTTAAACACGAAATAATGACCGGAGCCATATTGACTGTAATATGGGTTAACATGGATAGTCTAATATTAATTATGTAGTGGGATTAATTAATATTTATGGGCTTGAATTATATTGTGGCTCAATATTAGATATTCAAGATCCATTAGAAGGTCCAATCTTAATTCTCCTAAAGGTCCCCTGAGTAGCCCAACATATAGTCCAATAACTGAAAAGGTGATTAAAATAAAATAAATATTGTTGCTTAATATTTCCTCTAATTTTCGAAAATTATGGATAAAAGAGGGAGAAAGATTTTCTTTGAATTTTGTTATGGAATGAAGATATGTATTCTTAGAATACAAGATTATCTCATTAAATTCAAGAAATCTCCCACTTGGTTATCTATATAGTAAATTTCGAATTTTTTTGAAAATAGAGGGCAAGAAAGATTTTCTTGATTTTCTTGAAAAGATATTATGGAAGATATGTATTTCTTGAAATACAAGAATATCTCATAAATTCAAGAAGATCCAAATCTTGGATTCTTGCTTCATCAAATTTTCGAAAATAATGCCATAAAATAGAGGAGGTGGAATTTTTTGGAATATTTTAATTATGGTAAAAAGAATATATGTGATATATTCAAGAGTTCTTGGTGACCAAGAAAAGTCTTTTCCCACATTGAAAAATCACTAAAATTTCGACCACCCTCCCTCTTATAAATAGGGGATGATTAGTTCATTCCCAATTACAATTCCATGTGCTGGAAATATTAGCAAATCCACATAAGTGGTGCAACAAAGTTTATTTTTTCCTTTTGTTAATTGTTCGCGAGTATCCTTCCACCGGATTGTCGAGCAAGGGCTAAGGGAATACTTGGGAAGTCCGTTTGGTTAGTCCGTCCGACTGAAGTCACTGCCATCCCGAGAGGTATGTTTACGTAAACCCGTAGATTCCGCATGCGTAGGTTTTACGTGG
The DNA here is from genome assembly GCA_037126765.1 of Stenogyne calaminthoides. Lineage (NCBI taxonomy): Eukaryota > Viridiplantae > Streptophyta > Magnoliopsida > Lamiales > Lamiaceae > Stenogyne > Stenogyne calaminthoides. The sequence goes on along the minus strand of JBBCBC010000004.1, from coordinate 6,954,217 downwards.
CTTTTTATATGCATGATTTGTTGTTGCAATTATTATTTGAATTAATATAGGATTAATTCATGCTAGTAATAATTAATGAATTAAATTTGTATTTAAATATTCACCCCGAATAGATCTGTGTAACTCATTCCCCAACATGTCTATGTTGATATCAGGACCCAAACAACCTGGTAACGACATAGATGTATATCCGACTCCTTTGATAGAGGACTTGAAGCTCATGTGGGATGAGGGTGTCGATGTATATGATGCTTGTAGAAAGGAGAATTTCAAGTTGAATGTCATGCTGTTTGGAACTATCAATGACTTTCCCGCTTACGGGAATCTATCTGGATATAGTGTGAAGGGGGGCGATGCATGTCCTTGTTGTTCACATTCGCTTGAGTCATTGTAGGAAGACCGTTTATATGGGACATAGGAAGTGGTTGGACCCAAAGCATAAGTACAGAACAATGGCCGATGCATTCGATGGCACAATCGAGACAGGTGAAGCACCACGTTTATTGTCAGGTTCGGATGTATTGAATGAGATGAAGAATATCGACACACAATATGGAAAGATCTTCGCAAAGAGTGTCCCCACTAGCGGTTGGAAGAAGGAATCAATTTTCTTTCAATTGCCCTATTGGAAAGAGTTGTATGTTAGACACTTCATTGATCTAATGCACGTTGAGAAGAACGTTTTTGCCAAATTTTACTCAACACTCTCCTAGATATAAGAAGTCCAAGGATGGTTACAATGCAAGAATGGATATGATTGATATGGGAATAAGAGCAAAGATTAAAACATGTGCCTAGAGAAAGGGTCAACCGTTCTTACCTCTGCTTTGCACACACCTTGTCCAAGAATGAGAGAAAGAGTTACTTCAATTGCTAAAGGATGTGAAAGTACCGGATGGTTATTCCTCCAACATACGAGACTTGTATCGGATGATGGCGTGAGACCGATGAATCAAATCGCATGACTATCATGTTATCATGGAGACTTTCTTGCCCATTGCAATCGTTCTATCTTGCCCGAAAATGTCATAACCATAACAAAGTTATGTTGGTTCTTCAAGGCAATGAGTAGCAAGGCCATAGATCCTAGAAAATTGCTTGGTTTTCGAGGCGGATTGTGGGGACTCTCTCGTGAGCTTGAGATGTATTTCCTCCATCATTTTTTGATATAATGGTTCACCTAACAGTTCATTTGGTACACGAGACAAGGATGTGTGGTCCTGCTCGTATGCGATGGATGTATGGTGTAGAGAGATATATAAAAGTGCTCAAAGGATATGTTATGAATAAGTCCAGGCCGGAGGATCAATCAAATACTACTTACTTTGGACAGATTGAGTGGTTATCCAGAATGCCTGATAGACATGTGTATTCATACAAGTGTTATCTTAGCAACAGATACACATTTTATACCAGAGATCATGATGCCACAAGTACTATGCAGAATAGTGGAGTGTCCATTAATGCAACTGCAGTGGATCAATCAAATACTACTTACTTTGGACAGATTGTCAACATTTGAGAACTCGACTATATTGTTCACCGTTAACCAATCTTCGTGTGTAGTTGGGTGAGGATCCCTAACGGGGTCCAAGTTGAAAGTTATGGGTTCGTACACATTGATTTGAAGAATGTGGGATACAGAGATGACCCTTACATAATGGCCAGTCAAGCTCAACAAATTTTCTATGTCCCCGACCCAGTTAATAAGAAATGGTCCATTGTGGTTCTGTCAAACAAATTTAACAATAGTTTCCAGATTAGCGACCATGTCGATGAAGATGTTGAAACAATTGATGATCCTTTTCAGAACTTCACTCATTTTGTACCATCTTTCGATGATCCTGCAAATCCACGCCCATACCAGAGAATAATTAGAGATGATGATGAATATGGCAATCCGGATCTTGTTAACATTTATGGTCATGAACGAGACAGGTCAATTAAAAAACGAAAAAGAAAAACAAGTGCTAAAAAGAAATGTACGACTTTATTGAATGTTGTTTCTTCTGCTTTATTAAATGTTGTTTCTTTTGCTTTATTAAATAAAGTGAACTAGATTAACATTAAGGTAAATTTAATTTAGTAAATTATCAAATTAATATAAATAAATCATAATTGTAATACGTGATTATAATTGTTAATCAACAGGTTCCGAGACAACGAGATAATGAACATTGTGGACATTTTGTGTGTTACTTTATTGAAGATATAATCCGCGCTTCTCTAACGAACATTCCTCTCAATGTAAGTCAATTTATCGATTTATTTAAATTATTATTGATTGAATAAAAAAATTCATACTATATTGATTGATTCGTTGTTTTAGCGTTTTGTCTATGAACGTGAACTCAATTCTTACTCTATGAAAAAGATCGAAAAATGGAAAAAACGATTGATTCGGTACCTTTTACAATCGATTCTTATATTCATGCGATATTAAGTGATCGTTGTTTGAAATTTTTTGTAGCATGTAATTAAATTATATATTTGTGATGATATATATTTCATGTTTTTTGTGTATTGGACGTATGTTTATGATTGTATGTTTATTTATTTCATGATGTGTATGTTTATTTATTTGATGTTTTGGTATATTATATGTGGTATAAGTTTTGGTTTATGGTTTTATTATAGGATTTTTTGGTTTATGGTTTATGGTATTGGGCGATATATAAGTTTTTTGGTTTATAGTTTTATTATAGGATTTTTAAAATATAAATTAATAATTAAAAAAAATATATTTATGTATTTTAATAAATAGCTTGTCTATCTAACATAATAAACGAAATTATATAATAAAAAAAAGTTAGACGGCGGTTAATAACATTTGTCCCAAGCCCCCCTCTTGCAATGCGGTTGAAAACCGTTGTCCAAGCCCAACTTTTGGACAACGGTTTTTTAATAACTGTCCAAGCTTGGACAACTGTTATAACCGCTCTCTAAGGGCTTTTTTAACAGCTTGTCCAAGCCCAAATGTGTATTAGTGGAACATCGGCAATCTCGGGCTCGGTAATTTTGTCACGGATGGAGGTCTTGAGGCCACCCAAAAACATCCCCAAATCTTTGCTCTTGAGGCAAAAAAGGCGATTCGCCACCCCTTTCTTCAAAGAGTGCCACGTAGTCTTGAGTGATCCCATTTGGCGAGTAATATGCATTGCCTCGTATCGTTAATGGTCGATTTAATCCCCAAAATACTCTACCAGTTCCTGCGAGTACCGTTCCCAAGTGATTGTCGGGGAACGGCGGAGTACCCATTGCGCCCAAAACATCGCTCGGCATGACATGGCGATGAGCTCTATCTGGACGCCTTCTGTCGGAGGTGTCTTGCTCACCAAGAAATCTTGCTTTGTCGGCTTGTGCTAACCAAGCCATAGGATCTGAACCATCAAATTGGGGTAGGTCGACTTTGGGCCCGGCCAGGCGGCCACATATCCGGCGGTATCCGTTTAGTGCGGGGCGTAGATCCCCCTTCTCGCTCATGAATCGGGGTCGCAATTTTATAGCGCCTGAGTTGGCCACCATCACCGCCAGACTTCGCCCCGGTTGTGTTTCGGCCCCGGCCCGAACTTCGGTTTAACACCAAGTCCATAAATGCGCTCTAAGCGTCGAACCGCTTTGTTGCCTCCACCTTGCCCAGTTAAGCCACTAGGGGCGATCTGAATTTAAACTCAACGTCTTCTCTATCTCGTCGATTCGTTCCTTCTCACCCTTGGATCGTGTGGTTGTCATGGTGGAGAAGGATCCAGCAGGTCGGACCAATTGATAGAGTGTAAGAATTGAGTGATAAAGGACATAAAAATAATACGAATGGAACTGAAATATACTGATAAAAGAGAATCCTCAAAAGAGGCCATAGAGAATAAATCTACGCCCGCAGAAATAATCTCTCCCACGTTCGAAGCGAAACTACTACAATCAATGATCAAAAGATAATAATAATTCTAGAGAAACCTTATTTAAATAGACTCAAACCCTAACTCTAACTTATGCCCTAAGAAAGAAAGCCCACGGGCCATTTATTCTAGACTTTAATTAAAAAGATTCTAACTTAAACTAAAAAGCCCAATAACAATAATAAATAAAAGATAATTAAAAATTAGGCGTATCAAATGCAATGTGAGTTATATATGACAGTGTAAATGCACCTCAACTAACCACATACTTGTTCACCTGCTTATAATTACTTTACTCTCTGATACCTCTCTTTATATAACAACGCTCCTCTGCATCACCATTACTTCCAATTCCTTGTTTTTTCTTCTTTCTGGTTTTCTCTTGATAAACAGCAACGATGGCGGTTATGAGTAGCCGGAAGGCGGTGCTGTGGGTGGCTCTCGCCGCCCTACTTTCGCAAAACTTAGTCATTCCGGTGGCGGCAGCCGCCAGCTTCGACGAGCAGAAGAACTACTATACTCCGGACCCGAATGCCCACCCCCCTCCTGCAGGTAATTCATTTTTTTTTTCAAACTCAGTTTGAGGCTTAGAATCGTTTTTTTCCCAAAAAAACCGAGTCTAACATCTTTGAAAAAAAAATGATTCTAACAGCTTCCAGAATCACTTTTTTCAGAAGTGATTCTCGGTCACTTTCTATTGTTTGCAAACACCACCTAAACATGATAAGCTAATGTATATGTTTTCTTGAAACAGTTTCCTACACCCCTCCGTCGCATACTCCAGGAGGTGGCCATGCAACACCAACCCCATCTCACGGAACACCGTCTCATGGAGGCGGCAGTCCACAGTGGTTCACCGCCAGCCAACTGCGGTACTCCCCCGAGCGGCGGCCACCACCACCATACTCCTTCCCCTCCTACCGGTGGTGGATATCACAATCCTCCCACCCATACCCCTTCTCCAACCCCCACTACTCCCAACCCCAACCCCAGTTGACCCTGGTACTCATACTCCTCCTTCTGGTGGTGGATACTACAATCCTCCCACCCCAACCCCTACTACGCCATACACACCGGCACCACCAACCACCATAACACCACCAACAACTCCGATCGACCCGGGAACTCCAAGCCCTCCAAGCATCACTTTCCCATCACCTCCATTCCCAATCTCTCCACCGTTCACATGCATGTAAGTACAGTTACTTACATTTAAGATAAAATGCTACCAAATTTTGCAATAAGACCGTCTAAGTACCTGTTTGCAAAAACAAGAAGTGTTCTAAAAGCACTTTTTTTTTTTTTTTGAAAAGCTGTGTCTACCAGCTTTAAAAATAAGTGCTTCAAGAGCACATTTTAGGGTTCTAAAACGCCCCCCTAAGTCTTCACTATTTCCATTTGCAGCTACTGGAGGAATCATCCTACATTGATATTTGCGCTGTTTGGATGGTGGGGATCAGTTGGGAGTGCATTCGGCTTACCTAGCAGCACGCCGGGGTTCGGATCCAGCATGAACTTACTTCAAGCTCTGTCGAACACTCGTCCCGATGGCATTGGAGAACTCTACAGGGAAGGGACGGCGGCTCTGCTCAACTCCATGTCACACGCGAGGTTTCCTTACACAACCAACCAGGTTCAGAACAGCTTCGTGACGGCACTTAGCTCCAACAAGGCGGCAACGGCTCAGGCACAGCTCTTTAAGCTGGCTAATGAGGGTAAGATGAAGAAGCCCAGAGGCTGAAAAATCAGAAAAATTCTTTGTTAAAAATTCAGTTATGTTTCATAGTTGGTTTGGTTCTTGCGGTGTTTGTTTACTTGTTCGAGGTTCTTTAGGATGATTTTATTGTGTGTATTTCAATTTAATGCTACAAAATCAAGATGGATAGCAGCACTATGGTTTTCCAGTTTATATGATATTAGTTATTTGGTTTGTTTGTATACTTTATTCAGCTTTTGAATGGAATTTGAACTTAATGTTATTATGTTAGTATAATGTTTGACTATATTAATTTCACAGTTCTCGTAGAACTCATAAATCCTGGAAAATATCTTTCCATTTTGTTTAATTCCTATACGTAATTACAGCCCCATGGACCATGGTGGTTGTTACAGAATCTTTATGAAGTTGAAAAACCCTGAAGAAATCACACCACTTTCCAACAAGAAAAATCAATACATACATTTATTGCAACATTTACACCAAGAATTCAAGATTTAAGCATCTAAGTGGGACAGCACTAAACCCCCACTGCCTCTTTATGTGGATTAACAACAAAAACAGAGGAATAAAGAGAAACTGATCTTTAGACAATGATCTACATCTACTCCTACCAATATTCTTTAAACTATTTCATTAACCATCATTATATCATGGAATTATCCACAATTAATTATTGGTATGAACTTTAAATGTGTTCCTAAGATCTTAAAATTAAATACTGGCTGTATATTTCTATCATGTAAATATTGTGATAATAGAAATGATAAAAAAAGAATAAAGTATTGTCACATATATTATCATGGTCATCATTAATGTTAACATCACAATTATAGAACTGAATTGATCACAAGTGGGACTCACATTGACTTGCTTATAGCCTATATCCAGCACCTCCAGATTTTTGAATGATCGAACATAGCATAAAACCTCGTTGAAGCTAAGCCTGTATAAAACTAACAGCTTGGGAATGAGTAGATTTGAGGCTTATAATAAATAATAAACAATTTGTTTCTCCTAAACTTTTTCCATGTACTTGAGGATAGAAGATAATGGATAAAAAAATTTCTTACCTTCTTCAAATGTTATGTTCCTGATTCATGGTTCTCATAACAATAATTTATGTAACCTGGTTTAGTGACATTATATATATATATATATATATATATGCGCGCGCGCCTCTCTAATAAAAATGAAAAAATATCACAAAATTGACAAAAAAGTTATGGTTAAGTCTTATGTGCACCGTGCACTCATAGTGCATTTTAGAATAATGCAACTTGTTATACTGAAAGATACAACTTGCTTACACTAAACTGTGCATCTATTAATATGGAAAAATAATTACACGATTCAATATAAATAAATTATATTTTTCAATATAATAAATTGCATGATTCTAAAATACACTATGAGTGCATGATGCACCTCCTGAATGCGCCCTTTCAAAAGTTATATGTGCAGAGGGCCTTTAAATTTTGAATGTGAACCATATTTTGCAAGACTCCCTCCCTCTCTCTCACACACACATAAACGCACATTAATTAGTTAAAGATATTACTCCATCTGTCCTGATTTTGATTATCCGTTTTCCATAAATAGCCATCCTAATTTTATTTATTCATTTTCAAATAAGACAATAAAGTAACATTCAATACTATTTAATACTATTATTTTTCTCCACCAAACCCACTTTATACCATTTAATACTATTATTTCCCTCCACCAAACCCACTTTACCCATTTTATACCATTTAATACTATTATCTCCTACTTTTTTTTAATCTCCGTGTCTACAGTAAATGAATAATAAAAAATAGAACCGATGGATTATTTATTTGTTGTCTTATATGCCACACTTTAATGTAAAGCAATTATTCTTTATCTTGTCAAATCATCCCTGATAATGACACACCAATAATAATTAATAATAACTGCAATAAATTAATATAAGACAGTAAAAACATTGAGATGATAAGAGAGCAGTAATTGAATTTGATTCAAAGCAAATCTATGCCCATTGAACTGTAAAACATGGTAAGAAATAAATAACCCATCTGTGCACCAGATTAAAATGAAAGTGAATTAACAAATTGGTATTGGTCATCCAATTGCAGAAATAATCATTTACAAAATGCACTGTATACCAGAAACTAAGCTTATTGCAATAGTTCAAGAACTACTCAACCGTTCAAGAGTTAAACATCAATATTGCAGGAGAATATATAAAACATTTTCTTAATAAATACATTGTTTAACCAAGAAGTTGGAAACTATGAGCCTATTGCTAAGAAAGAAGCAGCTATGACCCAAAATATCAACTCAAAATATGTAGAAGTACCACTATGTATGCTTACACTACACAAGATGTATTCCTGACATTATCATCTTCATGAAGGTATCATAAGCATAGAACTAGCTGTAAATTTTAAACATTGGAGAGATATGGTTGACAGCTAACAAAATCAAATTGATCAATAAGACACATGTGTTACTCAAATAATTAATGTAATGACCTCCACGCGTAATTGACGAAGATACCACCCAAAAACACCAGCGATTCTGGGAAATAAGAATGACAGCTAGAAGATCGCCACGTCTATAGCACCTAAATGCTGTAAGATTCTCTTCAACTATCACGAATAAAGTTACTTTGCGTTGGAAACGTTGGACCTCCTTGCACTACTCACATTGATCAAATCTACAAGATAAGCGTTGAAATTCCAAAATCGAGTTCCCACCTGGCAGTGCTTAGAACATCACTTTGTTGGAATGAGGTAAATGAAAAATGTGATGAGGTGAATTTCTCATCAGTTCATATGGGTATCAAACCATTCAAATATTTCCTGAGAGGGCAAGCTAGTCATTTCATGATACGCAAACGCAAGATTCATTTCCTCCTGAATAAGATTAACCAGTGATTTATCTTGGAGAAAAACATTTCTCTCCTCGATAGCTACCTTCCATGGTATCGCACGCCCATCATCCCTCATGTAACCGTTCTTGTCAATAAAACTCTCTTCCCGAAAAACATCGAACAACTTCTCCGACATGGATTGATCAAGTCCCGGAATTCTGTTGGCGAAGAACTGAGGCGTCAAAGGGAACTCCATGCATTTTACTTCTGCAACATCAATTCCTTTCTCCCTCATTACTACTAGATACTTCTCTATCTTTTGTCTCCTAGTTTCGTCTTTAGGCATGTGCACAAAGAGGGTAGATGGGTACTTACCAGTTATATCCAAATGACTGAACACCCCTTCTGCAATCATCAATACAATGGCTTTGAACTTCAGCTTTGTGGCAAGAACAGAGACGAAGTATCCACCAGAAGAGGCACCCAACGCAAACATAGGCAGCTTTTCTAGCTTCTGCTTATTAATCCACCACTCAATCATATCTTTAACAATCCATCGTTCCTCTCCAAGTGACCAACATGCCCCTTTACTTGATATAGCAAGTACAGCAAATTTTCTAGCCAAAGCATGAAGCACAATGAGCCTCTCTTCAGGTAAACCAACACAATTAGGACAATTAGGAGACTTATCCCAAAAATTAGCTGCTCTACCATTACAACCATGAGCCAAGAAGAGAATGGCCTTGGGTGAGTCGGGAATCTGCCAGATCAAATCGGTGTTATTCCTGAATTCCACAGTTGGATCTAATCGAACCAAAGAGTCAAAGCTATTCCATTTTTGGTTGTCAAGATCAGATATCAAAATCGAGTTATCACCATTCTTTCCATAAAAAACCACCAATGCTACCATTATCAAAATCAGAAGTGTTAAAAGAACAGGAAATTGAACATTTGGTGTGTCCCTTGACTGCTTCAATAATCTGTTCCCACGTCCAGACATGGCTGTAAAACAAGAAATGCATCTTTTGTTCATATCAGGCCTCCAAAATAAATGACAAAAAGCTAAAAGTATCAACAGAAACCCTTCATATATAATTCACACACCAACTAATTAACTAATCTCAACATGAAATGCACAGTTACAACAGCAATTAACTCCATATATAATTCAGAACGTTTCTTTGCTAAATTTAACTAACCGCCCTAAATTAGAACAAAAGGGGTAAATTTAAGAAAGCAACCGTTCAAATGACTTCATCGGATCAATTGCATATAACTAACTACATCGAAAGGCTCTCAGGTAATCCGTTCAAAACCAAATTTGAAGCTCTTGCCAAAAAATTAAACAAACAAACAAAATTCGAGCTAGAATCAAATCCTCTTGAGGCTAAAAAGCTGGAGAAATAGAAGATAATTTGAATTCAGTGCCACATTGACTTTACAATTTCCAAGTACCTTTTAAGTCAAGAAGCATCAAAATGCAGAAAACCCCAGTGAATTCAGATCAGAACAATTTTAGGAGGTTTTTCTCTTTTTCTTCTCTGATTTTGCTTTCGTGAAGATTTTAGTAGAGTTTTAAATTTATAATAATTTATTCACGAATTATGACGTAAAAGATACCCCACCTGGATGCGACCAAAAGTTTACTTGCCCACCTGTATTTTTATTAATTAACTAAAAATGAAATGAAAACTTAGATCTAAAAATGTTTTATTTAAAATTGTGTTATTTTTTTTATCAATTATAATCTTTTCTTTTTCTTTTTTTTTTAAATGAACCAACGGTTTCGCTTTCTAAAATTCACAAACCATAACCCTATGAAACAGGTTAAGGCTGGTGCCTGGTATGCATTCATTTGGATTATACATTCACAGTGCATTTTAAAATTATACAATTTATTGTAATGAAAAATATAATTTATTTATATTAAATCGTGCAATTATTAATATGAAATTGTATTTTTTAGTATAATAAGTTGCGATAATTTAAAATCTTGTATGAAATAAGATCTTGTTATGTATCTGAATCTTGTTACGACTCATTCGATTATATAAGGTTCAATTATAGTTTTTTAATATGGATTTAATCAGGTTTTAAATATGATGATCTCACGATTTATTTGTACCGCAAATATATTTTTTAATTTTTTTTTAATTTTTTTACTCATAAAGGAGTCAAGAATTGTGAACTTTAACATCTTGTCAAAAGAAGAACAAAAATTAACGTGTAATACATGAAATCAATATATTAATTGAGCTAACTAGGCTTTTTTTTAATAATATATTTTTCTAGAATAAGAAAATAATTAAATAATACATCAATGTCATTGTAAATATATACACAGATAAAAGCATATCTTAAATTTTAATGTATGTTTATTCCATGATTATTTTAGCCGAATTTTGAATTTTATAACTTATTTATCTTCATTATATTCTCTCAATAAAATATATGTAAGCTCTATTATTTCAGGTTAGATGTTACGTCATTCATAGTTAAAAAATATATTATCTGTTCGCTCGAATTGCAAAGAAAATATAAAGGTGAAATTTTATTCATTAAAATTGAAAATTTTAAATTAAATCGCAATTTAAAAAAAAATCATAATTTAATTTGCAATTAAATCAATTTTAAATTTTTGAATAATAGGTCATTGATTTGATGTAGGAAAATTTGAGAAGCATATGGACAATGGTTTGAGCAATAATTTAGGAGCTTAATCCATATTTTACGGTGTATTTACATAAATAATGCTATAAATAATTACCAAATTACACATTTCGTTCCTTTTACTTCCTTACTCTTTCATGTAAATCGATTTCTGTTGTTAAATGCCCTCTTCTCCGAATTTACCTACAATTCTGTACGTACTTATCTCGCCTATGATCGAAGAAAAGTTTTTCCTGATCTTTGAGAATTGTGATGGTTAAACTGTTCCTGATTTTCAGGTAAATTAGATCGATTTTCTGGGAATTCTTCGATGCGTTCGTAGATATGCTAATACTTGCCCTAATTGTGTATTTCCTCGGTGAATATGAACATATTGCCTACATTTGATTCTTGCGTGTGCTTTTAATTTCAAGAAATCCTGCATTTCATCCGAAACCTTTAGATTTGTGATTTAGAGCTATGATTTGTTCTTTTGCCCGGTGTAGTTTCTGTTGGTACATTTTTTGAGTTATTTTATATTTTACTTGTTGAGACGAATTCGTTTTCGGCTTTTTGTGAATTTTTTGTTGAATGTGTTATTGATGTCTTAGTTTGCTAAAAACTTGTTATCCTGGGTCGGTGTTCTTGTTCTAATTGCTCAATTTGAATGTTTTGGTTCTTTTATTTGATGAAAAGTCGTAACTTGTTCGTCAATTCTTACTTTTCTTTTACCATAAAGTTATTTATTTATTTTTCTGCATAGAGATTGAAGGGCTCCCATGATCTTGCTTCAATATGGAAAAATATAAACCGAAGAACATATTGATTACTGGTGCTGCTGGTTTCATAGCATCGCATGTTACAAACTGGTTCACGCGAAACTACGACTACAAAATTGTTGTTCTTGACAAGCTGGACTATTGCTCAAACTTGAAGAATCTAGATCCATCTCAATCTCTTCCCAACTTTAAATTTGTAAAAGGCGATGTTTGTAGTGCTGATCTCGTCTACCATATACTTGCCACAGAGGCCATAGACACAGTTATGCATTTTGCAGCACAAACACATGTTGATAATTCTTTTGGAAACAGCTTTGAGTTCATCAAGAACAATGTATACGGTACTTGTGTCCTTCTAGAAGCTTGCAAAGCTCTAGGTCATATTAAAAGATTCGTCCATGTGAGTACCGATGAGGTTTATGGGGAGACGGATGAGAATGCAGTTGTGGGTAACCACGAGGCTTCACAGCTTCTCCCAACAAACCCGTATTCCGCATCCAAAGCTGGGGCTGAAATGCTTGTTATGGCATATGGACGATCATATGGGTTACCTGTGATAATCACAAGGGGGAATAATGTTTATGGGCCCCATCAATTTCCAGAAAAGTTGGTTCCTAAATTCATTTTGTTAGCTATGCAAGGGCAGGCACTCCCGATTCATGGGGATGGAGTGAATGTAAGAAGCTATCTTTATTGTGAAGATGTTGCTGAGGCATTTGATACCATACTTCACAAGGGTGAAGTTGGTCATATTTATAACGTTGGAACAGATGAGGAAAAGAGAGTTATCGATGTGGCAGGGGATATTTGTCGTCTTTTTTCTTTGGATGCATCGTCTAAGATACAGTTTGTGGAAAACCGACCCTTCAATGATCAAAGGTATTTCTTGGATTCCAGGAAGCTAAAGAATTTGGGATGGTCAGAGAAAACTAAATGGGACGACGGTTTAAGGATAACTATGGAGTGGTATGTAAGAAATCCTGAATGGTGGGGTGATGTTTCTGCAGCATTGCATCCTCATCCACGAATGCTATCTTTCCCTATGTTGGGGAAAGATCATCACAAACGTGGAGTTGGTGAGAATTCTGATGAGGATTGTAGAGAAAATGAATCAATCAATGTGGGCAAAAGCCGACTTTGAAATCTTTGATGTAGGACTAGATTATTTAGCAATTTAATTATTGAAATAAGACGGATGGAGTAGTTAATCACTCCCCTCATCACTCTGATAAGCTTTTAATAGTAGCCAGTGTTTATTCGAATGATGCTAGAGTAACAAACTCTGCTTGATCTCCTGATTATAAAGCTGCAAAAGGTGGCTTTGGACAAGAGTACTTACTAGCTAACTGCTTGATTTTTATTGTTCTGGTACTCTCTCTCTCTCTGTAGTGTTTCTTTACTTTCAGGCTCTTGATTAGATACAGCAGTATAGGGAACTTTTTTTTAGGCCCGTAACTTTGAGGGGTTGCAAAAAGGACATAAAGTTTACAGTCTGTAAATTAAGGACAAAAAATACTTTTAAATTTATGTAAATGTAGGTCAAATTGGCCTAAATCTGCCCAAATCGGACTAAAGTCATATATGAGTCTCGTGAGAGGACTGAAATCGGGCTCTGATCCATGTAACCTAAGGACAATACTTTTTAGTTTATGTAAATGTAGGCTAATTGTGGCCAATTTTGCCTAAATTTACATAAACTAAAATGTATGACATTGTCCGTTATTTACATGCCCATAAACATAATATCCTTCTTTTGCAACCCCAAAGATACGTGCTTAAGTTTACTTTTTCCCCCAGCAGTATAACACAATCTGCAGCAAACTAAACTGCCATTGTAATCAATGCTTTGCCAGAATACTACAAATACTGACATTGATATTGTGTTGCTGATTGCAGGTAAGAGGGCTTGTTCTAAAGCTAGACACACACAAGCAGCTTATATCGGGATGTGGTGGATGTGCTTCTTTTGATTCGATGATAAGTATTACTTACAATTTCTCAAACAAGTCATAGATAGAGAGGGCAGCAGAACAAAAAATAACAAAACCTAGCAGATTTAACTCTAATGACTCCCTAAGTTAATCTGAATGAATTTTTTATGAACATGTACACCCTAAGAGAAAGCTCAACTGTCTTTCTTATCGAATATTTTTGTATAGATTTATATATGTTTGAAGATTGAAGTGTTAATTCAGATTTTAGGAAAGCGATTCTCATAAACATACACCTGGCTTATTCGTTTTGACACGTTGATCCTATTTTAGTTTATTAGCACAGTGACCAAATTCCTCTGTAAGTTTAGAATTTCTTATCAAATTTAATTTGAGTTACTTTTCCTAATTAAATAGTTTTGTCGTTACGGTCATTACTACTTCAAATATGAATGTGTGTTCTTGTAAGTAGCTATTGCTGAAACAGCAGGTTTGTGATCACTCATCGGCTGCGAGTGTGGTGGGGCAAAGATGAGATTTCAAGCACTGCTCTTATCAATCTTTTCGGGTTTTTTTTCTTTTGTCACACAATCTCTGTTGATTTAGTTCGACTGCTGGTTCAATTATCATCACTTGTGTCCTTCTGTGAAAGTATGCTGATAACTGTGGTTTTAAGATTGAGTCTAGTAATACTTTTTGGAGAAAACAACTAATACTGACCCACTGGTGCATATAAGTCTTTGCCTCGAGGATTGATTGATTTAGTAACACACTTCTTTGTATCATTCATGTAAGCATGGATTGTTAAATTTTACTCATTTACCCACTCACCTGATTTAAATTTGTCTAATAAGCAAATTGTTAAATTTGTCCAACATATACCAAATTAGCACCAGAGAGCACTCAGAGGGCCCCTCCCATGTTCTTTGGTTCAAATTACGTAGGCAAGAAAATTGGCTTTTTCTTTGGCAATTTTTGGATTAATAAAATGTGATTCCCACCCATTGCAATTATTATTTTTCAGTGGAGGTTGGAAGCTATGCTTTTTCTTTGTTAACTTATTTCACATAAATGCTACCCTCATTTTCTATATGGAGCCTACAGGTTCTAAATAATCTATTTTGTAAAGTGTCAGATTATTATTGTAATATTGATAATTGATATAGAGCCTTCAAGCTACAGTTCAAATATATTCTGTAAAGTCCTATTATTGTTATTTTAAATATTGGTATTGATGTACACAGCTATAAATTTATAATGTTATATTATACATTTAATTTTCTTGATTTTTTAATGACAAAGTCTTATGTGCAATTGGTGCACGGATTTAAGATTCATGCACTCACCTTAATCATATGCATGTATCTACAGAACATATATAATATATTCTATGGGTCAAATATTTTTTTTCAAATGGGTCATTCAATTGTAGGAGTGTACGGTGCACTTGGATGCACAAGAGACTCACTCTTTTTTAATATAATTAGAGAGAATATTATTTATGTGAGTTTTTTTTTTCCAATCAGGTAAGTTTGAATCTCTCATTCTGTACAGTATTTTAGTTCCATATTCTTTGAATATTATATATCACGTGTATAATAATCAATGTATTATTCTGAATGTGGCATGTGTTGGAAAATATAAATGCAAAAATTAAAAAGTGGTGCATCATGCATTCATAGTGCATTTTAGAATCATGCAACTTGTTATATTAAAAGGTGCAATTTATTTACATTGGATCGTGCAACTATTTTTCATATTAATAGTTTCACGATTCAGTGTAAACAAATTGTGTTTTTTAGTATAATAAGTTGCACGATTCAGTGTAAACAAGTTGTATTTTTTAGTATAATAAGTTGCACGATTTTAAAATACATTATGAGTGCACGGTGCACCTGAATGCATACAAGAGAAGAGTTTATAGTAGTAAGAAAATAAAATTAGAGGTTCGTAATCTAACATATGTTCCTCACTCTACTAATTTGTTGTCCTCGGTCGAGCTTTTCCTTCCAGTTTTTGGACGTTTCAAAATTAAAATTATATTTCATATAATGTCTATAATATATTAAAAAAAAAGTATGTCTAGTGTGGAAATTTTCATGTTTATAAAATTAAAATTTTCATGTTTATAAAATTGTCATAAATCAATCATCTACACTCTAAACACTAAATAATGAACCTTAAATTATGACATATTCTGGCTGGGTGAACCATGAATCACTTGGGCCGAGTGAACCATGAACCCCTTAAGGTTCATGGTTCAACAATCAATCCAATCTTACTCAATCTCACTCAATCCTATCACACCTAATCAACCAAGTCCCGTGAACCAAACACCCCTTAAGGGTTCAAGTTCAAACTTTGAAGAAAGGATTTTAAAGGCAATTCATTATATGGGAAATTCAAAGGCATTAATTTTTTTTTCTCCAAATCAAAGGTGATTTGCGAAATCTGTGAGAAGGCAAACCACATTGCTGCAAAGTTTTTCAAGAGGTTTAATGCCTCTTTTCAAGGTCTTGAACCTTCTACATATGTTTTCGAATTCTGAAAATCAATTTGAGTCTCACTCAATTGATTATTTGGAAATCAGTTTGATCCTAACATGTCATACTTAGTCAGGTTCCTCTCAGTATCAATTTGGCTCAAATTGGTTTGTGGATATGGAGTCACACGTCGTGTTACTTCTCAACGAGGCCTCCTCTTATTCAAAATTATTGGTTTCTTAAGTCTTCCAAGCTTACAAAATCACAAATCTTTGGAATTAAACTTAATAGGCTTAATTAAGTGTTTAACCTCATATATATCATTCAATCTCTATATAAATTTGTCATGAACCGATGGAATTGACACTTTAGCTGCCCGTAGCTTTTAAGGTTTGGAAAATTGGTGGTATACTCTCAATATGTTAAACATTTCTCGCAACCGAATACAACTCTATGGTCCCGTGACATTATAGTGTCAAAATCTGGAGAATTGAAAGAAGTTTGTAGGGTATGATTGATATGTCAAATATAATGATTGATATATTTTTTTGGAAGAATTCATCATTTATTAGGAATGGTCATTCTCATAAATAAAGAATGAGTGGATCTCATACTTCCCAAGATCAGACTTATTCGTAAGATTTTTTTAGTTTAAGCGTCTTGTTATATAAAATATAAACGCCAAGAACTATTCCAAAATGAAGCATGCAACTAAGTTTTCTTATTAATAGTTGTATTTTTCGTGTAAATAAATCGATTTTTCAACATAATAAATTGCACGCTTCTAAAATCGACTATGAAATCGTATGGTGGCCGGTGCATCTGAGACCTAGCCATAAAGAATTATGATTCCTTATCTATCCGATGAGTTTATGTCACTAATACACATTTGAACTTTGGGCAATTTGTTAAAAAATGACCTTGACAAATATTATAAGGGTTGTCCAAGAATATTTGTCTAAGTAAAATTGACACTTTTAGACAAATGGTTTTGAACCGTCCAAAGAAACCACTTTCAGACAAAATACGTTTTAAACCGTTGTCAAAATTTTCACTTAGACAGCTGTTAAAAACCGTTGTCCAAACTAAAAATTTAGTTTTTAGCCACGGACCCAACAAGCATATCATATATAAGCCACCAAGTCTCCCAATTAATTGAGGCAATTATTAAGCCTCCCATGGGGGAGCGAACACGGACCTTTGGCGCGCGAATCGGATCAATTCCGGGCACTTGCTTTCTTTTATTTAATTAATAAATTAATTATATATGTCCTAAAAATTGTTTTTTCTTACAATTTTTTTTTTAATTTTTTTATTTAATTATCTTATTTATTAATTCAATCACATTTTTATATAAAAATTTTTTTATATAAATTTAAATTATATTATATTATATTAAAATTATATTTTTTACTTGTTTTTTTTTAAAAAAAAAGTTTTACATTTCTTTTAAACTTGCAACAAGTAATACTTTTTTTTATCTAAATAATTAATATTTTTCTTTAAATAAGTAATATTTTTCAATTTATATATGGTATTTTAATTCATGGCATATTATTTTTTAATTAATTGAGATTTTTAAAATTAACTATAATATTAATTTATTTTCATTGGATTAAACTATTTTTCATATTAATAGTTTCACGATTTATTAAACAAATTGTTTTTTTAGTATAAAAGTTGCGAATTCAAACAAGTTGTATTTTTTTTATATAATATTGTGCGATTTTAAAATACATTATTCCAAGTTATCCAAGACTTTATAAAAAAAATAAAATTAGAGGTTCTTAATCTAACATATGTTCCTCAACTAATTTGTTGTCCTCGGTCGAAAAAACGTTTCAAAATTAAAATTATATTTCATATAATGTCTATAATATATTAAAAAAAGAGTATATCTAGTGTGAAAATTTTCATGTTTATAAAATTGTCATAAATCAACCATCTACACTCTAAACACTAAATAATGAACCTTAAATTATGACATATTCGGGCTGGGTGAACCATGAATCACTTGGGCCGAGTGAACCATGAACCCCTTAAGGTTCATGGTTCAACAATCAATCCAATCTTACTCAATCTCACTCAATCCTATCACACTTAATCAACCAAGTCCCGTGAACCAAACACCCCTTAAGGTTTCAAGTTCAAACTTTGAAGAAAGGATTTTAAAGGCAATTCATTATATGGGAAATTCAAAGGCATTAATTTTTTTTTCTCCAAATCAAAGGTGATTTGCGAAATCTGTGAGAAGGCAAACCACATTGCTGCAAAGTTTTTCAAGAGGTTTAATGCCTCTTTTCAAGGTCTTGAACCTTCTTGTTTTCGAATTCTGAAAATCAATTTTAGTCTCACTCAATTGATTATTTGGAAATCAGTTTGATCCTAACATGTCATACTTAGTCAGGTTCCTCTCAGTATCAATTTGGCTCAAATTGGTTTGTGGATATGGAGTCACACGTCGTGTTACTTCTCAACGTGGCCTCCTCTTATTCAAAATTATTGGTTTCTTAAGTCTTCCAAGCTTACAAAATCACAAATCTTTGGAATTAAACTTAATAGGCTTAATTAAGTGTTTAACCTCATATATATCATTCAATCTCTATATAAATTTGTCATGAACCGATGGAATTGACATCCAAAGCTGCCCGTAGCTTTTAAGGTTTGGAAAATTGGTGGTATACTCTCAATATGTTAAACATTTCTCAAACCGAATACAACTCTATGGTCCCGTGACATTATAGTGTCAAAATCTGGAGAATTGAAAGAAGTTTGTAGGGTATGATTGATATGTCAAATATAATGATTGATATATTTTTTTTGAAGAATTCATCATTTATTAGGAATGGTCATTCTCATAAATAAAGAATGACGTTGTCGCCCGCAAGCAAGACTTTCCATGCAACCAACTCTATAAAATATAAACGCTAACTTTTTCATGTCAATCGCTATTGTTTTCTTATTAATAGTTGCAGCTTTTCGCTTAAATAATACACAACATAATAAATTGACGCTTCTAAAATGCACTTTACCTAATCAACTTGTAAAGAATTATGATTCATTTTGATCCGATTTTATGTCATAATACACAATTCACATTTCAAAAACTTATAAATATAAAGATTTAACAAAGCAATGATTCATTTTTAAACCGTTGTCCAAACTATAATTTTAAAAAAAATTTTTTTAGCCATGGGCTTGTAAAATAATATAAGTCACAAAGTATGGTTAATTGCAAAATTCACAAACACAGACCTTGGTGCATGTTTCAAAAAATTTAATAAAATTAATTCTATATGTCCTAAAAATTGTTTTTTCCTCCAATTTTTTTTAAAATTTTTTATTCAATTGTCTTATTTATTAATTCAATCACATTTTTATATAATAATTTTTTTTATATAAATTTAAATTATATTATATATATTATATTAAAATTATATTTTTTACTTTTTTTTTTTTTAAAAAGTTTTACCTTTCTTTTAAACTTGCAACAAGTAATACTTTTTTTTATCTAAATAAGTAATATTTTTTTTAAATAAGTAATACTTTTCAATTTATATATGATATTTTAATTCATAGCATATTATTTTTTAATTAATTGAGATTTTTAAAATTAACTATAATATTAATTTATTTTTTTATTAATTGAATACAACAATAATTGATTTATTCAATATTAAGTAAAAATAATAATTCAATTATATATAATATCACACAAATTATTCCAAGTTATCCATATAAAAAAAAGTTAAAACCAATTAAAATAAGAAAAAGAAAAAAAAAAGTAGTAGCGCAGCAGTGTACATATCATGCAATTAAAATATAGCTAGCGCAATCTCCTGCTATTTACAACCTTCCACCTTTTCGCCCTTCCAAAACCGCTTCCCCCAAACATGAATCTGTTTTTTTTTTTTTTTTAATAAAACCGCTCTCCAAGTCTAGTTTGGAGAGTTGTTTATAATTTACAAATTTTTTGTATTCGATCTTGAGGAAAAAATTTTTCCATTCATTTAAATTGTCCACTTCGTTCTTAAAATATTCGGCCCAAAGTGTTGAGTTAAATAAACGAATTAATTTCGCACTATCAAAATAGATTTATGAATACTTATATTCCATCCAAATGCCTATATTCTAAAGGTTGTTCATCGTTGACACTCACAATCTCTTCTCGTGGTTGACAAATCTATTTTGATGGTGCTATCTCTCCAAGTCACAATTGTGCTGGTTAATTTGGGTGTCTTTGTGCAATATTAGGCATGCTTTTAACGTTGTCGCCCGCAAGCTTGTTTTCCATGCAACCAACTCTACTTCAACTTCTAACTTTTTCATGTCAATCGCTATTGCTTGTTTCCAGCTTACTTAGTTAATAATACACATTAGGTTTACCTAATCAACTTGTTACACATTTTGAATTCCATAAGCAATTCACATTTCAACAACTTATAAATATACAGATTTAACAAAGCAATGATTCATTTTTAAAGAAACTATAATTTAAAAAAATTAGGGCTTGTAAAAATAAAATACAAGTATGGTAATGCAAAAACACAAACGTGCATGTTTCAAAAAAAAAAATTAACGCATTTTCCCCAACTTTTTTGTCCACGTATACACGCAATTCAACCAACTTCTTTACTTTATATATAAAAATTTATAAAATTATCAACTTAAAATTCTACTCATTACTCAACTTTCTTAATTTGTGTGATCACTAAATAATGCAAGTTAATTCAGGATGAAAAGAGTAATATTTACTATTTTTCTATTTTTTTCCTCCATGTCATTAATTATGTCCTCCTACCCACTATCTATCAAATTTAATGTGCTTTGACTACATTTTTACTCGTTATCAGGCATGATAAGTAAATTGATTAAGAGCCCATTTGACTAAGCTTTTTTTTTTATCTTATAAGCTCTAATTTCTTATAAATTATTTTAAAATTTTATAAAATGTGAATTTTAAGTAGAGTTATTAAAATGTTTAACTAATGAAATTTATATTTTTTTTAATTATTTTAAAAAAATTAATTTAATTTAATATATTTTTTAATTGGGATGATCGTGCCATGCTAGGTTTGGGTCGAGTTGGGTCAGGTTCGGGCATGGTTAGGGTGGGGTGATGGAAAATAGGGTATAATTTATTTAATTTTAATAAAATAAGTTGATATATTCTCAACTTATTTTTTAGAGTTATTTTAAGATCTTATAAGATGTTAAACATCTTATTTTACCAAACAAATTTGAGGAACTTATAAATTTTAAACAATTTATAAATTATAAATTATTTTAAAGAGCTTATAAATTGAGCCAAATAGACCCTAAATTAGACATAGTAACTTAAATTTATCGAAATCATATACAATTTGAACGAGCTTATATGCAGATTATTAATTTATGTTTAGTTGCTTATTAATTTGGAGAACGGGTTGATTGTGATTCAAACTTTTTCTTTTCGGTCATTAAAATTTTTTCTTTCTTTTGTGATAATTGATTTATGTTCAGATTATGAATTTATGTTTCGGGTAATTGCAATGTAGTTTACATTTTTTGGGACTACTAGAAACCCAATACATTCATCTAAATAAATAACATTGTAGTACATTTTTTAGAGGTTCAAATATCATTATTAACCTTTGAGTTGAGTTGTGGGTTTTTGTATGTTTATTGTTTAATTAAAAATTGTCAAATCATATATATTCATCATCCCACCATCAACCTACATCACTTTAATTCAAAAATCATCACAAACCACTTTAATTCAAAATTCAAATACCATCCCAATACATTTCCCCCTACACTTCTTAATACATTTTGGATATGTAGTTGCTCTATACATGATTAATCATATGGAGTACTCGATCTAAAGCTCAAAAAAACAAAACAAAACAAAACAAAAAAAAAAATGCAAAAGCTCACTACATGAACCATGTTTCCGGCGAAGAATCGTGTTTCCGACGAAGAACGTAAAAGCTCAGTACATAAAACAAAAAGCTCTGTACATGAACCGTGTTTCCGGCGAAGATTGTACATGACTATTTTTTCCCGGCGAAGAACGTATGTGAGTTTCATCACATGGAGTCACCCGCTGAAACAAATCGTAACGAGGGGGAAGTGGGTATGTCTTCTAAGTGGGTATGTGGTGTAATTTGATTGGATTGAGTATAAATTGTCATTTTTCCATCGGTAGCATGAGCAATTGTGTACTTCGTTCTGATTCCGACATGCAAAATCTGTTATTACTATGCTATCACATGAATGAGAAAATTGCAAATGGGGAGATTGTTGATTCGGATAATTTGCCACATGAAAGCCCTATTCACGTATCAAATTCTAGTAATGTTGTACATGGCAGCAATATTGCACAGAACCCAGTAAATGGATGTAATGATAAAGTTGCACACGACGAAGAGCATAATGTGCCTGGATTGACAAACATTGGTAAAAGCAGTTGTGGGTGTGTATACAATTCAGGTGGTGATAGTGAAAATTTCGATTCCGCTGGAAATTGATTACGCGTGAATCAATGTTTACGCGTGAATGCAATTTTTACGCGTTTATGCAATTTTTTAGTGTATATTCAATGTAATATTAGTATATACATATTTTTTTAGTATATGCAATGTATTTTTATGCTGCACCAGATTTAAAAAATTAAGTCATTTTAAAATTAATTTCATTATATAAATAAAATAAAAATTATTAAAAATTCCAATGAAAATAAAATAAAGTTATGAAAGATTTATTAAATTTATTTTAGTAAGCATCATGTTAAAAAAAGTAAAAAAGTTGATGGAAGAAAGAAGAGTGAGTGACTTTTAGGTTCATTCCACCACCTAAAAAAACTCTTAGGTTCACTTTTTTTTTAAAAACACTCTTAGGTCCATAACTATATCCTAAAAGACTAAATTACTCTTATTTTCATTACACCCTAAAATGTCAAATCAAACCTTTTTCCATTCCCTGCAATCACATTTGCCATCCTTTCTATTCTTTTCTTCATTTTCATATATTCCTCTCTCAACTTCTTTATTTTTTATTTCATTTTTCCTCTTTTTATTTTTAGAATCATACTTAAAAAACGGTGGGAAGAAAACACAAAATTCATGTTTACATATCCACAAAATATTCAATCAAACATAAAAACATTACAATTTGAATTTTTCATATAAAAAAT
Source organism: Stenogyne calaminthoides (assembly GCA_037126765.1). Classification (NCBI taxonomy): domain Eukaryota; kingdom Viridiplantae; phylum Streptophyta; class Magnoliopsida; order Lamiales; family Lamiaceae; genus Stenogyne; species Stenogyne calaminthoides. Next base: position 6,930,731 of record JBBCBC010000004.1, on the reverse strand, counting down.
TAAAAAAATGTCAGAAATTTACATATCTAAAACCTATAATTACAATCTCAAAGTTTATATATACTCATGTTCATCAAAACAAATGAACATGTTCATTTCCGATTTCAAATACTCACCCTCAGAATTAACAAACTCAGATCTTCATAAAAAAAGATCTTCAAATCTTCAAAAACTTACATATCAACAACCCAAATCTTCATAAAAAATCCTCAAATCTGCAACTTCCAACCCAGATTCTCCATTTTCAAACCCCACAAACCCAGATAAAAAAAATTCTTACATATTCCAATGGATCTTCAAATATTAAATACAGATATAATTGAAAACTACCTATGCAACTATACAACAATATTGAACAAAAAAAATGAGAGACAAAATATCATAAATCTTAGAGATCATCAAAGAGCCATTTATATTCCCAACTGATGTACTTCATTGATCGAGCTCTTCCTGAATTTCTCCTTTGCAAATAGATACACAAAATAAATCAATAGATACAGTTTAGTGACGAAAGAATTGCGACTAAAAAAGAAGCTCTACCAGCAAGAAATTTACAAAATCAATTCCAATTAAAAAAAAAAGGGAGCAGGGAATTAACCCTTTCCAAAATTTAAGGTCTGACGGCCATTTCCGATCTCAAAGATCGTCGTCTTCATCATCATCCATCGACAAACACAAATGGTAATTTTTTTTTACCCGAAGCGTGGAGATCTAGCGTTAGGGTGGGGGCGGCTTCTTGCGGCGTGGATGGATGGGGCGATCTAGCCCGAAGTCTAGCGTTGGGGGCCACCGCTGGTTTTTTGTGGGGGTGGGGCGAAAGGACAAAAGAATGGTCGGTTTAAGGTAGAAGAGGTACCCGCCACCGTCGGCTCTCTAGGGTGAGGGAGAAATCTTCGTGAGGGGAGGGATGGTGGTGATGGCTGGCTGTGAGGGGGGAAAAAAATGAGAAGAAGTGTGGAGGTGAGGGAGAATGGCGGCCGAAAAATGTTTGTGAAGAAATGGGGGAAGCAACAACTTTGGAGAGAGAGAGAGAGTGATGGGTAGGGTTTTAATGAGGGAAGGGTATTTTGGGGTTTTTAGATTATATATTGGACCTCTGAGTAATACATTTATTACCTTGGACTTATGAGTTATGTAGATGAGATTTTAGGACCTCTCAGTAATTAATTCAAGAAAGAAAAAAAAAAAAAGGTGATGGGACATGGAAGAAAAAGAAAAAGGTGATGTGACAATAAAAATGAAATACACGCACCTTTTATTGGAAAAAAGTGATGTGACAATAAAAAGAAAAAAGTGATGTGACAATAAGGAAAAAAGAAAAAGTTAAGGGCACAATAGACAAATTGCATGATTTTTTTTGTAGGAATAGTAAGATTTGAAGTTGGTTGTTTTTTGGTCTTCCACGCACCTTTTATATTCTTTTTTTCATTTTTTCATTTTATGGATTCACTAGTTGGCTTCAAAATCTATGAATAAAATTTTTAGTATAAATCGGGCAGTATATTTGTATTTTAGAGTATGGTGGAGTTTTGGTGATTCTGCAATGTGAAGATGCAAATTTGCTTATGTGTATATGCAATGTTTTATGTGTATATGCAATGTATGTAGTTTCTATGCAATGTATATAGTGTATATGCAATATTTTTAGTATATGCAATGAATTATTTTCTTGAACAATCATTTTTACAGGTACGCATGCATTTTTAATTTTGAACAATCAGAAGAATTATTAAAAATTACAATAATAACAAATGCGATTTACTATTAACAATTGTGAATCTATATTCACAAATTTAATATCAGCTTACGATCAGGTGCAGATTAATGCGGTCAACCATTACAAACCACATGCCAATTATCAACATTTTAACATATTCAGGAAGAAAATAAAGGCCTACATATTCAGGAAGCAAAATATGGCTTACAAAGTCAATAAATAAAATATGGCTTACATAGTCATCAAGCAAAAATATGGTCTATATAGTCTTAACAACCATATATCAATAAACTATATATTTGATCAAAATCCATAAAGATGTTTAACAAATATAACCGTCATTTTGAATCACTATATATTAGGTGGAACAACAACGCCTATTGGGTCAACAAACCACATCACCCTCTTTCTCAACATAAATCCACTAACACTCTGCTTCCCCTCGTCATTAGAGTCTGAAACTTGTAAATTCTTGTTAATGCTCGTCGAGCTTCTCTTCTTATATACAAAGTCGAATCAGATCCTAATAAAACCAAAGAATAACACACTGCTTGATCTTCTACGACCTTCCATATTCTTCACTTCCAAAACTTACAAAATAAAGAAACATTTATTCAAACAATAAAAATAAGTATCAATATCACAAACATGTATTACAATCCATAATTATCAATATCATAAAAATAAAAATACCCATCTCAAACGATCAAGCCACTAGTATTACAATCCATAAATAACACACTAATACTTGAAATAGTTACAAATATAAGGGTCATGCATTTTAATATTCGTGCATAGCTAAATAAACATGTGTCCAATTGTTCCAATAGACATAATTAGATATCATAAAGTCAATAATCATATCATGAACACTTGTTGCACATAAACGAGAATATATGCATAACACCTATCAATGTTGCATGTATATATTGATAGTTGCATCAAAAGATACCTTGTTGCATTGTTCAATAGTAATATATATAAACTGTAAAATTGCAATTTTACAAAAAGAAGAGGCACCAAACTGTTAAATGCAAGCTATTGTTTGCAGTCCTACAAAGAGAAAGAGGCACTTCCACATCTTGATATCCAGATCATAATTATTTTTCTCCCAAAACAGTTTCTACAAATTTACGTAACTCTATTCATAAATGAGTCCCCATTACTGAAAAAAATTACAGATACTTTTTAGCCCAAATGCAAAACAAATACACACTGATTTGCACAGAAAACATGTTTAGGAGTAAATCAAAAGGCTCGCGGATAAATTAACAGATCGAAGCTCGTAGACAGAGTAAACATGGAGTAAAGGTTTTGAAATGTGAACAAAAAATAAGAGCAGAAACGACCTTCGCGCCGCCGTCGAAATGACAAACAAATGGTGGAGGAGAGGGCTCAGGGAGGAGAAGGGGTTCAGCGGAGGTGATGGGTGGTTCAAGTTGATTCCGGTGATGGGTGGTTCAGCGGAGGTGATGGGTGGTTCAGCGGGCCCCGTTCAGGGGAGGAGATGGTTCCTGTGGCGGTTCCGGCGATTCCACCGGATCTAGTGCATTTTTTTCTCTCTAAAATGACTACAATCGATTTTTCCAAGTGAGAGAATGGGAGATGAAGAGTCGATTTCTTTGGTTAATAATGTATATCAAAATAATAAAAAATGTTGCATTGGGTTTCAATTTTGGTGATTGACGTGTGTGTAGAAAGGGGGCAGAATTAGCGTGTGGAAGCATCCTTCCAGAAAAGTCAAATCAAATTCAATGTGTATTTCTCCTTTATACAATTAGTATCCAATTTCTGGGTCAAGGGACATAATAGATATTTTAAATGTTATAAAATTCAAAAGTGTATCAGGTTGCAATTTCTCTCTAAGGAGTGTACCTATTAGCTTTTTCCCGTTTATGTTTAGTTGCTTACTTTTTGATTTTGCATGTTTAGCTGTGTATAGGCGGTTTATTTTTCTATTCTTCTTTCTCAAGTTTTGATTTGTTAATTAATTTGCGGTTTAATAAATTTATTTTTGTTGTGATGTAGATATTTGCAGTTTTATTTATTCTCAAATTGATCAAATTAAATTACCCAAATGATGTGCTACACAGTAAATATTTTTTAATAATTTTATTTTACGCAAAATTTCTGTAAAATTTGTTCATCGTATATAATAGATATTATTATACTTATAAATTAATATCATTGCTCTTATAAATTAATATCATAGTGTTATCAATTTATAAATGTTGTGATATTTAATTTATAAATGTAATGATATAAAATTTTCATACTATGAACAAGTTTAACTGGAAACTTACTCTTTATTTTAGGCTAGGTCTTGTATGCTTCAGGTGCACCGTGTCCTCCATTGTGTATTTTAGAAACTTATAACTTGTTACATCGAAACATGCAACTATGTTATGGGACTCTATAATTTGTTGCCTTCGAAACTTATGACTTTATTATATATCAAATATGCAAATATGTTCCCAAAACATATGTTTTCCCCCAAATTTTAAGGTCCAAAATTGACCCCTATAATACTAATAGATCCAATCAATTTGAAAAAATATTATTAGGTCCAAATTGAATATTAGAAAGACAAAAATACCCCTTCATTTTGTAAAACCCCCTTCACCCCCTCTCTCTTTTTTGCAAATTGCAGAATAATATGATACATTTTCATCATTCCCCATGCATAATGAATTATTACACTCCACCTCCCTCTCTCTCTTTCTGAATTATTGCACCTCCCTCTTTCTCTCACTAATTCTCAAAACTCAAGAATCTATTGCAAAACACTCTCTTAGAGCATTCCCAATGGGGAAGCAAATCAAGAGGCAATGACAAATTTGAGTGGAAATACTCTTCCAATGGAGAGGCAAATCAATAGGTAAATTTGATGGAGGTGAAACGAGTTTAAACAAATTAAGCCAAGCTAATCGCTCACCCTAAAACTCTTTTTTTTTCTTTTTTCTTTTTTGGTTTTGTTTTAATTTATTAGGTCTTTTTTTTTTTTTTGTTTTTTAATTTTAATTAGGTCTTTTGTTTTTGAGTGAATATAATAATGTATTGATTTAAAAGAAACACAATTTGTAACTAATTTTATTTTTTAGTATTGCATTATGTTATTGTTGTTGTTTTTTTTTTTTTTTTTTTTGCATTATGTGGTATCAAATATGTAATTTTCTTTAGTATTAATATGTGATTGTGATAAATTGTGTTATTGAACTTTGATATTTTATATCATTGAACCATTGTGCTTTAAATTTTTTATTAAATATATGATATTTTAATTGTGTTTATTTTTTAAAGACTTAAATGTAAATATCAAATTATAAATTTGATAATATACAAATATTAGATAAAATAAAATGTAAGTTGATTAAATTAAGAATATTTCAAGAGAATATTCTCTTTGATTTAAAATTTGAGTGTTATAATTGGGGTGATTTTATTATTATAAACAAATTTGGAGGCAAATTGGGTGAGTTTGAGGCAAATTTGCCTCACCCATTGGGAATGCTCTTAGAATCTGAAAAATAGAAGATATATTAAAAATGATTTGTTCCCGTCAAAAGCATTTATACAAGTCAAAAAGGTAAGGTTTTTTTTTTTTTTTGTCTGGGTTTTCGATTTTTCTGGATTTTTTCGCACAAGCTGATGAAATTTGTTCTAGTTTTTTTTCGATTTCGATTTCACATTTTCTTCATGTACGGGGATATTCCGATTCATGTAATTTTTGCAAAAAATATAATAAATTAGCAGCCTGCATACTCTATGGGATATGAATTGATGTTTTGTATCAGATTTGCAATCTTTTATATGTTATTTTTATGTTTTATTTGTAGATTGATTTAATTTCTTGGGAAATGGAGAGTGGGGGTAATAGGATGGGTTGAAGATGGAGAGTGCACAGGATAAGCAGAAGGGTGCGTAGGGTAAGGTATTAATTGGGTTTGTAGTTTTGGGTTGCTTAATTTTTATCATTTTCTGGCGATTTGTTCGCATTTCTAAATTTTATTTGTCTCGGTGAATAGATTATGATCATTTGCACATATATCCACCAAGCAGGTTACCATCGAAAACATGAACTTTTTGCAGATTTGAAGATGCAATTTGAAATTTGGAGATGTACAGGTTCATCAATGGATGAATTTATGCATGTTTTTTTATACATATGTTCATGTTGAACAGAAGACAAAGATATGTAAATAAATTTTGAGATTTAGAAAAAGATATGTAAATTTTTGGATTTTAGATATGTAATTTTTTGTAAATTTTCAATTTAGATATGAAAAATTAAAGTTGTAATGTTTTTCTTATTATGTGGATGTGTAGACCGTTGACACGTGATTTCTCACACTAACCTCTCAAGTATAAGAAGGTCGTTGAAGTGCCCGGTTTAATATCAATCCAAGGGACTAGGTGTGGAATATAACTCAATTGATATGTGTTGTCGCATGATTATAGTGTGAAACATGTTTGATTTTTTATTTTAAACTAAATTAGCAACAAGACAATAAAATAGCAACTAGAGAATTTAACAAGCAAAGAAGAACACATATAAGCAACAAACGATTTTATTTTCAAGTGTGAGATGAGGTGTTTGGGTGCTTTTCCTTGTGAGACGATTGTCAAAAGATCAATTATGGTGTTTGCCTCTATTTTCGGTTATTCCATAAGGGTGATCACTACACATATACCATTCCCGTACTTGGTAAGCCTAGGGTATGATATCGTTTTAAATCCTAGGATCGATAGGTGAATCTCTCTTTGCTAGCCCGGGTAATTGCACGTATATGGTCCTCTAATTAGCTAACTACTCTGTCACCGTGTGTTCCCACTTGTAGACTAAGGTTGATACTCCTATGTTCCCTTCACTGCCCACTCAAGGTTTTAACTCAAGAAGACAATGTAGATTAGGGGGGTTCTCAAGTACCTACCCAACTCTTGTTGTGATAGAACCTAATAGACTCCAATTTGGATGAATTAAACTAATACATGTTGGGATATTTTAGTTTTGATGAATTATGTCAAAACATTATCAACTTGTGTTATTCAAGTTAACTTACAGATAACAAGTTGAGGGGGAACGTGAGAACAAGTTGAGGGGAACTCACGAAAATCGTAAGTAGATGATTGAGATCGACGAGGTCGCAGGATTTAAACCGACGAGATCGATGAGTAAGATGAGTTCCGAGTTAATCGATGAGCCGAAAGCAAAATCGGAAGAAAAGAAAAGTTAAGCCACCGATCGGAAGAATCGGTTACCCGATCGATGGACTCGAGATCGAAGATCGATGATCGAAGACCGGATCGGAAGAGGGAAGCGGATGAGATCGACGAGATCAAACGCGTGATCGAGATCGATAAGATGACCGATGCAACTAACTAACGATATGCTAACCTGATGTGCTAATCTAATGCAGATAAACTGATATGTTGACTGATCTTAAGATCGATCCGATCGATGAAATGATCGATCAAAGCGAGAAGAAATCAGAAACCAGAAGTCACCTGATCTGATGTCCTCGAAGACAAGTCACCTGAAGAGAAGTCTGCTGAATCAAGAATCCTGAGTAAAAGTATCCTGAAGACTCAGGGAATCCTGAAGAACTCAGAAGAATCCTGAAGAACTCAGAAGAATCCTGAAGAATATAGCCGTTAGATTCAGCTGACGTGGACCAATGAGAGGAAGACAACCAGCCTGAAAAAGCTGCAAAAGCTATAGAATAGTATGGATTCGAATGTGACTCCATCCAACGGTAACATTCAAATCCACAATATAAATACAAGTTCTTCCTTCATTATTTAAAGTGTGAAATGCGTGAAAAACACCATTAAACTTCAAAGCCAAATCATCCAGCATTTTCACCATAGAACACTGAGCAAGAAATACACGCATACATTCAAGAGTGTTCTACCCTAGATCTAAGCACAAATGTCATATCCTAAGTTTAGAGAGATTTTCCCAACCTTAGCATTGAGGCTAAACAAATGTAAGGGAAAATCTCACCCTAGTTGGACACCAAACAATCTTTACCCAAACCGAAATGTGTTTTTTTTTAAGTTTTGTTAAGCAAGGATTGTAAAAGCAACAAAACTTGGACTTTAGCTCGATCCTCTTTGACTTTCTAGGTGTGAGTGAGAACTCCGTTAAACATCGAAGAACTCCCGCCCGAACTCAAGGGTATTTTTAGTAACCCTCCTTCAATCTCTTTCAGGGTGATAAGTCCCAAATAATATTGAGAGTGTTTTGCTGAGAACTCATTAAACATATGTTGTATCGTGGTGACTAACACGAAAAACTAAGTTGGGTCAATTTTTGAGCAAGTTAGTTATATTTGGTGCCCTCGCCATAGGGAAGAGTGGATGTAAACAGTTGGACTCAACCACTATAAATCGTGTGTTTCTTTTTAACTCGCTTTATGTTCTTACTTACCATATGCATTTGATTATAAGCAAAACACATCGGTTTCAAGAAAAAAAAAATCTAATTGGTATCATTTGCTTTCTCACCCCAAGTGCAAAGATTATATGCATTACATGGTTTTTTCCGCATTTCAACGGGTTTTTTTTTATGAACTTCCACCAACAATACCCATATGCCTAATCATACTTTTCACCCAACTCTCAAGTTTTTTTAAACCCTCGATAAACTAGCATAAACACACAAGCTCATAGGCAAAACCCAACCAAATTGAACAAGCAAAATTCCCCAATCTAAAGGATAACCATCAATCATTGTCAGAGATGAACAACCATAATCAAAGCAATTAAAACAATCATCACCACAATTCCAAACACTCAAACACTAATAACCTTAAAATTTCATGGTGCACAAGGAAAAAACTCATGGCTAAACAACAAGAATTCAAGGAACCCATAATAAAATCAAGAAGTAAAATGCAATAAAAAGTAAGAATCACCTCTTGATGAAATTGTAAGACAAAAGCATAACAAAATTCACAAATCCTCTTTGAATCCTTGCTTGAAATGTTTAAATAAAGCTAGAACTAAGCTATTTTATGAACATCTAAACTATCTATGGAAGAAAAATTAAAAAACTAGCAAAAGTATTACTTAGAACTCTAAAAGGTATCACTTGCTTGCTTCCCCCCCCATCTCTTCTTCAAAAGTCTTTGAATGAAAAAAAAATGCGAAATTGTGCCTTTTTATATGCTTTTGAATCCTCATTCAACTTCACATGTCTCTAGGTCCCAAAATGGGTACCTCGGCAATATTTTGGCTTGCTTATCACTAAGCCTTTTGTTAAAGTGAAAAATCACCAAGACACGTTTTTTCTTTCTTTGTAAAATCGATGAACACCGACCAAAATTGGGTTTGAAAGCAACTCAAAACTTTTCTCTCAGATTTTAGCTCGATCCTCTCCCTTGCTCGACCAAAGGGAGGACAAAGCAAAAGTTGCTCAAACTTCGATAAAACACATAAAAACAATGAAGAACATACTCTTCCAAGTTCCACTCATTCAAATTCAACAAGGTTTAATCCTTCTCCCAATGCCAACAAAATTCAAGGAAGTCGAGTAACCGCAGGACGCGAATACATGGCAATCAAATATATTGTTTAAATCATCCTTTTAAGTGCATTGGTGCGGTTCAATCTTTTGGCCTCAAAATCACTTTGTCGCTTTCTTCATAACTCCAAGTCTCTTGAGCTCTCGATTTCTCGATCCATTTTCTCTCACCATGATTTTTTTTTTTAATCTCAAACCTCACTTCAAGCTCTTTCACATGGTTCTATATTTTACTTGAGTTCAAATAATATTGACCTCATGTTTTGCTTCCAAAATCCTCAATTTTCCTACAAAGATAGCAAAACAAAAACCTTTCTCATTTCAAGTGCAATTAATCCAAATTGAGCAATAAAAACATGAAATTGGGTCAAGAGTGAGCAAGAAAATCACATAAATCTCAAGCAAAATCACCACTAATCAAGCCCCCCAAACTTAAAGGTTTGTTTGTCCCTACAAAAAAAAAAAAAAACCATGGTGATTGGTTGAGATTCAAATAGTGATCCAAGTTCAAGTTCAAGACAAGACAAGTCAACTTTCCTCTCAAAGCACCACATTGCCAATCAAACTCTTCACCACTTCAAGCCAAACGTGATCAAAATGTAACTCGGTCAAATGCACTCATTCATCATTCTCACGGGTAGTGTTTCTCTCATCCCTCAAGTGTATAGGGTCATGCATCTCTCCATTGTCAATCCACACAAATGAACGACCATAAGCTTGCCATTGATCTCAATTCTCTACCATCTACTTAGGTATCATCATCTAATCAAAGAGGTCTTTGCAAGGTTGTAATGTCGGGCTCTTTTTTCCATCCTCTTTTTAGGGTATGTATGGGATAAGTGACAACATTCAACTTGTGGAGCTCAAGAGTTGGTACTAAAGATTCACAATTGTTCCAAACTCTCATCTTCAACTTCATATTTTCTTAAGAGTCATTTTTATGAACTCTTACTCACGCCCAACACCTATCCTCACCAAGTTTACTACCACACACTTTTATTTTCCAAGGGTTTTGAGAAACTTTGTTCCTTTTTTTTTTAACCCTTGGAAAGAACTTTATTTTTCTTGATTTTTTTCATTTTCTTAACATTTTTCATTTCATATTATATCCTTCCCCACTAGGCCACTTTTCTTTTTACCTCTCCCCCCCCTTTTTTTCTTCTTCATTCCTCCCAATTTAGAGAGTGTACATCATTTTCTTACTTTTAATTCACAATCATTGCTCCCTAGATACCTCACTTAAGCTCCCCAAGTTGACCAAGGATCAAATGGGTTTACGAAACAATGGGCACTTTGGTTACATGATGTAGCTTGTCAAGAAAAAGGATTGCATGGCTCAAACGGGCTAACTAGGGAAATTCTCGTCTTTTGGTAGGGATCATATTTGGCCAAGTGACTTCATAGAACAACAAAATGTCTCTTATCCTCTTAGATGATTCCTCCTAAGTCAAGTTTCAAACAAGTTCGAAGGGCAAGTTCTAGCACTCACAAGTATGGACGACACGCTCAAAGAACAAACATGTAATCACAATCGAAAGATCACTTCACTTAAGCTCAAAAGCTCACAAGCTTGGTAACAATGAATGAACATACTCTTCCAAATTCCACTCAATCAAATTCAAAAATCCATGAATGAATCCTTCTCACAACAACATAACACAATTCAAGGAAAGGGGAATCATCCATCACAAACTCAAACAAGTACCACATTCAATCACAAACAATCCAAATACATGGCAATCATCACAAATCAACTATTCAAAACTCAAATATAAAGCATAAGTGCATTGGTGCAATTTGATTTGTGAAAATGAACACAACCCCCCAAACTTTTTCATTGCTATGCAATTAAAAGTGTGGAAAAATAGTGAAACAAAGAATATGCACCAAGCACCATGAACCATTAAGCTCTACACTAACCACATCTTAACAATTAAGCTCATCATCATTCAACTTCAACAAGCAAGTATACCAACAAAACGAAAGCCCAACACGGTAAAATTCATGTACAAGTATATATCACCAATTAAGCCCAAAAAGTTGCCAAAAGGTGAAAAACCACCAAGATTCTCAAAACAAGGGTGCGCCGGTGCAATTGTAAAATGCATACAAGATGAAACACCCCCCCAAACTTAAACTTTGCTAAGCAAATCTAAGTTTGGGAAAGAGTGTTTGTACCTAAAGTTTCCTTCAAGCACGTATCTTTCCTTTACGCTCGATATCTTTACCAAGCCTCGTCACACGACCCCGACAACCTACAAAAATGACACTACCAAAACAAGATCAAACGAATAAGATAAACACATAAAAGCACGTAAAGATGGGTTGTCTCCCATTAAGCTCTAGGTTTAAAGTCCTATGCCGGACGGAACTTGAGTCGTTCAACTCATTGGAAAGGCCATGGATATCGATCCTCCTTGCCTTCGTATTTCAATCTTTTGGTCTCAAAATCAAGGAGGCTCTCACGAAAGATTGACCAATAACCTCCATCTCTCTTACATAACTTATGGATGATGGAATTCTCCAAATTGTATCCATTTTCTCTCACCATCATCTCTTGCCTTTCTTTCTCTCTTATCTCAAAAATGTCCAAATCTTTCTCAATTTCTTTCTTTTTATTGTAAGTATCATGAGTCAAGACACAATCAATAGAAGTATCTATATCTAATAAAGTGAAAATTGAAGAGTCTAAAGGATTAAAAATGCTCATTTCACTCTCCAAAATCTTTTTGGATGCTTCTTGATTTTCCTTGTTGCTTACATCCATCAATGGATACTCCTCTTCCTCTTTTTCATCATCCTCTCTTTTTTCTTCTTCTTCAAATAAGGGATTAGTGTAACAATCAAATGAAGGATTGATATAAGCATAAGGAAAGTAAGAATCAAGAGATTTCTCAATTTTCTCTTGGACACAAGGCGCTACCATATCCAAAGCTTTACACTCATCATCCTCCGAGGGATCCTTCTCTTCACTTTCATCGACCATTGGATAGTCCTTTTCATTCTCCTCCTCCTCACATGGGGTCCTCATCGCCTTCAATAATACACCAAGCAATGTCATGATCAAGCTCATTCGTGATAACGATTCTCTTTGAATGTGTTCGAGAAAAAAAATCTCTTTGAATTTTTTTCTAGTGCATCTTGAATGGAGGGAACTTGTTGCGTTTGATGATCGTGAAATCCAAGTCTCCATGAATGTTGCAAGTGCATCTTGAACAATGATTTCTTCTTTTAAATTTTCCTTTGTGGCAACCATCTTGATAATACGAGGGAACTTGTTGCGTTTGATAATCGTAGTAGACATTCCCCCAATTATCGCTCCAACACTCTTTCTTGTGTTGTGGAGGATAAACCATACGGTTATGATCAAATCCTTGATTCCACTCGTAATGGTTATATCCTTCCATTTGTTAAAATATATGCACACCTAGCAAATTAACAAAGACCACAATCTCCAATCCAACTATTAGCAAGGTTAGTTACTAAAAAGAAAAAGACATTAGTAATCACGTTCAACGAACAACTAGTTATACTCAACACAACCTAGTCCCGGCAGCGGCGCCAAAAACTTGACACGTGATTTCTCACACTAACCTCTCAAGTATAAGAGGGTCGTTGAAGTGCCCGGTTTAATATCAATCCATGGGACTATGTGTGGAATATAGCTCAATTGCTATGTGTTGTCGCATGATTATAGTGTGAAACATGTTTGATTTTTGATTTAAAACTAAATTAACAACAAGACAATAAAATAGCAACTAGAGAATTTAACAAGCAAAGAAGAACACATATAAGCAACAAACGATTTTGTTTCCAAGGTGAGATGAGGTGTTTGGGTGTTTTTCCTTGTGAGACGATTGTCAAAAGATCAATTATGGTGTTTGTCTCTATTTCCGGTTATTCCATAAGGGCGGTTACTACACATATACCATTCCCGTACTTGGTAAGCCTAGGGTATGATATCGTTTTAAATTCTAGGATCGAGAGGTGAATCTCCCTTTGCTAGCCCGGGTAATTGCACGGATATGGTCCTCTAATTAGTTAACTACTCTGTCACCGTGTGTTCCCACTTGTAGACTAAGGTTGATGCTCATATGTTCCCTTCACTACCCACTCAAGGTTTTAACTCAAGAAGACAATGTAGATTAGGGGGGTTCTCAAGTACCTACTCAACTCTCGTTGTGATAGAACATAATAGACTCCAATTCGGATGAATTAAACCAATACCCATATGCCTAATGACGTCTACCCAACTCTCGTTGTGATAAACTAGCATAAACACACAAGCTCATAGCAAAACCCAACCAAATTGAACAAGCAAAATTCCCCTAATATAAAGGATAACCATCAATAGAGATGAACAACGATAATCAAAGCAATTAAACAATCATCACCACAATTCCAAACACTCAAACACTAATAACCTTAGCCCATGGTGCACAAGGCAAAACTCATGGCTAAACAACAAGAATTCAAGGAACCCATAATAAAATCAACAAGTAAAATGCAATAAAAAGTAAGAATCACATCTTGGATGAAATTGTAGCACAAAAGCATAACAAAACTCACAAATCCTCTTTGAATCCTTGCTTGAAATGTAAATAAAGCTAGAACTAAGTTATTCTATGAACATCTAAACTATCTATGGAAGAAAAATTGAAAAACTAGCAAAAGTATTACTTGGAACTCTAAAAGGTATCACTTGCTTGCTTCCGTATCTCTCCCCCAGCTGCTGAATGATGAAAAAAATGAAGTTTGGCCTTTTTATATGTTTTTGAATCCTGTGGCACGTGTCCCTAGGTTAGAAATGGGGACCTCAAATATTTTGGCTTGCTCGACTCGAGCAAGTGTAAAATCGCGCACACGTTTTCTTTCTTCAGTCGCCGACTGAAGCGGCGGTTGCTTTCGACCAAAATTTGGTCGAGCACCTTAAAACTTTGGATTTTAGCTCGATCCTCTCCCTTGTTCGACCAAAGGGAGGTGGAGCAAGGTTGCTCGACTCGAAAAAAGAGGTCGAGCAACTACAGTCGCGGCTTCAACCGCCGTTTTCATAACTTCTTCTCCCCAACTTCCGATGATTGAGTTGATTCTTTTTGCGTTGCAAACCTCACTTCAAGCTCTTTCACATGGTTCTATATTTGACTTGACTCCAAATAATATTGAGCTCGTGTCTTGCTTCCAAAATTCTCATTTTTCCTACAAATATAATCCAAATTGAGCAATAAAAACATGAAATTGGGTCAAGAGTGAGCAACAAAAGCACATAAATCTCAAGCAAAATCACCACTAATCAACCGTAATTGAAATAAAACTGTATCTTATGCATATTTCATGAATATGTGTATATTAATTTCATGAATATGTACACGTTAAATTTAAATGCATACTGAATTTTGCATAATATATATATATATTTATAATATAATCTGCTTGGAAAACTAGTGCATATATCTTGCAATTAATCGGTTGAGATTTAATTAAATAATAGAGAACTTATAACTTTACACTAGATTTATAGAGGGGATGCATATGTCGTGCGCTGGGTTTGCATCTTTTAGACCTCCAAAAGAAAGGTTTTATTTTTGGCGTAGATGGCCTAATTTTTTTTTTTCTCCAGAAATTGGCCAATGTCTCAAGGCTTACAATGGAATTAAATAAATGTTGATGGAGAAAGTCAACATATTTCAAATATGACGTTAAACGTTTTTTTTTTTTTTTTTTTTTTTTCTTATTTATTTTAATTGAATTTATGTGATGGATATATTATTAGATTATTATTTATGTAATAACTTAGAATAATTATGGATAACTTAGAATAAATTATGTGATGGCATATATAATTAAATTATTATTTTTACTTAATATTAAAAATCAATTATTATTGTATTCAATTAATGAAAAATAAATTAATATTATAGTTAATTCAAAAAAATCTCAATTAATTTAAAATATGTGGAACGAGCATTTGGAGTTCTCCAAAGTCGATTTGCAATTGTGGCAAATCCAGCACGTTTTTGGAGTAAAAATGATTTGCATGATATAATATATGCATGCATAATAATGCATAATATGATAGTCGAGGATGATGAACGTGACCTTGATGCTCCAATTGAAGAGGCACAAAAGTGTCATCTCCTTTTTTTGAATTTGTTAATAATGAAACCTAATGATCAATTTCAAAATTTTTTTGGCGATGTTTAGACAAATTAGAGATGTAGAGGCTCATTTCAAAATACTCTTTTTATGCAAATAATTGATTATTTGGAAAGAATATTCCAAATCCCTTAAAATTTAATATTTAAAATTATAATTTATATTTTAATTGTAATTTAAGTTATCATTGTAATTTAGGATTTTCGTTCTAATATTATGTTGAATTTTCAATTTTGATTTGCTCAACAATTTTATCAATTTTATATTTTTTATTTAAATTTAAATATAATATAAAAATTAATTTATATTAGAAATAAGTATACAAATACATTATAAATATAGATAATTATATATAACATAAAAAAATCAAAAATAAAGAATATTTATAGAATATTCTATTTTTTTAAAAAAAAAAAGAAAGTGAACTACTAAAATTTTTTTTTTTTTTTAAATCGATTTATAGAATCTTTTGCATTTCGTGAAGAGGGTTTGACTACCGGAGATGCCTTAGTTTTGGTTTTTTATGTTGAAGTGGGTCACTTCTACAGTTGGAGTAAATGAGCAGTCATAATTATATAAAGTCCAAATAGGAAAAAATAGATGGCACTTTGTCTTCCTTTTCTTGGATCAAAATTATTGGATCAAATGGCAGCGAAGAGTTACATCTAATTAAAGCAAGCAAAATATGCTTAAAGCCATGAGCAAATTTATGTGACAGAAACTATATTTTGAATAATCCAAGTAAACTTATTTAAAAATTAAGAGTAGGGTGTAATTCAAGGGCAAAATTCTCATATAGACTGTCTCATTGATAGTATTCAGAATATAGAATCAATCAAAATGCACGAATACATTAATATAGAATCAATCAAAATCTTATTTACATTAATATCGGCATGCACTTATTTACATTAATATTGTCATGCACAAATGCACGAATACATGAAAAAAAAAAATATATTATTCATAAATTAATGAACATATTCACAACCAAAACCCCAAACCAGATAATCATCTTCTTCCTCTCCATCCACTAAATTTTGAATATGTAAAATCTGAAAAAAGAATACGATAAATCTGTAAATTAAAAACACAAATAAAAAATCACCATGTCATTCACTTTCACATATCTTCAACATGCACAAATACATGAATATATGTAAAAAAAAAATATGCATATGTTCATGTATTGAATATATGCATGTCCAGAAACTCGGATATCCAGAAATCCCAAATACAAGAAAATTTCATTTGAGAAAAAAAAAACCTACAAATAAAATGAATCTGGAAACGAGATCTAGAAAATTAAACAAATTCGAAAACCACAAAAATGAATCTGAAAATAGTATTTAAATAAATCTACAAAAACTCTAAAATCAAATCAAACAAAATTAATTGAATCTAAAGAAAAAACATAGGAAAAAAAAAACACAGATCTTGCTTCATGTCTTCCCCCATATCCAATGAAAAAACATATCTGGTAAAAACCCAAACCAGAGCAAGTCAACCCACCAGGAAAAAATTCGCCCAAATCGGACGCTCCCAGCGGCAGCGGCTTCATCTTCCTTCTGTTGGGCATCGCCGAAAGAGGGCGGAACGCGGCGGTGGCATCTCTTCTCCGCCGTCAAGTTTGCAGATCTTCTCTATGGTTGGGCGGCGCCGCCTGTATTGTGTATGGGGAGGGGATGCTGCCTTTGTGGGGACGGAGGCAGAGTGGTGGTGGTGGAAGATTGAGACTGGTGGTGGTTGTTGGAGTTTGCAGGTGGGTGGAATTGGGGAGGTGGGAGGATGATGAATAGTGGGTTAGGTTAGATAGAGAGAGTGTGTGTAAAAAGAGGTTTATGACATATGGTGATTAATGGGAGGTGAGAGATGAGATATGGACGTGTATCTCTATTCTTCTCCATAAAAATAATTTTTAAATAATGATTTGAGCTGAGGGGTGTTTTGGGCTTTTAGACACCCAAATTGAACCTGCATATTATTAAAAAGGCAGCATGGACTGGAAAGTTATTTGTTGGGCAAAGTTGGACTGGAAAGTAGTTAATTCCAAATGAAAAAATTTTAAAATACGCCACGTAGTGCAAGGTGAACCTGATGTATAGGAGATTCACTCTTTATTTTATTATGAATTAATGATTTAAGTGTTGGAAAATTAATTGTTCGGATCTATTCGGGGTGAATATTTAAATACAAATTTAATTCTAACAATTATTACTAGCATGAATTAATCATATATTAATTCAAACAATAATTTAACAACAAATCATGCATATAAACAAACCACATAAATCATACGCATGCGGAATTGCTAGGAGTTTACGTGAACTAACCTCTTGGAGTGATAATCGTTGAGAAGATGGATATCCGTTCACACGAACAAACCTAAAGAGTCTTCTCAAGTATTCTCTCGTCCTTGTTCAATAATCCGGTGGTAGGATGCTCACGAACAATTAACAAAAGGAAAAATAAAATTATGTTGTACCACTTTTGTGGATTTCTAATTTTTTCAACACATGAAATTGCATTGGGGATGAAAAAATCATCCCCTATTTATAATAGGGGGGCGAAGATTTTAAGGTTTATGGGTCATTGGAAATTTCCTTGCTTCTTCTCCAAGAAACTAATTTTGAATATATCCAATAAATTCTATTTCCCAAAACTAAATCCCAACAAAATCTTCTCCTCCTTATTATCTTGAAATTTTAAAAAAATTCTAATTAAATATGGAAGAAATAAGATCTTTGACTTTTCTTGAATTTATGGGATAATCTTGTATCCCAAGAACACTTATTCCATAAAAATCTTTCCAAAAAAATCAAGAAAATCTTTTCTCTTTTTTCCTTTAATTATTTTCAAAAATATTGAAAAAATAGGCAACAATATTTTATTTTATTTTAAACACTTTTTTAAGTTATTGGACTTTATCTTTGGGCTACTTGGGGGGTCTTTAGGAGAATTAAGATTGGATCTTCCAGTGGACATTAAATTATCAATATTGAGCCACAATATTATTCAAGCCCATAAATATTAATTAATCTCACTACATAATTAATATTGCACTATCCATCTTAACCCATATTACTATTAATATGGCTCCCGGTTATTATTTCATGTGTTTAAGATTATCTAGTCCATTAATTAATTTAAGTCACTGAATAACTTCATATTAGTTAATATTTTTTTCCTTGGAGTAAGGTCAACTCAACATTATTATTCATACCGGAAACAAATTCCACTTGCAAGATTTGGTATGATAAAACTTCTGAGTCCACCAAGGGGACAAATCAAGCAAGACGTACTTGCACACGATTCTCCGTATTAAATCTTAGCAATCGTCGTGTAACTAATAATATTGTCCAAGATATAAAGTATTGAATCACATTGATTCTCTACCCATCATAAGTCAAAGTAATAGTTATTAATTCCACACGATCCTATTTAAGGGACGGAGATTAAGAAATAACGAACCACTGAGGTCTAATTCTTCTATATTCAGTACTGAAGAATTTATCCTCTTGTAGGTCCTATTCAGCGCATCATAATGCACTAGTGCAACCTCTTAGTCAAGACAAGGCAATTTGAGTCTTACACTTCAACCTTTCACGATGGATTGTTCATTTTCATCTGGGTTGTGAATTATGTACTTTGTTACAAGGAACTGTTAATTTAATCTTCTGTGATTTGGTATCACTAAATTAACTACAATGTAAAACATACTATTTATTGAACAGGTATGCAGTAAATATATGTAACATTAAATCATATTTAAAGCATCAGTGATAAATAATTTATTTCAACAAATAAGACAGAAATTCAGTCTGGTTATACAAAGTAAAATCATACTTTCCAATATAACCCCAACAATAAGGATGCTTATTAATTTATGTGGGACTTAATGGTACGAGGAATGTATGACAAAGTATAGGGTGAACAAGTTTCACATAAGGAATCCATAAAATTGGTTAAAAGGTATAATTTATATTATTTAAGGGTATTAATCGTGATAACTGAAGAATATGATTTATTACTACATAAAGTTTATTATTCATGACAGTGAAGAATATGATTTATATTACAATAAGAGCATTAGTAGTGGTAACTAAATAATATGACTTATATTATAAAAGGGCATTAATTGTGATAATTGAATGGCTGACCTGAGTTTGTAAATATGAGACATGTTTTACAGTGAACAAGTTTCACAGGAAACCTTATCGGAATGTATATTAGGGGTGAACATTTGGTTATTCGTTATCGAACCGAACCGAAATAGCAAAATCGAAATAATCTAATTATTTAACATAATTAATCGAAATTGAACCATTTTAAAAAATAATCGATCTTAAACCGAACCAAATTTTTCGATTTGGTTTTGATAAAAACCGAAAAAATCAAAATTATTTGACATTATAAAATTATACCATTTTCAAAGGCACGTGTCAATTTTTACGGTTAAAAATCAAAAATTAAATGACACAACACAAGGTCTAATGATACTACACTACTACATAAATTAATACTCCACATATAATGTGTGTATATATATATATATATAGTGTAATATATATTTAGGTTAGAAAAAAGAATAAATGAACTAGAATTAAGATTATACGAATTTGATCATATGTCCACTGCTTATGTGGCGCGCCACATATGCAAGGTCTCCACCATCATTTAATTAGTTTCTTTAATTAATTCAATCTTCTCATTTATATATATTCCACATTTTACCCAATTTCATTAATTATATTAAATTTTTTTATCCGACCCGGACCCAACCTGACCCGAACCAGAACCCGGCCCGAGTGGTTCATGGTTTACCCGGTCGAATGGTTCATGGTTTAGGTTCATACTTTAGGGTTTAGCTTTATTTCATTAATTATATTAAAAAAATTACCCGACTCAGACTCAACCCAACCCGACCCGAACCAGAACCCGGCCCGAGTGATTCATGGTTCACCCTGCCCGAATGGTTCATGATTTAGGGTTCATAGTTTAGGGTTTAGGTTTATATAATTAATGAGAATATTGAATTAATTAAATAAACTAATTAAATGATGGTGGAGACCTTACATATGTGGCGCGCCACATAAGCTGTGGATATATAAGTTTGTGCCCACATGCGGGCATATGATCAAATCCGTAAGATTATATATATAATGTATAATTTAGGTTCGTTTTCAATTTTTCGGTAGTTTTACCATAAAAATCGAAAATAAAAAAATCAAAACCGAACCAAATACTAAATTAATAAAACCAAAATTTTATTTCGATTTGATTTGACTCAGTTGTTTAGTTTTTACTGGATAGTATTCACCCCTAATATATATACTGAATGTGTATATATACCATTTTGAAATTAAATAAATCAATATTAATAATTTTGTATGGAAAATGTACAGATTCAACACTGATTTCTATAAAGTTTAGGAGAAATTAAATTAATACTGATTCGTCCCAGATTCGTTGTTACATTTACTTTTTAAAAAAATTTACGTATTTTTGCGAACGAATTTTGTATTAGTAATGTAAATGATCAAGTGAGATCATACCTCTTCTTAAAAGTCACTTTAATTAATACAAAACTCGTTCACAAAAACGCGTGCAAACATTAAAGGTGACATCGAATTTGGGACATAGGGAATATTAGTTTGTATTTTAGGGTATGTATTAAATTTTAAAATCGCAATGAAGACATTATATTAGGAAGTTATCATATTAATTTGAGTAATACAGTTGTATTATTGATGCGCATTAAAAAGTTATATATTTTTAAGCCAGATCTAATACTAATTTAGTCCTGATTTTGTTCAAAATCTTATTTATGGTGATTTTGATATTTTTAATTAGAACCCTTAATATTATGTGTTAGTGTTCTTATTTGAACACTTCCTAATTGAAACAGTTCTACTTCTAATTCTATGTGGCAGGAGGAATATATTCTCAACCAGATCTGACAAAATAGGTAAATATTAATATATTACTCCCCCGTCCACCAAAATTATGTTCATTTCATTTTGACATATTGTACGAAAAGGTAAAATAAGTACGTTTATGGACACAAATTTTTTTATCTTCATCGTCAAACAATCACTTAATTACTCAAATTATCATTATATTTTATTCACAATCAATTATATTATTCATAAATGAACTTAATTTACCTTTTCGTATAACATGTCAAAACTAAATGAACACAACTTTGATGGATGGAGGGAGTATATAGTATATAGTATTTCTAATGGTCAACTAATAAATCCAACTCATATTTTTTACCTTTCATCATCGATGGCAAAACCTTGTATAGTCCATAGTTCATTGTGAACTCAATTTTTTAATATTATTGTTATATATAAAAATTATAATTGTTATATATATAAAAAGATTACGGTTATGCACAAAAATTATCACTGTTTAAAAAATATTTTATATATTTAAACAATGAATTTTTTTGTGCATAACAATGATAGGTTTTGCAAATGACAGTGATAGAGTTCATGTATAGACCTGATGCAAAATAATTTTACTCTTCATCAATTATTGCACTTTTTTTTTCTTATCAAATTTAACACATATTTTCACTTAATATTTAAAAATATCATGGATCATAATTTTCGATAAGATCTGTCAGATATAATTGTCGAAGTTCACCTGTCTTGCTGACGTGTAAATATTAAAATTAAAAAAATATATGACCATCTAAAATTATAAAATAGTAATGTTGGTGGTGATATTTTTTATTTTAATATTTACATATTAGCAATATAAGTGAAATCCGACAATCAAATCAAATAAACCTTGTCGAATATAATGACTCAACATGTTTCTAAATATTACATGAAAATATGTGTTAAATTTGAGGACATAAAAACATGTACTGATATCGATGAATGCAAAGTTTCATATGAAACTGGTTTACCGTGCACCACTCATACTATTGCTTATAGAAATTAATACTATAGTTGCTATAATATTAGTTTCTACAAGCAATAGTATACGTGGTGTACGGTAAACTAGTTTCACATAAAACCTTGTCATTGATGAATACTAAATTTGATTACATGGACTATTTCTAATACATTTAATCACTAATCAATTGATTAAAGCAATCAATTGCAAATCTACAAATTAGATTGCATTTAAACCGCTAATTAATATTTGGAATAAATTTGCTGTAAATTGAATCATATATGATTAATGAGTTTGTCTCCTATCCCATAAATCATGTCTATGCTATAAATTTAAATTATTTAATTCATTTCAAAACATTTTTCAAATTCACTAAACTTGATATGTATCATACATTGGATATATTTAAATGCCCATAAATTAAAAATAAATTCATAACATGAATCATGTCTATACAAATTTTTGTCATGATTAATATATATATCAATTAATGAATTAACTAAAAAGTTAGATCTTTGTTCATAAGATCTCTTGACCTTTTTTAAATTTCCATTTCTATTAGTAGGTAAATTCTCCTGTGCACCATTTGAATTAATTTTGATTTGATGCAATTGAATTTTAATTCAATTTTTTTTTTAAGGGGCTCGAACCCAACTCGAGTGGTTCATGGTTCACCTCGGTCCGAGTGGTTCATGGTTCACTCGGCCCGAATAGATCATGATTTAGGGTTCATGATTTAGTGTTTAGAGTGTAGATGATTCATTCAAATTAAAATTAAATTCAAATGCATTTTGTGCAATTGTTGCACACAAGTGTTACTCCTATTAGTATATGTTCCCTCTTAATTTTAAAATATGAAAAAATAAAAACTTGATTATAACCTTTCAAAATAGATTAGGTTAAAGCAGCCCATAGTTAACTGGTACTACTCGCACGATGAACAAGACGTGAGTGCGGAATTCCAGTAAGCGAATACACTATATATATTCCCGCGGCATTCAACGCGTCATTTGATTCTGGCTTTTGGGACCCCCTTTGTCCCCAACACCTCCACTTTCTCTCTTCACACAAAAATTTTCACACTGTATATTTATACACACACATATACATATATATACAAACGCAAGCAATCAAAAACTGCATTTGGATATTCAGTCGTACAGCAACAATAGTGCGTGATCTTTTATAATTGGCGAATCGCAGCATATATATAGCAGTAACGAAGTCACTAGTGTGTATATTGATGCATATTGATGAATGGATATGATCTTCAATGCTCGGTCTGAGCTATTGATTCCACAAAGGTGATTTCTAATTCGATTTTATCGGTTATTTATTGCTCGTTTCAGCTGTTTTTACTTATTATTGTAATTTATCTGTTGTGGCGCAGAGGATTGGGATCTGATTTTTGGGGATGAGAATGTTATTGAAGAAGAAGAAGCGTAAATCAGAGCTCGCAATATGAGGTTCTATATATCGGCGACTGGTATTAAGAGATTGGCGGTGTTTGGTGCCGCCGCCGGAGGCGAAGGAGTTGGAGGCGTTTGGAAGGGGATGAAGTGGAAGGGCTCCGCTGCGGCGGCGGGTAGCGGCCGATCTCATCGGAAATTTAGGTTGCTGCTTGGATTACTTTTGCCAATGCTTTTCGTTAGAACTGCTTTTCTGATGCTTGAATCCGCTGCCCTTTGCTCTTCCTCTATTGGTAATGGTAATTTCTAGCCTCTGTTTTTTTTTTTTTTTACTTTTTTTATTATTGATTAATCTCGTTGGGGGTAGTATTGCAAATTTGGGGTATTTCGGATGGGTAAAAGTGTAAACTCATTGTCTTTTTCTGCTTGGAGGTGCAGGATGTGTGACATCACTGACATGGAGAATTTTTGGCGGGAGTGATGCTGCCCTGGTAAATATTTTCATTTTATGGCAGCTTTTGTAATTTTTTTTTTTTTTTTCATTTGTCGTTTTTTTAGTAAGTATATTCATTATACAGGATTTCGATTTCCAACTCATTAATTTTCTAATTCTCTTTATTGTAAATAGTATTTCATTTCCTATTTCAACACCACTATTAATTTGCACATGAAAAACACTCAATTATAGTAACGACGATATGGAATAAGAAATTAAATATTATCTGGTAAATGAGCAATATGCTGTCTTTCTGGTGATTAGATTTGAGACTTTGTGATTCAGCTATTTGTTTGTTTACCTTTTCTTGGGTGCATTACAGCTTTTACATAACCTATAAGCATGACTTAAACTAATGGAAAAGTATCGTAAACGTTAAAGTGCTCAAATCAAAACTAGTAACTTTTGAGCCTTTAGCAAATTCAACATCAATGGGCAGACAAATTATTGAATGGGGTCGGATAACAGCGTATGAATAGTGGATAAGCACTTTCTTGGGACTGTCGGCAATCAGTCTTCACTAGTTCCTTTGATCACCACTTGGCAATTTGTGCTACCACCAGATTATTATACAGCCACTTGATTCTTGATGAATATACCCTACCCCTTTTGAATTCTGATATATTAATAATTTTAAGGCCCACGAAAGTGGTGTTTTGAATTGATATTCTCTCTTAAATATATTTGAAAATGAGTAGAGATGTCATGTTTAATTAAATAATCGGAGTGATAAAAATTTAAGATGACATTAACAATTTATAATTAATTGTTGCAAGGGTTCAGGGTTTATGTGATAGTCTGGACATCCATTTGAGCTAGTTATTTGGATGTGTTATACTATTGCATCTATAAAAACTATTGGATTTTTCACATACACCGCACATTGGGATAATGAAGTGTATGCATGTGATTTCGGGATAGTGCTACTCATAGATCATTTATGACTTTATTGAAAAAGACAGAAAACATGTCTTCCCACTACTGCAAGCAAAAGTGTAATCCACTAACTCTGGTAGCTGAAATAATTACAGGCTTTTTAATGTCATGACGATATAGAATAAATGAATGTAAACAAAATACATGGTTTTATTCCCTTATGTCATTACTTACGATTACATGTTATGATAATGCTAAAAAAAAGCTCAGGGAAGAGCTGACAAGGGCCTTGCTGGAAGCAACTAGTATTGATGATGATGGGAGTGGAGTTGGAATTAGCAGAGCTGAGCCTTCAAATTTTGAACCTGAATCATTCAAGGACCTTGTGAAGGATATGACGTTAAGTAGACAAGACATCAAAGCCTTCGCTTTCAAGATCAAGGCCATGGTAAGTTGGTAATTATCTTACTTTCTCACTTTTTTTTTAAACTATTATTATTGTTTAGAAGTTTGATCTTTTTTATAATGGGAAGTAAGGGAAAAGTTTTGAGCCTTTTTTATCCCAGTGTTATGGAGCTGTTTGTATTTATTCAACGCCCCTATCATCAGCAACCAAGGTTATATGATCATAACTAATGGACTCAAAAGTCAAAATGGTTTTGTTGAATCTAGAGGATGTCTGAATGCCAGGAAAAGAAAGTCCCTAAGCAAATGACTTATATTTCTAATTATCTATAGCCTCTTATTTCCTTCTCAAGTTCTTTAAAAGGTTAAGAAAGTCTACCGCTTGCTTCATACTATATTGATTATTCTAATCAATGAGGTGTCAAAAAAGATCTCTATCCTTTATTCGTGTTGAAATATTACCTTTAACTCTAGAAAAATAGCTTGTTGATTGTGATGTATCATGCTTTAAAGTTAGGCTTATTATGCTACCTTTCATGGATAATGAATCGACAGAATCTGGAACTACTACCCCATTTGGTTGTAAACTCACAAACTTGGTTGCAGAAAAAAAATTAGGTGTAAAAATGTTTCATTTATTTAAACTTTGAGGCAAAAATAAAAATGAAAAGTGTAGCCATTTTGCTTTAGCAAGATTTGAAGACTAAGGTAAGATAACAGAAACAGAAGATAAGTGTAGGGTAGATAATCAATGATTAATGTACACTGTACTTTAGTGTGTATAATCTGATTAAAGTTTGATAATAGTCATGTTACCATAACAATGTATTGTGTCCTCTCAGATAGCTTGTATGCACCAGGTGGTATTAGTTGTTATTAGTTGTTTTCACTGAAAAGTATTATTTGTGTACAGTTGCACTGTACAACTGGTGTACAAGGGACTTACTCCTTTTGGCACTCAATGATGTATTTAAATGTTTTTGGCATGTGATTTGATAACAAAATTATGTATTTTGTTTGCAGATTGTGAAGATGGAACAGATAGTTAAAGCAGCTCAATGGCAAGAATCAGTTTACTGGCATTTAGCTGCTCGTGGTGTACCCAAGAGCCTACACTGTCTTTCACTTGAAATGGCTGAGGAATATGCTATAAATGCTGCAGCACGTTCTCAATTACCTTCCCCTGAATACGTTTACCGTCTCACAGACTCTTCTTACCGTCATGTTGTTCTTTTAACCGACAACATCCTAGCTGCCTCCGTTGTTATCTCTTCAGTTTCCAAAACATCAAGCAATCCTGGGAAATTGGTGTTCCATGTAGTTACTGATAAGAAAACTTATACTTCAATGCATGCATGGTTTGCAGTAAATAAAAATGATTCTGTAGTTGTTGAGGTCAAGAGTCTGCATCAATACGATTGGTCTCACAAGGTAAATGTAGCTGTTAAGGAGATGTTGGAAATTCATCATCAGATCTGGAATCAGAAGTATCGAACTATGAAAAAGGAGGTCAACTTTGATTATGGGAAAGAAAACGATCACAAACTAGATGTGTTAAGTCCCGGATGTATCTCCCTTTTAAATCACCTCCGCATTTATCTGCCTGAGGTAAATAATTACAAGGGAAAATAGTTTTTTTAGTCCTACAAGTTACCTTATCTTGGTTTCAGTTCTGCTGACTTTCACGAAGTGAAAATAGTCTGGTAACGTTCAATTATTTGTCATTTTAGTCTAGTATCCGGTTGTAGGAGGTGATACATCCAGTTGACATTGGCATGACATGGTCTGGTTTGTCCATGTGGCAGACTTTAGTCAATCGGATGTTTCACCTCCTACAGTCAATTACCAGACTAAAAGGTCGAAAAATTGAAAGTTACGGGAAAATTTCCAAAAATGTGAAAGTCAACAACTTACATGACTAAAAATGATATTTTCCCGTATTATAATTTCCAGTTCTGGTTATGAGTATAAATCATCAGCTATATATATTGATTTATTTTCTGATATCTGTGGATCTCACAGTTGTTTCCAGATCTGGACAAGGTTGTGTTTTTGGATGATGATATCGTAGTACAACACGACCTATCGTCTCTATGGGACTTGGATCTAGATCAGAAAGTCGTGGGTGCAGTTGTTGATTCGTGGTGTGGACCTGATTGTTGCCCGGGAAGAAAGTACAAAGATTACTTCAATTTCACAGATCCAATCATATCGTCTAATTTGGATCAAGAACGTTGCGGATGGCTGTATGGGGTAAATGTTTTCGATCTAAACAGATGGAGGAAGACTAACATTACTGCAGTGTATCATCAATGGCTTAAACATGTAAGTAATGCTATTGCTGGAGTTTATTCTGTTTCTGTTAGGGTGGTGTCTTATTGATCACAATGTTACTTTACTTTTGGAAAAATATCCTTTTCAGTCCGGAAGTTTGCCAAATATTGGTTTGACACACCACTCTCCCTAATAGAATTTCTTTTTTGCTAACTTTAAAAGTCAAATTTTTTAGTTAATTTTAGTCTTTTGACCGGCTACAGCAGGTGAGACAACCGGTTTTGAGATGACGTGACATTTTGTTTCGTTTTTTATATTATTATTTAACTTTGAATTTTGTCCGGTTAACTTTCAAAACCTATTACTAACCAGTTGTAGTCGGTCAAATTACTATAAAGTTGAAATTTTGAAAGTTAGCCGGGCGGAATTCAATTCTGAAAAATATTGTATTAAATGAAGTAGATGAATGTGCAGAGCCTGAATTCTGGTTTTGCACTATGGCAACCTGGAGCGCTTCCACCAGCCTTACTTGCATTCGAAAGTCACGTGCACCCTCTTCATCCAACGTGGCACTTAGCGGGTCTGGGGTATCGTTATCCACGACCACGAGTAGATGAACGCATGTTGGGAGCTGCAGCCGTGGTGCATTTCAGTGGGCCCGCAAAGCCATGGCTCGAAATCGGGTCATCACGGGTAAGTGGTCTGTGGACTAGGCATGTAAATTTGTCAAATGAGCATATTCGAACATGTGGAATAATGGGTTGATCGAGACGAGAGGACATATTAATACTAATTATATAAATATAAACATATGAATGAATGTATGTATGTTAGTAGTGAGGTGAAAAGGTGAAATTATGTTTTGGGAAGAGGGAAGAAGGTTTAGCCTTCAGTCTCTTGCTAATAGCACATGATATATACATACAACATGTATGTTAACCCAGATACATTTATGTAGTCAAGAAATACTATATGTTAAATGTATTTATTCTGTGACATTTATGTTCTCTCAAGTTGTAATGTAAATATGGGTTTCACTCGTGTTGGAACTTGATGCTTTTATTTTTTTACAGTTTTCTTACCTTTTTTTTAACGTGTGCTATGTTATCTGCTTTCTTAACGAGGAAGTAGAACGGAAAACCATGGTGTTAATAAAAAAAAACTGTCTCCTTAATTAAACTACCTTCGAAGCCTCGCAGGTGCATTATTTTGTCCTCTGTGTTGGTTTCTTTGTTGTCACAAATGACAACAATATGTCATTTAAAAATAACTAATGATACGTTCAAAGATAAATGACAAACATATATGTACAAGTAACTAAAATAAAAATAAGTGTAAAGATATATTATCTTTATAGCACTTCATATTTACATCCCTTTTGGTTCATTTCGATTCAGAAAAAATTATAAGTCGACGAATATTTTTTATATCAAAATTTTGGTACGAATTTAATAATCTCCAACATAAATTTTAAATTTGAGGGAAGGCAAATTGATTAGAGAGACAAAAATTTGTATAGACTTGGTTCATGCTATAAATTTTATTTTTAATTCATGACATTTAACCCTACCCAGAGTATAATACGGATCAAGTTTAGTGATTTAGAAAAATGTGTTGGAAGTGAGTGAAATTGATCAAATAATTCAAATTCATAGCATAAATCTAATTCATGGGAGACCAAGAAATAAAAAATTAGAAATTCAAGGGCTGCAAATTCAATGAGTCTTATCAATTGCTAGTCTCATTTTGGGGCATTTAGTTTCAGCGTAATTGCTATGTAGTACAATTTTCCAATGATTTTTACTCCCCACTACAATTTCACTATTCATATTTAATATTATACCATGTATACCCTCATACCAACACACAAGCGTCTGCCCACTTGAACCTCAAACTGCACAGACCCATGTGCCCACTGACACCCTTCAAATCAACATTTTTATTTAGTATTTAATTTTTTATTTTCTCTCTTTTTTTTTATCCCACACCCCCTTTTAAATAAAAGCAAAGGGAAGCGGCTCTCTCTCTACTACAAACTCATCTCTTTTATCTTTTTCTCTCTCTACTTTTTCTATAAAAAAAATCCGACGACTCTTTACTCTACCCACAAAATTTTCCGGCGACCCCCAGATAACAATATAGGTGGCTCTGGTTTGGTGGCGCTTGGAGAAGGCTGCGAAGGTGGTGGTTAGGCGGGCGGATCCGACGAAGAGGATGGTGGAACAGTGTTTGGTGGTGCTGGTGATGGTTCTTTGAGCGGCAGCGATAGTGACGACGAATTAGTACATTTTTTCAGTCGGTTTGGAGATGAAGGATGGTGGATGGGTGGGTTATTGTGGGTTGGGGTTTTAGGGTCATTCTGGTGGCCGTGCATGAGCGGCGGCGATAGTGGCGGCGGATCTATACAGATCTGCCGCCGATTGGGGAGATGAAGGATGGTGGTGGGGTGAGTTGTTGTGGGGTTTTTAATTTTAGAGATATGTACAAACGGCGTTGGCGCCAGATGATGATGGCGAGAGGTGAACGGTGTTTTGCGGCGGCGTTGTGTGTGAAGATGATTGTTGACCTGATTGTTCAGTTTTTTTTTTTTTTTTGTGATTTTTCGTGAATTTTGCAGAAGATTCGGGCGGAAGATTTTGGGAAATTTTTGGTTTTTGGAGACTCATGGTGATGCAGTTTCAATGTTTTCTGTAGAAGATTTTTTGGGGGAATTTTATTCCCAAATATGTTTTTTTCAAGGGGCGGAAGAACGATTGAATTTTTTTCTAGACATATATGCAATGGGAAAATGCATTTTGCTCAAGTGTATATACAACTTTTTACGCGTGTTTCAATTTTTCAAGTGTGTGTGCAATGTAATTTACGTGTATGCAATGTAAGTTACGTGTATGCAATATTTTTTTATTGTATGTAATATTTTTTTGTGTATGTAATATTTTTCTTTTAGTGTGTATGAAATGTATTTAGTATATATGCAATGCATTTTAACATATGCAATTATTTGGTATATGCAATATTTTTTAGTATATGCAATGTATTTAATATATTAAAAAGAAAATATGAACAACGTATTTTTATAGGTTAATGTGTTTTTTAATTTTAACATTTTTAAAAAGAAGAAATAATATATTTTTTTAAAAACCGTACAATGTTTTTATTTCATGTTTTCGGTATGAAATTGAGTTTTGGAAAAATATTTGTTAATTAATAATTATTTAAACTAAAGAAAGAAATAAGATTTTTTAATAATAATAAAAATTTTGCACACTATATTAATAATAAGAAGAATAAAAAATGGGAAAGTATGAGAGCACCTGACAACAACAAAATTAAAAATGGGCATGTGTGAGGCACTTGACAACATCACGTGGGGCAGCAGTCAAGGAGGACTGAATTTTTTTGGAAAAAAGAAGAAGTGTAGGGGTAAATTAGACTAAACACAACACTAAAAAAGGGATTTTGTATCTGGTTGCTAGTTTTCATTTGTGAATATACCTAACAATCACTGCCCCTAAGGTATAAATGATTTTTATCAAGTGTGAAAAAGTAGAAAGTTTGACGTTTTTTGATTGTCTAGTGCTTACTCACCGCCTAAACTTATCCAATTTTTTTTAATTATTATTATTTATAGAGAAATTTCCATCACCAAAATAATTGTGCTTGAATAAACTACAACTACAAGTGCTTGAATACATAAATAAATGAATAAAAAATGCAAAAATAAACAAATCCAGATCTTACTGTACTCTGTACAACGGCCACGGGACACCTAGCTTCGGGCGGCGGGTGTTTGGAAGACGGGCGAGGGGCAGTGGGCGCATCGGGCTTGGGCGAAGTGCTGCGCGAGGGAGGTGGTGCGGCAAGTGACGGGTGTTCGGCGGCCACCTAACCCGATTTCTGCATCCTTTCTTTTTATTGAAGTTGATGTGACCCAATTTTTTTTTTTTTAAACACTTCTTATATTTGGGTATCGATGGAAAACAGGTACTAACTTCTAAAAAAACACTTGTATCCTATAACTATTCAATTGGGTTTGAAAATAGACCTTTAGTTTTAAAAAAAGCTCAATGGGTTTGAAAACCGACCTTTAGTTTTAAAAAAACGCTATTCAGCTGTGAGTTGAGTTTGCAAACACCTCGTAACTCTATATCGTTTTTCTTTTTCTTTGGTTGATGATTTTGGTAAGTTACACACTTAAATACTTAGTACAGATTTCTGCTTTGCTTTTAACTTTTAAGTGATAAATACCGTGATATTGGAGTATATTTTCTTTTTAATCTATAAAAACTTGAAAGGATCTCTCATCCTTGTACTTCCTCATTCTAATAAAACTTTTTGTTTCCTATCCAAAAAAAAAAAAAACTACCGTGTTTTTCTCCGATTCCCTCCGATTAACAGTTCTAATGAAGACACAACTTTGCCTATAGCGTAGATTGTAAACCTTATTTTAAAGATGTGGAAAATGGTACACAGTAAAAGGGTTTTCCAGATTGCTCTAGGGAAATTAGTAAATGGTACAATTCCTCACACAAACTAATACAAAATCTGCTCAAAGAGGTAATTTGTCAATCAAAAAAATATATATATAAAACGAACCTCCTTGGTTCATTGCAATGGAAATTTGTCAGTGTGAAAATCAAATTCCCCTGCAGCAATGGGTTTAAAGATTGGCAAATACTAAAACTTGCAAAAACAATTGTCATCAACCTTATCTAATGAGATCCAGTTTAATATCAAAGAAAATAAGGCTGAACTATTAACCCACACATCACCCTGCATTACAGAGCTACAGAATAAATCCAATATGAATGAAATGCCTCACATACCAGACTCGTCTTCAAAACTCCATGCCACGTGCATGGATGAAATTTCCCTTCGGACTTCCGTATCTTTTATTCTCCCCATCCAAACAGGAAGACAAGATCACCAGTCACAATCAGCAGTTGCCTCCGCACTTGTTCAAAATCTGTAATGCACTTGTTTCCCTAAACTACCCCTCCTTTCGACCTCTTTATCAACAACAGATTGGCAAGAAGATCAAGGATTTGAACACGAGGCCCTAAATTCCAAACCTTTAAGGGGGAGGGAGGAGGGGAAAAACACATAATAAGCTTTCAATGTAATGTAAGGAAGAATTCTATGGAAACTGCCACTGACTACATGAAGACCTACTGCTAAATGCTTTCCACTTCATGCCAGCTTTATAACTTTGATACAGCATTACAAATTGCTAAAGCATTGATGTGAAAATAGATAAAACTCTAGAGTCTACTCTTAAAAAAGATGCAGATAACATTATACTACTTCTGATTCTATGATTTCTATCCAAAATGGTATTCCTAATTATTTGTCACTTTGCTAATATAAAAAAAATATATACTTGTTTTCCATCAGTACCCCTAATAAATACTAACCATCTTCTTGTAATTATAAGCTTATTAATATCATTAACTAGTACTCCCTCCGTCCTGTTTTAGATTGCCCATTCACTGTTTGGCTCGTATTTTAGCAAGCGAGTTGTTTATTAGTATTTGAAATGATAAAGAGATTTTTAAGGTGGGGTATGATAGTCATACCCCTCATCTATCCTACACCTCCTTAAAACCTCCTTAAAAGTCATTTGATCATTTCATATACTAATAAACAACTCGTTCACTAAAACACGAGCCAAACAGTGAATGAGCAATCGGAGAGAGTAATAAATAAGGGTCTAATAGTCTTTTGATACCCTAAATAATGAAATATTGGATAGTGTGAAAGGATAAAATAAGACAGATAATTAGAATTGGAGGGTAATAGATGGCATGTGTAATCAGAAACTATAAGCAATGATGAGGAGTTTTGGAATCTGCTGTTGCAGAATTAAAAATATCTATGAGAACAAGCATATATTATTTAAAAAATTCAAAATAAGGTAGAAGCACCAACCTTCTAATTCATTACGAATCCAATCTTGAGAACATATCAAAGCTTGCAAAGTATCTGACTTCACTGAGCTCCAGGAACGATCAAGGGCTCTATCTCCAGTATCAAACAGGGACTCCACCGCGACTTTCGATATTGGAATCCCCAATATGTTGCGGGCCATCATCGAAAGAACGGGATATCTCGGTTCATGAACTTTCCACCAGTTTAATATGTTAAAATCAGGACTACGAGGGAACAGTGGTTCCTCCAAATACTTTTCCAAGTCAGATTTCGTGTTTTGGCTGAGAGAATTTTCATGGAGAAATCTGTCAAAACCAATAAGTTTGTCCCTACTGCCATTACTTTCAGAAGCTGAAGTATGACCAAGAGCAGCTAATGGTGAATGGATAGCATGACCATTATAAAGTGCTTTTATACAATTTGAAACAATGTCTATGCAACCGGGAGCACTATCCCCATAAATTTGAGGATAGTAATACTCCACCAGTTTCATCTTGTACCGAGGATCCAAGATAGCTGCAATCGCCATAATCAAGCTGCATTTCTTCCAATACTCGTCAAATTTCGATTTCAATTTCAATGCTAAAGAGCTGATAAAATCATCAGACTTCTGGCACCATAGTATCAATTCTAAATGAATGTCACAAATCTCATTAAAATAGGAATTCGCAGTGATATGATCACGCCCTACGAAGACATTAGAGACTTCATGAAAGACTTTCAAGATGCTCGTAATGGCTCTCAATCTGTCCCAATCTACAGCAGAAAGAGATACCGAAAAATCAAGGTCATGTTCCTGCAGCTGAGGGAAGGCTTCTTTGTACTCTAAAGCAGCTTCAAGCATCACATACGTTGAGTTCCACTTAAATGGATTATCCATAGACAAACATTTCTGACTATTAATACCAACTAACTGCACTATCTCATTGAACTTTTCTTGTGTTGCCTTTGAACCTTTAATATACCGTACAGCATCCCGAACTTTGTTGGTAATCTCATGTGATGTATCAAGGACATCATGGACCAATAACTTCACAGTACTTGCTGCACATCGTACATCGAATAATTGACCTTCACACAGTAAGAATCTATGCTGGCAAAGTTGGTCTCTGATTTTATAAACAACTTTGTCATACGTCGTACTGTTATCAATAGTCAACGAGAACAATTTTCGGTCAATATCCCAATTCGTAAGAGTGGTCATGACTAATTCTGAGAGGAAGTCTTCCGCTTGAGAAAGATCAATGACCGAAAAGTTCAAGATCTTCTTCTTTAGTTCCCAAGAATCATCGATATAGTGTGCTATCAAGCATAAATACTCCGTGCCTCCTTCAGCAGCCCATCTATCAGCACTAAGGCTGACCTTTCCAGGTAATTTATCCAACTCTTCATACACCCTTTGTTTCTCCTTTTTATAGATCTCTATACAATCAGCCTCAACTCCATTAACTGTTACAAGATCGAACAAAGGCTGGAGATTTTGAATAAATGTCTTGAAGCCAATATCCTCAACCATACCCAGAGGATAACCATGCATTATAATCATGCGCGCAAGATCTAGCTGACACCGCCTTTGATCAAAATTGGTACTTCCTGGGATTATATTTCTGATTTTTACCTCTTGTTCAAGATTCGTACTTGCAACAGTTACCATCTCATTCTTTAATGGATTTTGATTATAACTGTAATTTGTAATGGCGAGGCTGGTCTGCTTCCTCTTTCCCCGAGTCAAGAGCTGAGTTATATCATGGTTTGATCTTCTACGACACCTGATAAGATGATTTCTTAAATGAGATGTCCCGCTCGTACTTGAACCACTGAGTATTCTTTTACAGTGACGACAGACAGCTGCAAACGTTTCACCTTTTTTAATTCTGTCAAAGTCATTCCATACAACAGATTTTAATCTACTGGAATTGACAATCACTGCCTCTTCTGAAATCTCCATCAATTAACTCAGCCAAATCTGTCAAGCAGGCAACAAAATGATGTGATCATGCCTAAAACTATATGTGGAAAACAAATTAAGCGTATAGTTTACATTAAGAGTAAAGAAAAGAAAAAAGTGAATGAAACAATGTAGATGAAGATTCTAACACATATCACAACCTATGAAGTAAGTAACTTGAAAAGCAGCTATTCATATAAAGCAAGAAATGAACCGCCTGAAACAAAACGGATAACAATTAACAAGTATACTACACTTATGGATCTCATTTACAAACCCAACAAAATAGAAGCTCAGACATTGCACACACACATAATCACACTTCAAGCTGAGTTTTTTTATGGAGCATTTCAAATTGAAAAGTTCGGGGCAACAAAACTATTATCTTGTTTACTGTGTGGCCCGAAAATTTAATAAAATTAACGAACCGACCCGCTAATTCTTTAAGAAAAATGGGTCAAATCAAAACTACTAAAATAAACCCTAGAACCGACCGGAACCTGACCTGTTAATAATCTATCAAATTCTCGCTATAAAAAAAGAAATAAACTCCAAACATAGCCATTTATACAAACCCCAAATTAGACATGAATCATCACCCAAAATCTGCCTAATTTTGGAGAGAGAAAGCGGCCAACTTACCGGCGTACGGAGAGTATTGCAATTGATGTGTATATGAATTAAGATCTGTTTACAAAGCTAACGGAACATTGACACCGCGAGGAGGCCTGCCTGAGCTTGCGTACTGTGTGTTTTGTGTGTGAGAGAGAAGATTTACATAATTTGTTGTTGAGGGAGGAAAGAGGATATCGGAGAAAGTAGCTTATTTTCAGCGATGGTAGCGACCCGCCATAACGGGAAACTTACTGGGCTTATTAGGGTTAGGGCTGCTGCTTATTGGGCTCTCTACAAATTTTGAAAAAAAAAGGGCCCATTTTCGTATTACTTTTTCTTTTTATTTCTAAAAAAAAAAAAAAAAATTGGACCCGTCATCATAAGGTTTTGTATTTTTTTTCCTAGTTTTCTTTTTTTTCAAATCAAGCTTTCATTATTAAAATAGTCTCATGTGCATCCAGGTGCATAGTACATTCATAGTGCATTTTAAAATCATGCAACTTATTATATTGAAATATGCAACTTGTTTACATCGAACCATGCAATTATTTTTTCATATAATAATTGCACGATTTGATGTAAACAAGTTGCATAATTTTAAAATTTATTATAAGTGGACGTTGAACCTGGATGCATGCAAGATTTAGCCTAAAATATAGTATTATATTATAAGATTAGTTAAAATTTAAGGTATTGATAATCTTATGTTGACATGCACACAATTGAACATTTGACCAGTGGGTAATGTGGCTTGTGGCTTTCATGGTTCAATAAGCTAAAGAAAATATCATGATGACATCAGGAAATAAATGCTCTTAAATATAAGATGAAAAAAAAAACTTAAATGCTCTCGAACTCTTTTAGTGCATTAATTGCAATAAAAATCTTTTTTTTTTTTTTTAAAATGTAAATAAACTCGAACTCGTAACTCCACTACCTATGTAGTGATACTCTAACCACATGAGTTATTTCACTTGTTCATATGCTCCCTTTATTAGAGCCAAAACTGATCATTATTCCTTCCACTATGACTAGCTAAAATGGTGATACATGACATTGATTGCTATGTCTTGGATAGGGAATGACCCCTTGTGTTAGTTTCTTCAAAATTATACAGTCAAACTATTCAAACATGGTCCTAATAGGAGTTCAATCTAATGATTTGTCATTTTGAAGTTAATTTAAATGATATAATATCTTATGATTAATTTAGATGAGGTGTCACATTTTCATAAAAGACATATATGTGTGGTAATTTATTGTAATTTAAAAATTAAACATTTTTTTAAATAGTAACACTTCATATGCATAACAGTGATACTTAAAAAAAAGAGTTCACGTGAACTTTATTCAATCAAGTTTTTAAAAAAAATATAACACTTAAGTGCACCAGTTACACCTTGCAATTAGTTCAATTTATTTAAACTGAATCAAGCTATTTACATAGACACATATCAAATTATGAATGAATCAAATTTAGTCAAAGTTAAATTCAAATTGCACAAATTACACGGTACAACTGTGGGTGAGGTAAGTCTTTCTAACAAACTAGTAAACACAGAACCCCCACCCCCCACCCCCACATCCCGCGACCGATAATCTATTAGATGATCGAAAGAAGAAAAAAACCCTTCCACATAAACACAATGGTTTTAATATTAATATATAGTTATACATGTATTTTGTGTGTATAATCTCTATAATTAAAAAATAAAAAGCTAACAATTATCTACTACGAATCACTGGATAAAAGTGTGACCAACAACAGTAGGTAATTAGGTAGTAGGTTTGGCCGACCTCCTAATAGTGTGATAAATATGTGAGTGGGATTCATCAACTCCCACCTCTTTTTCCTAATTTAGCAACAACGACATTTGATTGGAATAAGAATTGATGTTCCCTTGTATTTTATAATACTATGAATGAATGACACGTGAAATAATAAAAAATATATAATAAATCATCATATATCTTATTTTATTTGTGAAATTCATCCCATCACTTCTTTTTTGTATAAATATAATTGACCTAAAAAAAAATTTGCACGGATTTTTCTAAAAAACTCACCGCGTCATATTGGATACTTCTAAGGTGCGGATGTGATTCGCACCAGATACGCAACATGACAAATCCGTTAATATTTTTTTAAAAAAAATTAGGATACACGTATCTGATACGATGAATACGCGTATCCGGTACGGGGAGGGTGCGTGAGTGATTATTTTTTTTATTTTTTTTTTATATTTGCAATTTCTCAAGACTAAAACTCTATATGGTGATTTTTTTTTATAACCCGATATTCGGTCCGAAGACCAATTAAGTCGGGGGACCAGAACGCACCGTCCACTAGTGGGGACCCCACTTCAAGTCAGAGTTGAGTTTTGTATGGACTGATTCATCTCAAGAGTTGTTCGCACCTAAGGGGTTTCGAACCTGGGACCTAAAGATGAGCATACTCCTAAGTCTCAAGCTTACACCAGCCAACCCTTGGGGGTTATGGTGATATTATTAAGTACTAAATGTGTTATTTGAATTGAACATTATTATGTAATATAATTTAAATTGAAAATATATCACTTGTTTTTTTTTATTGAATTCCTATAACTTATGTATTGAGGTGATGTTATTTGAATTAATGTTTTGTTACTTAATTACATTAAATTATTAAAAATGCTTAAATTTTATGTAAATTACATATATTTGATATATTAATTTTAAAATTTTCATATATTTTATAAGTGTTATATATAATAAAATATAAATAAATAGATGTATCATTGCCTTATCGCACCTTATTTTTTTTGAAAATCTGTATCCCCGTACCCGTATCTTATCGCCCCGCACCCCGCACATATGCAACATAGCTTTCAAAACTTACTATCGGCTCTGAGTTAATAGTAAATAAATAAAGACAAAAGGCCACAAGTTTTACATTGCAATTTGTTTGCATTTCATGTGAAGTTTTAAAACAATACTCATATTAGTTGTTTCATACTTCCATTAATAAGTATCATTAAATAAATAATATTATGGATCAAACCCACCCCATAAAATAAAGGGAATTGAAGTTGCTTTTGTAATGACTCTTTTTCACCATAATCTCTCTTTCTTGCCGTCTCAATTGTGTTGTTGCACATTAATATTCATTGTTGTTGCAAGTAAAGAAGCCTTTCGGTGTTCCACAAAGTTATACCTTACTTCCATATATAATTTTACATTTACAATTAAATAATATTGCCTATATAACACTTTGAATTCATCGCTACCTATTCCAATTCTCCAATTACCCATTCTACCTGTTGCAATATATATATATATATATATTTTTTTTCAGAGATTTTTTTTAAAAAAATTGTTGGATTTCTTTCACACAAAACATGGGCATTCTTGGAGCAATTGCAAGACATTTGGATGCACTTGTCGGGTACTTTTTTTTTTCTCTCTTTTCTCTGTTATCAATTTTCATTAATTTGAAGAAATTGTACTCTAAATTTACACATATATGATGATATTTTTATCATAATCTGCTTTTTCATTAAATTTTTGAAATGGAAAGTGCCTAATTAATTGGTTTGTTTTGAAAATTGAGCAGGCCAGGAGTGATGCTTCTGTATCCACTGTAAGAAATCTTGATGCTTCCCTGCTTCAAGAATTCATCAAATTTGATCTCCTAAAAAATAAAATAAAAATTCTAACTCTAAATAAATAAATTTATTGTCTAGATATGCATCGATGAGAGCAATTGAAAGCCCTTCAACACTTGACGATCAACAATGGCTGACATACTGGGTTCTCTATTCTTTTATAACCTTGTTCGAGCTTTCCACTTGGAAAATACTTCAATGGTAATTCATTTCAACTTTAAATTATCAATCTACCTTTCTACTTTACAAGTTTTTCAATCAAGACCCAATTTTATTTTCTTTCCTCAATTCAGACCCCTTTTTTAACTCAATTCAAACACTATCGGCCCTAATTTGAGAGGGGGAGAAAGAAGCAAATTGAGAATTATTTGTTTTAATTGGAGAGTTAATATTAAAATAAAAAAAAAGTTATTTCCTCCGTTTTGTAATAAGTGATCATTTAATTTATTTATTTTTTAAAATTAAAAAAGGTATGTATTGATAAATTTGCTCTTAATAAGTGTCCTTAATAAAGGTAAGTTAAAAATTAAGAGTATTAATTTTCTAAAAGTTAAAACAAGAATAAAATTAGGAGAAATTGTGCAAAAAATGCTAAAAGACCCATTTAATATTGTACAAGCAAAAAAGACAAAAGACCATTTATTACAAAAGGGAGGGTCGTAAAAAAATTTAGTCATGATTTTTTTTATCAGACAAAAAAATGTATTAACCTTTAAAGAATTTTGTACCTATTTATTTTCACATTTTCCAAGTTTTGTACCGTAAATTTTGATCATTTTCTTGTAAAAAGATTTAGTTTGATATGTATTTATTATTTGTCAATTTTGATCCTAAAGGACCAAATTAAAAAGTAAAAATATACAAAAATAAAATTGGATATGATCTAAGTTATTATGTAACGATTTTTTATATTAATTCTAAAATTAAATCTTGTCTTTGAAATTTGGGTGATGGATAAATATATTTACTTCAGGCTTCCATTCTGGCCATACGTGAAGCTGATATTTTGCTTGTGGTTAGTTCTACCAATCTTCAACGGAGCAGCATACATATATGAAAATTTGGTGAGAAAATATGTTAAGGTTGGGAGTTATGTGAGCTCAAATCATCCCGAAGGACAAAGGAGAGTTCTTCAAATGATGAGCCTCGATGCGCGAAAATCTGTCGAAAGATACATCGAGAAGTATGGTCCCGAAGCCTTCGACAGAGTTGTCAAAGCGGTAATAAAAGAATTGAATATCTACGCCCGTGCATATGTGTTTAGATGTTACGTGTATATTGATGATGTCGTTTATTTGCAGGCCGAGAAAGAAGCAAAGAGACACTGAGGGGGATGGGAATGTTGTATATGAAGAAACTTGTTGGAATTTCAATTAGTATGTGGGATTAATATGTATAATTTAAATACAAAATATGTGAAGTTTAGGATGAATTCAATTCTTATAACGAGCAAAGTTATAATCTTGCAATCTGATGTTTTCTATTTTAATCAACTATTATTTGGCTGCAAAGAGAAATAAAATAAAACGGATGAATTTTTTAATTTTTTTTTTCATTTTTTGTTGTAACTTACGTGGCAGTTTTTCTTCAATTTTTGCTGAT
This sequence comes from Stenogyne calaminthoides, assembly GCA_037126765.1. NCBI lineage: Eukaryota > Viridiplantae > Streptophyta > Magnoliopsida > Lamiales > Lamiaceae > Stenogyne > Stenogyne calaminthoides. Next base: position 6,889,227 of record JBBCBC010000004.1, on the reverse strand, counting down.
TTAAGTATCAGTTTATAATTAGAATTATATTCTAAATATTAGACACTTAGGACTCGTTTACTTTGAGGGATAAGGATAATAATTAATAATTGAATCTTATTATCCATTTACTTTGTTTGATAAAAAGAACTTTAAATCTCGCGGCCTCGGGGATAAGGCTAAAATTTGAAATTATGTTTGATTTTAAATCCGACAAAAAAAGGTGTGATAAGTTATTTTTAATGGGTACATGGTGTATAATGTCTAAATTAGCCCTAAAATTGCTTAGTCGCTTCTCTCCGAATGAACAAGAAAACTTATGTACTCTGCCAAGGCGTAGTCAGTGGTAAAAAATTGTGGTGATGTGGGGAGAAGTCACCCCAACCCGCGCACGTTTGAACCAATGTGGGACAAATTCTCCATTTGAAATATTATGAGGTTTGTCCCGGCGATTGAATCACGTTGACTCTCTCCCACGTTGTCTCTGCCACTTGAAGACATCCTTCAATTCTACAATCCGCTTTACCGAGGGCCAACGGCACGGGTGGGGGAGTTTCTCGTGGGAGGGATAGAACTCCTCGCCTGTACCGTCTCCTTCCCCAAATCGCCACCTCCCTCACTCTCGGTATTGTTCCGATACCGACAATAACATTTTGAATTTGGGCGGAAAAGCAATTGGTGCCTTGATTCTAAAGGCGTCTTCTTTCTGCTCACGCCGGCGATCGGCGATTCATATCCAGTTTATTTGATTTCATGCTTCAAAACTGATTTTAATGGAAGCGAATAATATGTAATATAGTGCAGATCGTGGAAGAGTTTTTGCAGATCGTGGATTTCTACTTCTGCTATTTTAATCGTAAAATATTATTGATATATATCTTATATATTTTTTCCTTTTATTTCCCAAATTTATTGGATTTTGTAGATAGGTATTTATATACCTCAGCAATTAGCATCAATTAGAAGAATCATTCGTTATACCTCTGGTTGACAATTCGAATTTGATTTGAGGCTTCAGTGATTCTTTTGGAATGAATTGAATTCGATAAATGTCTATTCTTGAATATATTGTCATTCTTTGGATGAATTCATATGCCTTAGTTATTGCTATTAAGCTTTTGAATTGAATTATAAATTCTTGGGGAAGATGAAAATAAATGGAGAAGAGCTTATGCATAGAAAGGGTATTTCAGTAAATGGATGAATTGAGTTCTATCATATTTATTCAAGTAGATGAGGGTTAAAATTGAAATTCTAATTCATATCCCCTATTTTATTCCACCTGATCTTATCTACGCTAATTCTTATTTTCGAAGTAAATGGAGCCTTAATTGCAAAAAATTAATTCATATATGATTGAAATTGTCAAAATTTTAACAGGCACCGGAGCAATTTGCAAATTTCTCTAAACTTAGTGCTAGAAAACGAATTTGGCACTCACGAGAGTGACATGTGCAAATGTCTAATAATAACATAATTTAGAACTAAAATTAAAACATTATGAATTTAGAGTTGATAATAAGTGAAGCAATTTTATCAATTGTGAAAATAATTATACTATATAATTGGTATGTAACTAACTCTCTATAGTAATATATTCTAATGAAACAACTAATACTCATAAATTAATATGTTCTAATAAAATATTATTATTTAAAATACCTTTAAAATGCCAAATAATTACACGACAAAACTTGTTTAACAAAGATTTGTGCCCGATCATCTTACTGGATGTGCCTGTCAGACGGAACTTCATTTAACCAATATTATCAAAGAAAGAAATGAACCGTGGATTGATTTGGATCCTATGTAGATCGAATAAAAATTCATCTCACGAAATAAAATCCTTGAAGCAGATAATTAAAGACCATCCAACGTATTTATATAAAACTTTTCAATAAATTGAGATAATGTGGAAAACAATAGGTATGACATTAATATTGGAATGATACCTAGCCTTTTAAAAAAATAACTAATAATATTTAAAGTAATTCTATTATTCATCAATGTTATGTCATTTTTACTATACGTGGATTAAGTCATAGTCCCTGGCGTGACCAACTAATCGTTATCGGCATCCACTGACTAGATGCCAATGGTGGAAAGTCGATTAGCATGTGAATATCATTGTCTTAACTCGAAGAGCAATTTGCCCATTCAGACGGCCACCCACATAGTCGATAAAGCAACCATGTCCACGATAAAAAAGCATGAAAGCATTAATAGATGCTCCTTTTATTCCTCTCTAAGGTTCCTTTTTGCTTTTAGTCATTAATTCATCTCATCTAGACCATAGTTTTTTAGTTGAGTCAACTAATACTTTTAGTTCAGTCAATAATACTTTCAGCTAGTGGCAGATACGGATACTCTTAGTTTAGTTTGCCCTAATTTCATTAATGCTGATTGCAGATACTGTTAATATTTTAGCGGCATGTGCACTAGGAGACCTTTCAGGTTTGAAAGGTATAAAATCATATTGTATAAAATCATATTGTTTTCAGTTAAATTGCCTTCATATTGACAATGTAACTGCTGCAGAGTCGTGTTGGGGTTATACGTGAAAGTATACTTTTACGTTGTATAACAAACTGAATTTTGCACTTATTTACTGAAAATAAATCTTTTATCACTATTGCTTTAAATATGATTGAATGTTATTTATTTATTGCAAACCTTTCAATATTAGTACGAGTTACATTGTAGTTAATGTGGTGATACCAGATCACAGAAGATCATATTAACATATCCTTGTAAATAAGTAAAAATTCACAACCTAGATGGAAATGAACAATCCATTGGTAAAAGGTTGAGTGTAAGGCTCATAATGACTTGTCTTGACCAAGAGATTACACTAGTGCATTCTAATGCGCTGAAGCGGACCTATAGAGAGGATAAACTTTTCTGTACTGACTTAAGGGATGAAAAGTTAGACCTCAGTAGTTGTTGATTTCTTAATCTCTGTCCCTTAAATAGGATTGTGTGTAATTAATATTTATTGCTTTGATCTATGTTGGGTAGAGAATCAGAGAACGATTCAATACTTTGTATTTTGGGCAATATTATTAGTTACATGACAATTGCTAAGATTTAATACAGAAAATCGTGTGAAAGGAGAGTCTTGTTTGATTTGTCCCCTTGGTGGGCTCAGAAGTTTTATCATACCAAATCATGCATGTGGATTAAGTTCCGGTGTGGATAATAATGTTGAGTTGTCCTTACTCCAAGGAAAATATATTAATTAATATAAAGTTTTTCAGTGACTTAATTAATTAATGGACTAAATAATTTTAAACACGGGAAATAATAATTGAGAGTCATATTACTGTAATATGGGTTAAGATGGATAGTGCAATATTAATTTTATCGTGGAATAAATTAATATTAATGGGCTGAATAATATTGTGGCTCAATGTTGTAATTCAGGGCCCATTCGGAGGTCAAATCTTAATTCTCCTAAAGATAGCCCAATATAAGTCCATTAATGAAAATGTGATTAAAATAAAAGAAATAATTTGTTGCCCAAGTAATTATTTTTTTCGAAAAATATAAGAAAAAAAAGAAAGAGATTTTCTTGGAAAGATTTCATGGAAGATAAATATTCTTGGAATACAAGATTATCTCATAAATTCAAGAATCTCTGACTTTGACTTTTCTTATGGTAATTTTCATATATCAGTGTCGACGAAAATATCAAGAAGCTTTTTTTTAAAAAAATATCAATGTCGACGAAATTATAAACGTCGACTGAAACTGAAAATTCAGTGTGTGTGCAACAAATATTTTCTTTTCCTTGAGTGTTAAATTGTTCGTGAGGATTTCCCACCGGATCAACAAGCAAGGGCTTAGGGAATACTTGAGAAGGTGTTTGGGTTGGTTTGTTGAAAGTTTGTTCCTACTTCTCAACGGATGTCTCTCCGAGAGTAAGATTCGTGTAAACTCTTAAATTCCGCATGTGTAGGATTTTACATGAATTAATTTGTACGCATGTATGTTGTTAGTGATTATTATTTGAATTAATAGGATTAATTCATACTAGTAATAATTATTTATTTAAATTTGTATTTAAAGTTCATCACGAATATAAATTCTTTGTTTCTATAGCAGATTTTCATGGAGATTTAACATTGCATGTTGAAACCAAATTTAGCAAACTTGCTATTTGCACTTTCTTTGTAGAGGAAGTGCTCCTCAATGTTGATATAAAGAATAACCAAGGTTTATCTCTTTTCGCGGCTCTCTATTTTTCTATCTTTCAAGTTGCAATGTAGACACCAATCAATGGATCTTCTGGCCCCTGTTTTTCTTTCTTTCTTGAAACACTAATCAATGGATCATTTATCCTGTCAAAAAAAAAAAATCAATGGATCATTTATCCTGTCAAAAAAAAAAAAAATCAATGGATCATTTGTCTAGTGGATACTCCTTTTCTAATTGCCATTAGAGAGGGACACTCAACTATTGCATAATATTTTGTTGAGAATGAGTCAAATTTAATGATTGGGGATTTAATGAACTGCACTCCACTGCATACTGCCATCAGATACGTTATGTTATGAATATATTAATAAAAGAATGAATAAGAAAAATAATTTTGAATTTAATTAATTTAAATTCAGGGAATATGGAGCTTACGAAGTTCTTGATCAACAAAGGGGCAAATATTGAGTTTGTTTCAGTGATGGGGACACCGTTGCACTGTGCTGCAGATTATGGACAATCCGAAATTCTATTGTTTATTTCTCACCGTGAGCCTAATCCTAATGTATGATTAATCTATTCCCCTTTCATTAATAACTTTAACTAAACTGGTTGTGATTAATGATATGCATTATTTTGTTTTGTAGCACAGTGCAATCTGTGAAGTTGATGGCTTCACTCCATTGTTTTGCGCGATTGTCTCGAACTCAGATCAGTGTGTGGACTTTCTGTTAGCGGTAAGATATTCTTCATGCGCACGCACACACACACACATATATATATATTTTATTTTATTTTCTTGTCATGTGGGGTGAGGCTGATCAAAATAAAAAGGTTCATGGAAATTCTCTTATGGCATATGCTGCCCCTGAAAGAAAGAAGGGAATGTATTGATGTGTTGTGTGCAAAATATGTTGATGCAAATGCGATATGTCTGGTAATTATTCTCTTTGTGCTTTTTGAAAACTTAGTACTATATTTTTTCTAATGGAAGATAGGAGTATTTGCACTTTTTGAAAAGTTAGTGATACATGATGTGCCTTTTGGAAACTTAGTAGCAGATTTTTGCTAATGGAAGATAGGAGAGTGTGTGCTTTTTGGAAAGTTAGTGGCAGAGTTTTGCTATGCCTTTTGGAAATTGAGTTTTTGCTTGCTTTTTGGAAACTGAGTTTTGTTATGCCTTTTGGAAACTTGGTAGCAAATTTTTGGAATATAGAAGTGTTTGTAACAGAGTTTTGCTAGTTAGACTTGTAAGGGTTGGAGTACTAGTACTCCAAACTTCAGTTATACTTTTATTTGACTGATAAAAAGAAGTACTATCTTTGATATGTAGTATATAAATTTCAATGCATTCCTCATATTCGATGGTTTTTTGAAAACTTAGTAGCAGATTTTTGCTAATGGGAGATAGAAGAGTGTGTGCTTTTTGGAAAGTTAGTGGCAGAGTTTTGCTATGCTTTTTGGAAACTGAGTTTTGCTATGCCTTTTGGAAACTTGATAACACATTTTTGGAATATAGGAGTGTTTGAGGCAGAGTTTTGCTAGTTGGACTTGCAAGGGTTGGAGTACTAGTACTTCAAACTTCAATTATACTTTTATTTGGCTGATAAAAAAAAGTCTTATCTTTGATATGTAGTATATAAATTTCCATGCATTTCTCATAGTTGATTGTTTTTTATTTTTTGTTTTTTAGCTTGATAAAAAAAAAGTATTATCCTTGATATGTAGTATATAAATTTCCATATATTCCTCATATTTGATTGCTTTTTTTTTTGTTTCTTAGCTTGGTTTGACACCCTTAGAGCATGCAACTATCAGAGAAAATGTTAGAGATGTTAACGTTTTGTTGTTATTAACGAATTCCATTGAAGGTTATCAACCATGAAATTCTGAGAGTGTGCTAGATCATATTCAGTCTAATTACCAGGGTTTGAATTTGATAATTAATAAGTAGTATTCAATATGTAGATTATTTTTTTTCTTTTAATTAATTTTATTATTTTTTGCAGTGTCGACAAAGAAAACACGATCTTGCACATGATCTGATCCAGCAAGTCGATGCTGCTATGAATAGGAAAGAGTTCTCTGTTGCTATCGATATTTGTAATCAGGTAATTTAAAAAATTAAAAACAAATTAGATCACATATCTAACATTGAAGTAACTTTATTAATTTTAACATTATTTTTCTCTCCAGGGGATGTTGTCTCCTGGCGGTGCAGTATGTGGGAAAAAATCCATTGGCGGAAAGATTTTGCTTTATATTGTGCTAAAGAATATATTGAACTGGTGCCGAACTCAGCAGAAATGCACACTACAGATTAGGCAATGTTTGGTCCCAAATTGTGGTAACTTAAATCCAATATATATATATATATATATATATATATATATATATATATAATAAATCTATCTATATATATGTGTATATTTTACTAACTAACTCTAATTATGTACGTAGCACTCCCGAATGACGTTTGATTCCTATAGACGAGCTTGGGAATTAGATCCACAAAATATAAAATTTGGGGATGCATACAAGTAAGCCTCATATTGTTTTATCAATTTAAGATGATCATATTATGTTTAGTTATTAGTATATAACTTGATCTTTGTATATGTTTTTGCAGCGAGGCTTTAAAGAATCTTGTTTTGAAATCAACTATCTACGTGGGTGATTCGGATATGTAGACTTCTGGAGATTCTTGACTCTAGCATTCAGAGGGGGAGAAAATGTGTGGATTTTGTTCAACAATGATATTCTAGTGTTTGTTTTTGGGAAAGGAATCCTGATTAGAGTTAGGATCACATCAGTTTGATGTGCTTAGAATATGCATATAAACATTATCCATGTATATGAATTAGACATTAGATTACACGTGTTGTTGGTGGCATCTTTGCTTGAATTTTAAATGACACGTGTTGGGATAAAGTGGTGCTCACATTTACCATTTCTTATGGCATGTGCATGGATTGTAAAATGACACAGTATTGGGAGAAAGCGATGCTCACATTTACCACTTACGACATATGCTTAATTTTGTTTAGAGGAATGAAAGTGCAATCCTTTCAAAATTTTTCATTTTATCTCTTAAACCCCTCAATCAAGCATCCCTTTAATTTCCAACTCAAACCTTTTGGGTGTTTTTGCTTCGCGCTGTAGGAATCGATGTAAAATTAGAGATATGGATGGAAACACTAAAATCAAAGTCATAGGTAAAAATTTATTGAATATTAAGGTGATTAATGAAAATCTATTTAAAGATTGACATCTAATGAAGATTAATTTTTGCAAACGACTCAATTCTATTATTGGTTTGTGTAGCTTACCCACCCCATTTGGTAGGCTTGAATATGGATGTAACAATGGTAAGGATAAAAATAGTAAGCCATTTGGTAGGCTTGTTTGCAGTCGTATTAATTTAAGCAGGATCCAGTTTTAATGTGCCCGCCTCATCATGTATTACGCTCAAAACACTGTAGCCCCGCTGCATAATTAATGTCTTCCCCCCCAAGTCTTCGGCGAAGGGGGCTTCTACAGTAACCTTTGTTGGTCGAATTTGCCCCTTCTCCACACTTTTTGTATTTTATTTCTATATTATCTGCTTTTGTTCCCTCTTTTCTCTTGTCGTGTTGTGGTTTGGCAAAAATTGAAAGCGGCAACCCTAATTTTTTGAAGCTCAACGGCGGCGTTGTGAAGATAAATCTTGACGACAGTGCATGGCGGCGTTGTATCAACCCTCATCTACCAAGGTATTGTATGGGGTTTTTTTATTAAACATTATATCAACACACATGCGATACATGTCAATTTCAAGGGTTCATGAGCTATGAAATTGAGAAACAAATGGCATGATTTATTGAACCACTTGTGTATTTTTGTGTGATAGTTTGAAACTCTATTCGGCCATGAATTGTGTAAAACTTTCCCCAGTTTTTTGGCATGAATTCCCAAAAATTTCTCCAATTTCTCGACTTTATTCGGCCATGAAATTGGCCATCAATTGTTGTACTTTTATATGGTTGTTATAAAACTTTCCCCAATTTTTACGGGTTCTTGAATTCGGCCAAAAATTATGGGTATTTATTCATAATATTTATGTATGGGTATTGAATTAATAATAATTTCCCCAAATTTGTAATGGGTTCTTGATGTTGAATTTGTAATATTGATGGCTTGTAATTCGGGCCATTAGCTATGGGTTCTTGAATTTGGGCATATTTCATGGTTCTTGGTATATCACAGTGGTGGAATCCCAATTTTTTTTGTGTGTCTCATGAGGGAAAATTGGGGGTAATCTTTTTTTGTGGATATACATTGTTTATTGGTGGTGATACTACATTGTTAAAATCTCAATCTCATTTGTACATTGTTTAATTTCAATTTAATTTTGGAATGTGTGTTGTTCTAGCTCAATGATTTGTAATGTGTGTATTAATAGGAACAATTTTTAATGTGTGTTTTTATAGCTTAATCATTTTGGAGTGTGTGGTGTTCTAGCTCAATGGTTGTGGATATACATTGTTAAAATGATCAATGTGTAATGTGTGTTGTTCTAGCTCAATGATTTGCAATGTGTGTATTCATATTCAACAATTTGTTGTGTGTAGTTCTAGCTCAATCATTTTGGAGTGTCGTATGTTGTTCTAGCTCAATGGTTATGGGTATACATTGTTAAAATGATCAATGTGTAATGTATATTGTTCTAGCTCAATGATTTGTAATGTGTATAGTTCTAGCTCAATGATTTGTTTGTTTATATTTTGCTCTCCTTCGAGAATCCTTTAGCACGTGGACTAAAATATTTGTTCGTTTGTTGGTTTAAATGTGGACTGAGCTGTGGACTCAATTGTGAAAGAAACTGTACAGGTTTGTACATTGTTGTATAGGTTTGTTTTGTTGGTTTAAATGTGGACTCAAATTTTTTCGCATCTTTTAGGGATTACTTTGCTATATAAGGAGATCGTTAACTGGAAGGTGTGTAGCCTATCTCCTCCATATTCTATCTTACACATTTTATTAATTGATATATCATTGTCTCATGTATTGTTTATTGGTTGTAGGTAAATCTTACATTTCTGCCCACTTCATAACTGACGATGTTGACACAAGCCATGAAGAAACTGTTGGTGGTTTTGTTGATAGAACACATAGAAAGTCGGAGAAAAGTTGTGTGTCTTATACTGACACATTTGTTACTCCAAACACCGAATAGAAGAGTTGACGACGTGATGGTGTTAGGCCTTATGACATGATTAGTAGGTTACCTGACCAAGAAAGTCGTTTAGGTAGGTTGTGTATGATGATTGACGCTGCATGTGCTGCAAACTTATGAATGGACCGAAACACTTTTACACGACTATGTTTATTACTGAGGGATTTAGGTGGTCTAAAAGAAGCACGGTTTGTGAGTGTTGAGGAATAAGTGTTCATGTTCTTATCTATATATCTTGAGTCATCATAAAAAGTAGAGTGTTATCTCATTTGACTACATACGATCGAGTCAAACAGTGTCGCATTACATGAACCTAGTCCTAAAAGTTGTCCTAAAACAATACTATTTATTCTTGGTTAAGCCTACTCATGTTCATGCCGACTAAATCAATCCACGATGGAAATGTTTCAAGGTAATCATCTAACAACTCATGTTCTCATTAATTTTAATATAAGTTGGTTAATAATCGTTGATTTAACATAAGGCTACCTAGGTTCTCTAGACGGTACTGTTGGTGAATTATTTGCCCGGATCTATTCGGGGTGAATATTTAAATACAAATTTAATTCTAACAATTATTACTAGCATGAATTAATCCTATATTAATTCAAATAATAATTCAACAACAAATCATGCATAAAAACAAGCCACATAAATCCTAACCTTGTGCGGAATTGCTAGAGTTTACGTTAACTAACCTCTTGGAGTGACAACCGCTGAGAAGATGGATACCCGCTCACACGAACAAACCCAAAGAGCCTTCTCAAGTATTCCCTCGTCCTTGTTCAATAATCCGGTGGTAGGATGCTCACGAACAATTAACAAAAAGGAAAAAATAAAATTATGTTGCACCACCTTTGTGAATTTCTAATTTTTCCAACACATGGAATTACACTGGGGATGAAAAATTCATCCCCTATTTATACAAGAGAGGAGGACGAAAATTTTAAGGTTTATGGGCCATTGGAAAATTTTTTTGCTTCTTCTCCAAGAAACAATCTTGAATGTATCAAATATATTCTATTTCCCAAAATAAATCCCAACAAAATCTTCTCCTCCTTATTACAATGATATTTTTGAAAATTTCATAATTAAGGGCAAAACATAAGATCTTTGACTTTTCTTGAATTTATGGGATAATCTTGTATTCCAAGAATACATATTCCATAAAATCTTTCCAAGAAAATCAAGAAAACTCTTTCTCTTTCCTCGTTAATTATTTTCGAAAATAATTGGAAAATTAGGCAACATTAATTTATTTTATTTTAATCACATTTTTCAGTTATTGGACTCCATTTGGCTACTTGAGGAGCCTTTAGGAGAATTAAGATTGGACCTTCCAATGGACCTTGAATTATCAATATAGAGCCACAATATTATTCAAGTCAATAAATATTAATTAATCCCACTACATAATTAATATTGAACTATTCATCTTAACTCATATTACTGTTAATATGACTCTCGGTTATTATTTCTCGTGTTTAAGATTATCTAGTCCATTAATTAATTCAAGCCACTGAAGAGCTTCATATTAATTAATATCTTTTTCCTTGGATTAGGAACGGCTCAACATTATTATCCATACCGGAAACTAATTCCACATGCAAGATTTAGTATAATAAAACTTTTGAGCCTCCCAATGGGACAAATCAAGCAAGACGTACTTGCACACGATTCTCCGTATTAAATCTTAGAAATCGTCATGCAACTAATAATATTGTCCAAGATATAAAGTATTGAATCACATTGATTCTCTACCCATCATAAGTCAAAGCAATAGTTATTAATTTCACACGATCCTATTTAAGGGACGGGGATTAATGCATTATTCAGCGCATCATAATGCACTAGTGCAATCTCTTGGTCAAGACAAGTCAATTTGAGTCTTACACTTCAACCTTTCACGATGGATTTGTTCATTTCCACCTGGGTTGTGAATTTTGTACTTTGTTACAAGGAACTGTTAATTTAATCTTCTGTGATCTGGTATCACTAAATTAACTACAATGTAACACATACTATTTATAACAGGTATGCAATAAATATATGTAACATTCAATCATATTTAAAGCATCAGTGATAAATAATTTATTTCACCAAATAAGACAGAAATTCAGTTTGGTTATACAAAGTAAAAATATACTTTTCAGTATAACCCCAACAGGTACCCATATTGATGTTATGGTGGCACCTACTGAAAGAGGGAATATAGAACTAGAAAGGGTCGTATATCCACCAATGTATTGAGAGTTTGTGATATAGAGATCAATTTGTGTACTTCCTTCCAGGATAGGAAGGGTCAACTGCTGATGCTAGGGTTCTACAAGATGTCGTCACCCGATCCCACGGTTTGAAGGTCCCAAAGGGTATGACCAATATTTATTCATTATCGTACTTGTAAATTTATATTTTTTTTATTATTCATATTTATTTGTTGGTTTGTAATTTGTTGTCATGTGTAGGGTAATACTATCTCTATGACAACGGATATGCGAATGCAGATGGATTTCTTGCTCCCTATAGGGGATGTAGATACCATTTAAAAGAGTGGGGCCCAAATACCGGCTACCAAGCAATCATCAAAAATATTTCAACGTGAGACACTAGAGTACGTAACGTGATAGAGAGTGCATTTGGTGTATTAAAAAAATGATTTGCAATTCTTAGGAGCCCGACATTTTACCCTATCAAGACACAAATTCAAATTATAATGGCTTGTTTTTTGTTACACAACTTCATCAGTCGACAGATGACCGTTGATCCCGTTGAGCAACAACTTGATGAAGATGACGACGATGACAACGATGAATAGACTGAAGATATCATTGATACGGTTGAGTCATCCCCGGAATTTATTCAATGGAGGGACCAATTGTCCACAACCATGTATTAGCAATGGAGAAATCCTACGTAGTCGAGAATTGTAAAATTTTATCATGTTGATTGTTGTACTTGCTCTGATATTTTTAGGTTTTCTTATTGTCAGACATTGCTATTTTTCTTGTTTGTTTGTTACCGGTGATAAGCAAATGTTTGAGCATGTTAATTCGTATGAATTGACTCTGTGTGAATTCATGCAGTTTGATATGTAATATTTGGAGGTTTTGTAAGCTGGTTGATTGGTATTCGCAACTTGGGTGTTTTTCTTGTTGTTCTAGTTTTTTCGGTGTTTGATTGGTATTTCCAGTTTCAATGATGCATGCATGTTATTTTAGGATTTTTCAATTTTGTAGTGATTTCAGGGTACTCACAGTATTGTATTTCCAGTTTCAATGAATGTCGTTTTTTATTTTAATACGTTCAATTTTTAATTTATTAAATTATTCTTGACGCAACATGCATACAAATTTCAGACAAATGACAAATGTAGGCTTCAGTATAGTTTTAGGCATGGGTACATAAACAAATTTCAGACAGATGACAAATGTGGGCTTGAGTGTAGTTTTAGGCGTGGTTCGCCAGTCAACAAAATGTGAATTAAATAAACTTTATAATTACTAATACCAAAGCAGAACCAACAACGTCTTACTAATACCAAAGTTCGACCAATAGTTTCAAGTTGTACATTCTGCATAGTTTAAATTGTGGGCTATATATACTCTTTTAAATGTGATTTCAAGTGGAGATACACTAATGTGGTCGAAAAGAATGGCACAACGGCTACGCATCTACATGAAATTCAACAGATGACATCATTCACTAATGTAATAATTATGATTCATACCAATGAGTACCAACTATAGTGAAGAACTAAAAAATAAACTAAATACAACCTTGAATACCAAATTTTGTTTATACATACCATCAAACCAAGGATAAACTCATCCCTTGCAAATATCACACAATCAAAATAAGTTTACGTTGTCCAACTTAAAAGGAACCCTAAATTAAACAAAAATTCACAAAACAAGAGTTGTCACAGTTTACTCCTTCACAAATAAACACAAAATGATCGGGGTTCATCGAGTCCAAACATATCATGGTTTTTAATCAAAGTCCCCATTTAGCAAATACGAACGTAACATGGGCGAGCATGCTCGGGTAGTCCACTAAACAATTCCCAACACTCGTTGTTCTTCAATATGTTGTTAGAGGCATCAAGGCCTATGTTTTAAAAAGTGGATCGGACCGATCGGTCGGACCGATCTGACCTCTACTCAGCAGCCCCGCCAAGCCGCTTTGATACGTTAGACTGGCCGACGATTGACTCGGTTGAGAACCGCTCAAAACGGTAAAAAACTGGCATGAATCGGTGACCGGTTCAACCGATCGACTGCCGGTTCATCTTTATTTTTTAAAAAAAAATTGAGGCTTCTTGGAATTCTGAAATTTGAGGACGAAATCGTGACCTTCTTCGCCTCTCTATCCAAAAATATGATGTTCTCATATTAGAGTGATATATATGATGTAACCATAATTTTTGAAATGGGATGTGGTGAAATTTACCTTGAATCACCGCCTCTACTCTCTTTCTCTCTCAGTGACGGCAATCGACTTGGCAAAAAGGAGGCAGAAGTCTTTTGGGTTAGGGTTTTTTTGTATTAGTTTAGGATTTAATATCTTTCCTTTTGTTTTAGTAAATCTGATGGGCCTTTTGACCAGAAAAGAAATTAACGTGATGGGCTTATATTTCAAATTTGGTTGGCCAATTATTGGATAAAAAATAATGAGTTGGACATTTAATAAGTTAAATGAGGTAATTAATTAATAATAAATAAATATATTTAATTATATATTATGTAATTATAACGTCATCCGACTCAACCGTTTTAGTAACGGTCGGTGTTGGGATATCGGGTGCCCGGATCTATTCGAGGTGCAATTTAAATATAAATTTAAATTATTTAATTATTACTAGCATGAATTAATCATATATTAATTCAAATAACAATTAAATATTCAACAACTTATCATGCGTACAAATAGTCACGTAAATGCTACACATGCGGAAATCTAAGAGTTACGTAAGGCGTACCTTTTGGCAGATTCAACGGAGGAAAAACGATCACACAAACCCAACGACCTTCTCCAGTATTCCCACGTCCTTATTTGATATTCCGGTGGAAGAATCTCCTTCAGATAATTAACAAAAGGAAAAGAGAAAAATTGTTGCACCACCTTTGTGGATTTCTAATTTTTCCAACACATTGAATTATGTTGGGGATGAAAAATTCATCCCCTATATATAGGCACAAGGGGGGCGAAATTTTGGTGCAATATTAGGGTTATGAAATTTCTTTGTATCTTCCCAAGATACAATCTTGAATATATCTTATATATTCTATTTCCATAATATTCACAAAATATCTCTTCCTCCTATATATATAGGATTTTTCGAAAATTTGCTATTAAATAGGGAGTAAATAAGATCTTTGACTTTTCTTGAATTTATGGGATAAACTTGTACTCCAAGAATACTTTATTCCATAAAATCTTTCTAAGAAAATTAATAAAATCGTTTCTCTCTTCCTTAATATTTTTGAAAATAATAGGAATAAATTAGGCAACAATATTTCTTTTATTTTAATCACATTTTTCAGTTATTGGACTTTATCTTTGGGCTACTAAAGGGGCCTTTAGTAGAATTAAGATTGGATCTTCCAATGGACCTTGAATTATCAATATTGAGTCACAATATTATTCAAGTCCATAAATATTAATTAATCCCACTACATAATTAATATTGCATCATCCATCTTAACCCATATTACTGTAATATGGCTCCCGGTTATTATTTCCCGTGTTTAAGATTATCTAGTCCATTAATTAATTCAAGCCACTGAAAAGTTTTATATTAATTAATATCTTTTTTCTTGGAGTAAGAACAACTCAACATTATTATCCATACCGAAAATTAATTCCACTTGCAAGATTTGATATGATAAAACTTATGAGCCCACCAAGGGGACAAATCACGCAAGACTCTCCAAACACACGATTCTCTGAATTAATTTTAGCAATCGTCATATAATTAGTATTATTGCCCAAGATATAAGGTATCGAAGTCGCAATTATTCTCTTCCCAGCATAAGTCAAAGCAATAATTATTAATCACACACAATCCTTATTAAGTGACAGAGATTAAGAAATAACGAACCACTGAGGTCTAATTCTTCTATATTTAGTACTGAATAATTTATCCTCATGTAGGTCATATTCAGCGCATCATAATGCACTAGTGTAATCTCTTGGTCAAGACAAGTCAATATGAGCCTTGCACTTCAACCTTTCACTATGGATTGTTCATTTCCATCTAGGTTGTGAATTTGTACTTGTTTACAAGAAATTGCTAATGTGATCTTCTGTGATCTGGTATCACCACATTAACTACAATGTAACACTACTATTTATGGAACAATTATGCAGTAAATATATATAACATTCAATCATATTTAAAGCAACAATGATATATAATTTAATTTCAGTAAATAAGATAGAAATTCAGTTTGGTTATACAAAGTAAAAGCACATTTTCCAGTATAACCCCAACAGTCGGACCCGGTCCGACCAAAAGCGCTAAGGTTGTCTGGTTCAACGTCCGCTTCCACTTTTAAAACTATAGATCAAGGCTTTCATCGAGAGTGAGTTCGAGAATGGTCTCAAGAATACTAAACACATCACTCCTACTACAAGACGGATGCTTGGGCCAAGTTGGAATGGGCTCAACAGGCTCAACGAGGTGATCAAATATAGAATGGACAATCTCTGCTAGCCGGTCATCAAATGTCTTAAACAACACATTCAATTCATCAAGTAGTTCTCGGTGATTTCCAAGAGGTGCCTGTGACGCCATTTTGTTACTGGATGATGGACCAGATTGTTGTTTAGAAGAAGGAGCTTGGCTTTCAACGTCCATATCGTAGTTTTCATCTTCAACCTGCGTATTTTTTTCTTCACCTTTTTGGCTTGCAGTGGCCTCTGCCACAGCATGCATCCTCGAAAATGAGGTTGTTAACAACATCCATGAATGTCTGGCTTGAACCACCCGTTGCTCCATCATTACCAAACACCTCTAACCAGTCGTAGTAGAAATGCCAAAGTTTGTACCTCATACTAGCCACTGTTGGCTCCTTCTAAAATAAGTAAAAAAAAAAACCTCAAAACGATGCAATGCATCAAGGTAGTATATTTGAACGAAGTGTGTTTAGATAGATGCAAACCACCAAAGCTTTATCCCACACAATATTCGAGACATCAAGAATATTGGGTTCAGTGTTACACCCTCCTCCAAAATCCCCTAGAGTTGTCTGGATGGCTTGATGGTGTCATTTCCATGTTGTAATTTTGAAGTTAATGTGAGGGTTAGCTCGGAGATCCGTTCCAGGCAGGTTCTCACGAAGTTTCTCCTCCAATTTCTGCAGGTACCCAGGCCTAAAGTCATTCTCACTCTTCCACCCTCCTGATGTAATTAGTTCCTTGAACAACCCCATAAGAATAGCTTCTTCGTTCTCTTTCCATTTCCTACGGTTGTTGAGTCCTTTAGTCTTTTTCACTCTGGTAGTTGGAATTGTGCTGTTCGGATTGTTGGGATATGGGTTCCAGCAGTTCCCAGCCAAGGTCGTGTGCCAGATGATGCGAGTCCTGAATTAAGGCCTGATCGTAGCACGGCTTGACATTCAACACAAGGCACGTTAAAAGGAATTGATTAGTATTACTCATACCAACAAGGTGCGTCTTCTTTTCTGGTGTTCATTGTGAAAGAACTCTAAAGTTAAGCGTGCTTGACTTGAAGCAATTTCATGATGGGTGACCCCCTGGGAAGTTTTCAGGGTGCGTGCGAGTGAGGACAAAGCACGCTAGAAAAGATTTGTGTTGGTTTGCGAGGACAGTACATCAATTATGATTGTGCTCCCGGTCCAACATTCGGACTATCCATTATATCTGTGAATAAAAAATGACAAGAATGCTAGCTTAAATAACAAAAACAGATTCAATCAAGACAAACGCACCACATTACAGAACTAAAAAACAGTTGTATGTTGAACATGGAAAAAAACATCTAAACCTCAACTAAAACTACATTTTAGTCCATAATTTAAAAAACAACGACAAATATCTTGAAAAGAAAGCATATTCATTATCCAGCAAACCATAAACAACATAAGTCCTACATACTATATTACATGGCAACACAAAAACGCAAATGTAAATTCCATACAAACTGTTATACAACCAAAAAACATACATGTAGAGAATTGGTGTCATACAATTTTCATACATAGGTAGATGAATGGTGGTGTCATACGTCTCACACAATAATACAAATTTTGTGTGTAATTCGACCAAAATTTCCTTTTCCAAAACAAAAGTTGTCATAAATTGCATTTCACACATCAAACCCGCATCACCATTACATAAATTCATAAAAAATACCCAAAAAAGAAACAGTATTTCGAAAATTAGATGAAGAAATGGAAATGGAGATTCGATGTTCTTAACCGGATGTTATCGGCAGTCGATATGGGTGCCAAGATGGAGGAGAAGATGCAACTTTAGTAGATTACTGTGGGTTTCGAGTGGAAATCGCAAAAGAGAGGCAACAATCGGCCTATTTCCCTAAAATTAGTGCTAGAAAACGAAATTTGGCACTTATGAGAGTGGCATGTGCAAATGTCTAATGATAACATAATTTAGAACTAAAATTAAAACATTATGAATTTAGAGTCGAAACAGTTTTATCAATTACAAAAATAATTTACTATATATAACTGATATGCAACTAATTCTTTATAGTAAAATGGGTAATATTTTCTAATGAAATAATTAATACTAACAAATTAATATATTTTAATGAAATATTATTATTTAAAATACATAAAAAAATGCCAGATAATTACACGGCAAAACTTATTTAACAAAGATTTGTGTCAGACCGCCTTACTGGATGAGGCTGTGAGATGGAACTTCATTTAACCAATATTGTCAAAAAAAGAACTAAATCATGGATTGATTTGCATCTTATGTAGATCAAATATAAATTTATCTCAAGAAATAAATTAAATCTGTGAAGCAGATGATACAAGACCACCCAACTTAATTATATAAGACTTTTCAATAAATTGAGATAATGTGGAAAACAATTGGTATATGACATTAATATTGGAACAGACTCATGCATAGGAGACCATTTTTTACACTTTAGTGGAAGGGTAGGTCTCGTGTGCATAAGGTGCACCGTGCAATTCAAATATATTTTTTTAAAAACGTAACATGTTTCACTGAAACGTTCAATTGGATTATACTGAAATGTTTAACTTATTTTGCATCGGACAAATTAACATTTCGGTAAAAACAAATTGTACATTTAATAAATGCACTTCAACCACACGGTACACTTGGTGCGTATAAACTTTGTCTCCCTATAAATACTTATGGGCATCAAATCACACAATGTGCACAGATCTCAATTTTAAATATAATTATTATATTTTTAATAAAATAACTAATGACAAACAAATTACTTTTATCTCATAATAACTTGCACACTTTACTTATTTATACGTCTCAAAATAACTTGGACAACTCAACAATTAAAAGCATTCAATAAATTTCACCTTCACAATATCCACAATTTTACACCAAATATCATTATTTTTTTAACCCATATATATACACAATCCAACTTAAATCGTTATTTTATATATAAAGATCTACAAGACTATCATTTATACTCTTACTCATTATCCCACTTACTCATTTTATGTGTCCAATTATGTATGTGAGTTAAAATGGGACGGAGTGACTAACAATTTCAAGACAATGTATAGGGTAAACAAGTTTCACACAAGGGATTCATGAAATTAGTTAAGATGTATGATTTATATTATTAAAAGGTATTAATCATGATAATGGAAATGTATGACTTATTAAGTAAAGCTCCATTTGGTAAGG
Source organism: Stenogyne calaminthoides (assembly GCA_037126765.1). Taxonomy (NCBI): domain Eukaryota; kingdom Viridiplantae; phylum Streptophyta; class Magnoliopsida; order Lamiales; family Lamiaceae; genus Stenogyne; species Stenogyne calaminthoides. The sequence goes on along the minus strand of JBBCBC010000004.1, from coordinate 6,869,942 downwards.
GGTATGGAATTAGTATGAGATAAAGAAAATCCGTATAATATAATACGGGTTGATAGTATTATGCCGTTTGGTACGACGTAATATGGGTGTCCACATAAAATTAGTATTTCACTTGGTATGGGGTAATAAACCTGTATAAAATTAGTATGGCACTTGGTAGAGGGTAATAAACTTGTATAAAATTTGGAATTTAATAGAAATGACTAATTTACCCCTTGTTCTAAAATATAAATAAAAGCCCAGTTTTGTTGTTTATTAAAATATATTTAAATTGAATATATTTAAATTAAATATATTTTTATTCATATATATTTTAAATTAAATAGATTTTATATATATAAGGAGTAACAAATATATATAAAATTGAGATTTCCATGAAATATCCGATTTTACACTTTGTAGCAAAACATAAAAGCCTCGTTTTTTTAATTGTGGGCTAACATGTGATATTAATAGTGGTCATATCCATATGATATTACCAGTCTTATACATAAGTGCCACGTTTTTTTAAGGATAGACTAACATCTGGTATTCGTTTTCTTAAGGGTGGACTAACAAGTGGTATTAATAGTGGTTGTGTCCATGTGGTATTAACTGTCTTATATAATTAGGATTCATCATACCAAGAATTATATTTGTGGCATTTAAATTTTACTAAGAAGAAACAATTTTCTAAATAAAAAGCAAGTTGATTTGATGACTATAATACAATAGAACTCAAAAACTCATCTTTCATTAAATTGGCATCAATTAACATGTTAACATTATGGAATTGATTAACATTCTCTATGGAACTCAGAATGATTTGGGCGTCAAAGTACACATTCCAAAATTCCCAGCACGATTTTGCAAGTCCAAATTAGAAGTAGATTGAAGATAAAAAATATTGGGTGATCTTTTGATCGTATTGTATACAACTTGCTCTAGAATGCAATTAAATTAAAAATCAAATTACTCCTCATTCAACCATTTTTGAAAATTCTCCACAAATTTATGCAAATCTTTTGCGAGACCAGAGAGAAATATGAAGAGTGGTGAGATGGGTACGAAAAGAGAGTTAAAATCATTTCAATGGGAAACCCGAATGAGAATTTAGGCTCGATCCAAGCCAAACTATCATGCTCGATATACCCGACCAAATCATCTCGAAAATCGAGGCTCGGTTATACCGAAAATCATCCGATGGGTTATCCGAATGAAGGGGTTAGGGCTTCTCGTAAATGGGCACAAACATTTAGAATAATCTAGAATATCCTTTATCTATTTTAGATTCTCGCTTTTAAATTACCTAAATGTGGACCCCAATGTTAGTTACAAATACGGCTTCGGCGATGAATGAGAATATCATAAATTTGCTATCTAATCTCTCCCTATTTTCTTCATATCTTCAAATCTTCATATCGTTTCTTCAAGCAATCTATATTATTAACAATATTATTCCGTAAAACCTCAAAAACATATTACGATCATCCGTAAAAATATCAAAAACGTAACATTTGGTATTCCAGAGCCAAGTTTTGATCATGGTCGAGGAACGCGCCCAAGGATCTGCAAGAATCACAAAAAAGTTGGAATTATTAATCCAAACGGAAGCCATGAAGCCGGAAGCAAGAGAGGGAAGCTAACATTTAACAACCAAGATGGAGGAGAAATTTGAGCTTATGACTAACACTTTGGCAAAAAGACCGTTGAATATGGAAAAAGGCAAGGGTCACAATGAAGGGCCTTCTATTTTGGGGGAGTCTTATATTTTGGATCCGTGGTGGAGGGCCTAATATTATCCTATTAGTATCGGAATCTCAAAGGAGGTTAACCGATGGTACCCAATTTTACAACCCAAAGGCCTAAGATTGAATTCCCTAGGTTTGATGGCTCTAAAACCTAGGTTATGGGTACCGAGGTCCAATGGGTATTTTAAGCTTATGCCCAAGATGACCATCAACAAAAAATCACTTTGGCTACTATCCATTTTGAGGGTAAAAGCAGCTTTATGGGTTCGAATTTCAATCAAAGAAATGTGGAATTAACTTGGGCACAATTTTTGGTTATTCTCTCAACTAGATTTGAGAAGATTAAGGACTCTACAAAAAACAAACTCAAACAAACCCGGTATGAAGATTATGTTGATAAGTATGAGGAAAAAGCTTGTATCTTTGGTAGTTATTTGGGGATGTATTCTCGAAACCTACTTTTGAGGCAAGTTTCATGGAGAACTTAATGAAGAGTTACACTTTTTGTTTGAACCTACCACACTTCAACATGCTATTAAATTGGGCAGAATCAAGATCAAAGCTTTCACAGACTAACTAAAAAAAACTTAAGCCCTATTCAAGGGTTTATAATCCTAACCCTAACCCTAACTCTAACTCTAACTCTAATTTTATGCAAATGAAGAAGGGTGATGCTACCGGTGGCCCTACCAAAGAAAGGGAAACCACATTTCAAAGTCTTATCTCCTACTGAGATGGCAAATTGAGGGAGAAGGGGTTATGTTACAACTGTGATTTAACCTTTTTGTGCATGGGCACAAATGCAAACAGAGAATTTCATACATGATTTACTCAAACCTTTTTACCACCGGGCGGGGAAGAACAGTCAAATTCATGGAAGAGGTCCGGATGTCACTAAATGCTCTAAGTGGTGAAGATGGAGTTACTACCATTTTTTGGGGAGTTTGAACACCACAAACTCCATTTCTCATAGACTAAAAAGACCTCGAGTTTTATACAAAAGACTATTCGCTAAAAGGCTCAAATGTCCATTGAGTGATGCTAAACCCATACCGTGAAGGTTGCTAATGGGCAAAGGTTGTCACTCACAAAAGTGAATCCTTTCACTGGAACATCGCAGGACATCAATTCACCTACCCAAATAGGTCATTGGAGAATGAGGGTTGGATCCGATCCTATATAGGATTGGTTAAAATTTTGCACACCTATTGAGCTTGACTATGAAAAGATGACTTTCACTTGCTTGGGAAGAGGGTGAAACTACAAGCACTTACTTCATCAAATATAAGTTGATTTCATATTATATCGATGATCCACACAGGGCCTTTAAGGAAGTTAATGAGATTTATTTAATTACATTCCTACCCACGATCCCAAAAAGCTACTACTAGCTTACAAAGATATATTTGAGGAACCAAAGAGAATTACCACTGCGAGAGATTATACTCAAACCAAGAGCATCCCTAAACAAAGATTCCATATAGAACTTCACATAAGGAGGAGATTTTACACCAGTAATTCAACACAAGAAGAGCCCTTTTGCTTCACCCATTTTTTGGTGAAGAAAAAAGATGGCACCAGGTTATATATTACACCTTTAATGAGCTCACAAATCAAGCACAACTACCTTATTCCTATCATTGATGAGTTACTAGATGAGCTTAAAAGGTGCTAAGATCTTTTTCAAAGATAGATTTGAGGTCGTGGTACTTTCAAATCCTAATGAAGAAAGAGCATAGGCGCAAATGATCCTTTCATGACCCATAATGGTCATTATGAATTCCTTGTCATTCGGGTTGTGCAATGCACCAAATTTCAATCACTAATGAATCGAGTTCGGATCACTTGAGGAAATTTGTGTTGGTCTTTTATGATGATATCCTCATTTACAAAGAACACAACATTTAGTTCACTTGGAAGCGCTTTTACAACTTTTGAGGGCCATAAGTTGTTTGCTAAGAGAAAAATGTAGTTTTGGCCACTAAGTGGAGTATTTGGGGCCACATAATTTCTAAAGATGGAGTTGCCAACGATCCAGAAAGATTGAGTGTATGGTTCAATGGCCAAAACCACAAACCATTAAACAACTAAGGGGTTTCTTGGGCTTAATCATTACAGAAATTTGTGAAGGGATATGGTTTCATCAAAGAAACCACTCACTTCCTTACTCAAGAAGGACAAGTTTCAAATGGAACCCCGAGGCGCACCTAGCTTTTCGGTTGAAGGATGCCATGGTGAGTGTCCCAAATATGAGATTACCCGATTTCACAAAGAGATTTGTGGTGAAACCGATAAGTGGGAAGGGAATTGGGGTTGTACTATGCAAGAAGGAAAACCCATTGCTTACATGAGTAAGTCATTGTGTCCAAGGAATCAAGCACTCTCTCGCCTATGAGAGGGAGTTTTTAGCAAAGATTAATGGCCATTGAGAAGTGGAAAACTATTTGCAATTCACTATAAAGACCACCAACAATCCTAAAACACCTTCTCGACCGTATGTGGTAACTCCACTACAACAAAGATGGATTACTAAGTTGTTGGGTCTTGACTATGAGATTTTGTATAAAAAGGGGAGTGATAATAAATAAAATTGATGCATTATCCGGAAGGAGAACAGTTGTTCTCGCTATATCTACAATGGTCCCAACTTGGTTGGATCAGTCCTGGTTAATTGGTTACATTAAGAAATCATCAAAGCCAAGTAATCCTAATACTTATCCCTTATTTAAAATGGCATTCCCGAAATAAAAAGAGGCTGGTTGTGGGTAGCAATAGTGGATTAAGAGATTTAATCATTTATTGCAAAATGGAGGGCATTTTGGGGTTTTAAACTTATCGAGGCTTAAGAGGATGTTTTTTGAATATGAAAGATGATTTAAATTAAATAAGTCAAGCTTTTTATCCTACAACCCTTATATTCCGGACCAAATGGTCAATATCTTTATGGATTTATAAAAGAATGTGATATGGGTGATAACAAATTCACTAAATATACATTTCATAAATCACATCCATATATTGCTACATCTTTAGCTAAGGTGTTTTTGGATGTTATCTATAAGCCGGGTTACCGGACTAGTATAGTTACACAAAAAATTTTTACTAGTTTTTTGAAACATTTAAGTTGGTGGGAACTCAATTACACTTTTTCATCTTATCACCCTCAACTGATGGATGATGAAAGGGTGAATCAATGTTTGAGCAAAGATTGAGGTGTTTAATAAGTGACAACCCCTAAGCGATGGTTGAAGTGGCTACCCATGGCAGAGTATTACAACACAAATTATCATTCAAGTCTAAGATGACACCTTTTGAGGCTCTCTACGGGTATACTCCTAGATTCACTTATGGGCCATATTTGATTCAACAAATGAGGAGGTTACTGATCCGCTTTTACTCACGACAAAGACATCATACAAAGAAGTCAAGGCTAATCTAGTCTAAATCACGTAATCGCATGAAGGTACAAGGGTGGAAGCATAGACAAGAAAGGGTTTTTAATAGAGACCAAGTTTTTCTCAAACTTCAACCCTTTCGTGGTATTCAATACCGAAAGAATTTGAAGTTGTCATCAAAATAATTTGGCCCCTATACAATCATACCAAAAATTATATTTGTGGCTTTTAAATTAGATCTACTAATTGAAAGATTCACCTCAATTCCATGTTTCTTTTACTAAAAACACATAGGGTTAAGTATGTTTTAAATTTTCCTGTTGATAAAACTCATCTTTATGTCACGTAATTAAAAAGCGGCCATTCAATTTACCAAAGATTGAGAATCGATTCATGGAAGATACCGCTGAAATTTTCCTACATTCCATCCTCTCTTTTCGTTGGAGGGATTGTTGCGAGACCGTAGATATGAAGAGTTGAGATGGGTACGAAAAGAGAGTTAAAATCGGGGTTTCCAAAACCCGAATTCGAGGCTCGTGATCCACCGAGCCAAAGAAACGGAAACCTAATGAAGAAACCGAGGCTCGTGATCCACTTGAGCCAAACTATCTGAAGTCCAAATTAAATCATCTCGAAGATTGAAGATAAAATCATCCGAAAGTTATCCAATGAAGGAGGTTTGGGCTTTTGAAATGGGCACAAACATTTAGAATAATCTAATATCATTTATCTATTTTAGATTCTATTTTTAAATTACTAATATCCACCGAATGCAATTAAATTAAAAATGAGAATAAATTAACTACATCATTCAACCATTTTCTTCATATCTTGTTCTTCAAGCAATCTATATTATTAGCAATATTATTCCAGAAAACCTCAAAAACATATTACGATCATATCCAGAAAATATAAAAAACGTAACAAAATCCAATTCTATTCCACTACCAAAATAGCGGCTCAGGCTTTCTAAATGTAAATAAAAACTACGAACAGGATCATCAACATGAAAAGGGCTTCCATCAACATGTATATTGTAAGACATAAAGAAAGGTAATGTATCCGGATCACAATTGACAACAATAAAGAAAACCATCTAATTGATAAATGGAACGATTTTCACATTGGTCCAAAAAAAAAAAAAAGATTATCTACTGATTGATAACCAACTTAGAACCTGTTCTAACCTATATTAACTTTTTGGTGATTTTGAGAACTAAAAGCACTATTAAATTCTGGAAAAGTAGTGCCACAAGTATTTCCAGGTTTGTGGATGTAAATATGGTTATCTATGGAAGAAACATCGTTCTGCACTTGAAATAGTAGTAACGCTTTGGCCATATGTTGCGGCAATGATGTAAAAAGAGACTTGGCCATCACTGATGCTCCAGAATCTTTGCATATGCCACCCACTGCATGGAAAGTATGTACTCCATGAAGGGCTTAACGAAAATATAAATAAAAACCTATGGAGAACAGACGCACAACTATCGAAACAAGCCCATGATAAAAAATAGAAAAGAAGACAGATTGAATGGAAATGGTAATTCCCAAGGAAGATTCCAATTATAACACAGATGAAAATTTAATGGTATGAAAGCACTGAGAGAAGTCTAGAAGGGAGCATGTTTCCCTTATTGCATCTGACTCGATAACTACATAGGCATTACTAAATGAAATCAAGACACAATTACATTATACCTGTAGCATTATCACTTTTGGAATTAACCTTGACCAAAGGGTTGCGTAAAACCCCACATATGTCACAGGCAGACATACTATCTTCATTATCATAGGTACAAATTGGGCAACGCCAGACCCCAGTTTTGCTAGCTTCTTTTTAAGGCATTGTCTCAGCGGTTGTGCCTATCACAAAACCAACAAAGAGATATAAAGTATGCATAATGAACCTCATGTCGGTATGGCAAGACCTACAATTTAAAAAGGTCACCAAATAACAAGCAAAAATAAAGTATAGATGCCACAGTTCCTAAAACGATAATGGAGACTCTGTGAACATAGGGAGACATACCACCCAAAAGTATAGTAAACACAGTGAGAACACTGTTTTGTTGTGGGACGTCGATATTATAATACTCATCAATAATAACAAAAGAGATTGTCACACATCAATCATAATCACCTAGGCACTGAACCATGATGCATGCTCCAGCAAATGCTATGGCCTCCAGGTCAACAATAACATAGAAAACCACATTTGATTTCTCAAATCTCAGTGCCTTGACAAATTACACATCTCCTAAGTGTTCTAACGCCACTCTTCTCTCTTCTTAAGGCATAAAGATATGGAGTAGTACTGTCTATTTAACACTAGACCTCAACATAGAAACTCATACTAACAGTCATAAATTGTGTAATCTGACAGGAACCCTAATCATCCACAGAGAAGGTAAGGACTCACCATTTCTTTCCACCCGATAATCATAATCATCAAAATCATCGCCATAATCATCAAAATCATCATAATTATCATCATAATCAACTCCGTGACCCACTTTACGAGGCATGTCCCCAGCTCCTGTGATATGCAGCCCAGTGTAGCAAATAAATAAAATATAATATAATCGCATATTTGAAGCTAATACCCAAAAAGGGGGGGACAACAACATACCAAGACGACTTTTTGAAGTAGATAGAAGAAGAGCAATATTAAGTGAAACCGTGATCCTTTTTATGCAGTAATAATTGTGAAGTGAGAGTCACTCACACGGCCACGGATGCTCAATGGTTTATCTTCTTCCAAAAAAAATTGTTCCGCTCAATGCACCCAACGGGAATTAGCAAATTCGAGACGATACAAGATGCGGTGGAATGGAAGGTTTCCGGTGCACAGTTTTATTCTTTCCCCCTTTTTCTTTATTATATCACTAGTTAAGGAGACACCTCATAAATGAGGTGTTCACCGAGACCTTCAATGTGGAATATGGATGTTCAAGTTTCAAAGATCAAGCATTTGGCAATCTTATTTTTCTCTTACAGACACGTGCATATGGAATTATTCACATCCAATAAGTATTGTGATTGAAGGGAAGAAAAAAGAAGATCATAATATGTTGATGAATAAACAAAATCAAAACATTTCTAAGACAGAAGGTTTAAATCAAGTCAAGATTCCACTCTTAATGCAGGCGGGGATTTCAGCATTAAGGAAAGTGGTCACAAAAGGCACACAATCTCAAACACCTTGGTCTACAACGAATAGATATACTCCCAAACAACTTTATAATAGGATTTTTTTTCCTATATAATTTATAGCAATGCACTAAAAATTAGTGGTAATATCTCAATAAACACCTTGGTCTACAACGAATAGATATACTCCCAAACAACTTTATAATAGGATTTTTTTTCCTATATAATTTATAGCAATGCACTAAAAATTAGTGGTAATATCTCAATTTTCTACTAAATGCTTGCAAGATGTCCTACTGATCAATCCCAAAGTTTCATTTCTGAAACCTCAATCATCCCTCATTAAAATAGACAGTGAAATTGAGACAAACAAACATGTATTTGCACAACTGCAAAAGTCTCAAATTCAACTCAAAACAGTAAAGAATTCAGAAATGATCCAAAATTCAGCTTCAGAGGAGAGAAAAAAGAATTCTACTTTGCAAACAAATCTTCATCATCATATCATAAACTCCTCCAATACTTCAACAAAAAACAAGAAACTCGTAATCCAAATTTATATACAGAGCGTAATCCAAATTTATCATGGATTTGAAATTCTTATTAGCAAATCATCAATCCACTTGCTACGAATGATATGTTGGGGTTATACTGGAAAGTATGCTTTTACTTTGTATAACCAGACTGAATTTCTGTCTTATTTGCTGAAATAAATTATTTATCACTTTTGTTTTAAATATCATTGAATGTTACATATATTTACTACATAATTGTTCAATAAATAGTACGTGTTACATTGTAGTTAATTTAGTGATACCAGATCACAGAAGATTAAATTAACAGTCTCTTGTAACTAAAAGTTCAGAATTCACAACCTAGATGGAAATGAATGATCAATCATGAAAGGTTGAAGTGTAAGACTCAAATTGACTTGTCTTGACCAAGATATTACATTAGTGCATTATGATGCGCTGAATAGGACCTACAGGAGGATAAATTATTCAGTATTGAATATAAAAGAATTAGACCTCAGTGGTTAGTTATTTCTCAATCCCGTCCCTTAAATAGGATCGTGTGGAATTAATAACTATTGTTTTGACTTATGATGGATAGAGAATCAATGTGATTCAATACCTTGTATCTTGAGCAATTTATTAGTTACATAACGATTGTTAAGATTTAATACGGAGAAACGTGTGCAAGTACGTCTTCCTTGATTTGTCCCCTTGGGAGACTCAGAAGTTTTATCATACTAAATCTTGCAAGTGGAATTAGTTTCCGGTATGGATAATAATGTTGAGTCGTTCCTGAACAAAGGAAAAATATATTAATTAATTTAAAGCTATTTCAGTGACTTAAATTAATTAATGGACTGGATAATCTTAAATACGGGAAATAATAACCGGACCATATTAATAGTAATATGAGTTAAGATGGATAGTGCAATATTAATTATGTAGTGGGATTAATTAATATTTATGGGCTTGAATAATATTGTGGCTCAATATTGAAAATTCAAGGTCCATTGGAAGGTCCAATTTTAATTCTCCTAAAGGCCCCTCAAGTAGCCCAAAGATAAAGTCCAATAACTGAAAAAGGTGTTTGAAATAAAATAAAATATTGTTGCCTATTTTTCCTTTGATTTTCGAAAATAAATAAATAAAAGATGGAGAAAGATTTTCTTTGAATTTAGTTATGGAATGAGGATAAGTATTCTTGGAATACAAGTTTATCTCATTAAATTTAAGAAATCTCCCACTTGGTTATTTATTTGTAAATTTTCAAAAATTATGAGTAAATAAGGAAGGAAAAATTTTCTTGATTTTCTTGAAAAAATATTATGAAAGATATGTATTCTTGGAATACAAGAATATCTCATAAATTCAAGAAGATCTCAATCTTGAAAATCTTGGCCCTTATTTTCGAAAATTCCATAAATTAAGGAGGTGGGATTTTTTGTGAAATATTTTAAATATGGAAAAAAGAATATATGAGATATATTCAAGATTTCTTGGAGATCAAGAAAATATTTTCCCATCTTATTCATGCACAAAATTTTTGACCACCCATTTCCTATAAATAGGGGATGAGTGTTTCATCCCCAATGCAATTTCATGTGTTGAAAAAATTAGAAATCCACAAAGGTGGTGCAACATAATTTTATTTTTTCTTTTGTCAAATTGTTCGTGAGCATCCTTCCACCGGATTGTTGAACAAGGACGAGGGAATACTTGAGAATGCTCTTTTGGGTTTGTTCGTTGAAACGGATATCCATCTTCTCAACTATTATCACTCCGGAGAGGTTAGTTCAATGTAAACTCCTGAAATTCCGCATGCGTAGGATTTATGTGACAAATTTGTATGCATGATTTGTTGTTGAATTATTATTTGAATTAATATAGGATTAATTCATGCTAGTAATAATTGTTATAATTAAATTTGTATTTAAATATTCATCCCGAATATATCCGGGACAATTAATTCTCCAACATGATGTTCAATCCAGATTCAGTAACAAACTCCAGCAATCAATTGTGTGTTATGTGAATCAATGATGTTCCAATCCAGGACAATCAATTGTGTGTGTTACGTGAATCGATTCACATAACACACACAGAGTTGAAAAATTATCTCCACAGGTGAAAAATTATCAGAATTATTCAAATTACTACTATTAGAAACTCCATTTAGCTCAAGAGCTCGCTTACCAAAAAGATTTTGTCGCGAATTCTTCGTATTTGCCTGATTTTCTTGAGGCCCTTTCTTCAATCGATTTTCGGGGTTTCCCTGCATTGATGAAAGCTTTGAAATCCGCCCATTTGTATAAATGGGCTTTCTGTAATTTTTTCACTGAGATTGATTCTTTTCCCATTTCTGCGAAATGGGTTTTTTTTGTACCTCATTTTCTTTGTATCTCAATTTATTGGGCTCGCTCTTCGCCAATTTGGATAGGGGTTTTGATTTTTTGTCAAGATCGAATCTTGAATTTGAAGATGAAGAACAAGGATTCGAAAGGAGCAAACCAGAAACAACATTTGCAGAAGAAGAAATATTTGAGCTATTTTTGGTACTTCGTTCGTGAAATGGAAGTCCATTGAGATTTTGCAGGGGGCTTCTCTCTTTCATCTTCATCTATTGCTTCTTTCTTTTACTGTCTTTCTCCATTAATGTGGAATTGAGCAACGTTTTTTCTGGTGATTGCGAATTGAGCTGAATAAATTATTATGAAGCGGACCATTGGCTTTGAAAAGGTGAAGAAGCCCCACTGCTTTGTTCTTTTTGGCTTTGATTGGGGATTTGGGGGGCACAAAGAATTAGGGCTCAAGTTTTTACAAGAAGAAATAAATCAAAGAAAGTAGAATACGCGCACCTCGAAACCACAATCCACGCATACCACTTGTTCGACGCATTGCCCCACACCTGCACATCCCTAACCGCGCTCCGGCGGCGGCGGTGTGGCCGCTCGTCCGCCAATTCGACAACCCCCAGCGCTACAAGCACTTCATCAAGAGCTGCGTTCTCACCGGCGACGGCGGCGTCGGCAGCGTGCTCGATGTCACGGTGGTTTCACGGGGGGTGGGGGGGAGGAGTGGTAATTGGTCGGAGGGTGGCGGTGGGGGAGGAGGGAGGTGGTCGGCGGTGAGTTGGATTGAAGTGAGAATGAAATGGAAATCTCCATCCCCGCGATGTCACGGTGGGGTCACGGGGGAGTTGATAAATAGTCAGTGGAGGAACAGTGAAATGGTGGTGCTGGGCGGCGGTAATAAATTCAGATCATGCATAAATTAGTATACCCGTATTATTAGCTACCAAATGACCCACTATTTTATTACTTGCAACTATTACATCCATATTACTAGCTACCAAATGGGGTCTTAGTATTACATGTAATACTGAAGGATATGACTTACATTACAACAGAGATATTAATCGAAATAACTGAAGAGTATAACTTATATTATAAAAGTGTATTAATCGTAATAACTGAAAGTTAAATTCGTAAATATAAAACCAGATTTATAAGAACAAGATTCATACAAGACCAACTCCATTTTTAATTAAATGTTTAATATCATTTCTTTTACATCAAAATATTTAAATATCTTTTCAAAATGCACGGGTGCCCTCTCTAACCTACAAAACAGCGTTTAATTTGATCCCTGAAAACCTCAGCAACCTCTCGGGCTTGGCTTTCTCCAATGAACACCAACTGCTAATCAACGACGGATTTAGAGGTAAATAGGCTATCCCCCTCTGTTTGATTTTTTTATTATCTCACATTGTTGTGCTTTTTCTTCTTTTCCGTAACTGCCATTTAAGAAATTTTAATCAACTATAGATACGATACTGTTCTTCTAATGTAACCCAGAAAGGCTGTGAATTCCCCTGTTCTTGATTTTAAAGCTTGAATTTTGGCTTCCTGTTTGCAAGATTGTGTTTGGCTATTTGTGATTTATTGTTCATTAAACCGTAATGTTGGGCGTAATCTTGATTGCCGTGGTTATTTGTGGAAAGTTGCTTTTCTTTCAATTTGTGGGATGTTCTTGATTTTTCAGAGGAAGAAAAAAATTGAATTTGGTTTTTTTCTCTTTTATTAGCAAGGTTGTGTTTTGGCTGTATTGTGTGTTTTATTGCATCATGAAACTGTGATTTAGGGCGGAATTTTGATAGCCATTAAGTGATGGTGCTTTTGTGTGTGCACTTCTAGTTAGAAGAAAGAAAAAAGAATTGAAGAAACCATGAGAATATGGTCGTTCGCCATAACTGCATATCGACACTTCAGTTCTGAAGCTGCAGCTTTCGATAAACGAAACTGGAGTTCATCTTACCACCTCAACAAAAGGAAGAAAGGCGTAACCAATTCCAAAACTGGGACGAAATCCAAAATAAACTGGACAGAGGAACAAAAACAAGTCTTGGATGCAGTTTCCAATGGGAGTTCTGTTTTCATCACTGGGTCTGCAGGGACAGGAAAGTCTTTTCTACTCTTGGAAATCATTAAAAAACTCAAGAAAATCCATGGTCGATCTAAGGTTTATGTGACTGCGTCGACTGGAGTTGCTGCTTGTACACTCGAAGGACAAACACTTCACTCATTTGCTGGCTTTGGTCTTGCAAACATGGATTGTTACGGTTTGTTAGAAAGAGTTCTTTCAAACGCACATGCATGCTCTCGGTGGAGAAAAGTTAAGGCTTTAGTTATCGATGAAATAAGCATGATTGATGCTGAGCTTTTCGAAAGTCTTGGGGTGGGATACAGCTGATTGTGAGTGGTGACTTCTTTCAACTACCACCTGTTAGAAATAAGACGAGCTCAAAGATATATGCTTTTGAAGCTGATTCTTGGAGTTCAAGCTTTGATTTACTTGTTGAGCTCACCACGGTTTTCAGGCAATCGGATTCTCTTCTAGTTCGTTTGCTTCAGAATATACGAAGAGGGGGCAACAATCTTGATGACTTGACGCTTCTGGGACAACGCTCGGGATTTGAACACCATCCTTTGGCTGTTAGGCTCTACCCAAGGCTTGAAGATGTTAACAAGGTGATACACTTCATATTATTGCCTTATTATTATTGTTGTTGTTGTTACACCTTTTAACTTAGGCAAGTACTTATATACGCTAGTTGCATCGTGCAATTTTAAACAGTACTAATTGATTTGCTAAAAGGTTGTAGTTGGCTAGTACTAGTTGTTTTCACTGAACAGTATTAGTTGTTTTTGCTGAACAGTATTAATTTTTTTCATTAAACAGTATCAGTTGTGCATCATAGAATTTGGGAAAACGACATTGTTGCTCGGTCTAGATTTTTAATCATGTAAACCTTTTATATAATATATATAGCTTATTGTTTTCTTGTTTCTCAACCCTTTTACTCCATCACAAGGTAAATAAGGAGAAATTGGAGAGCTTAGACGAGGAAATTTACGTTTATAGGGCTCAAGATTCGGGAGAGGATCGTTGGATAAGGCAGCTTCAGAGAGGAATTGCTCCTGATGAGCTTCAACTTTGTGTAGGTGCTAGAGTGATGTTGATAAAAAATCTAAGCCCGTCTGATAAACTGGTGAACGGAGCCACAGGGACAGTTTTGGAATTGCACAGATTATCGAAGAATGATCAAGAAACGAGTGATATGTGCAGTCATGGGAATGTTTTGCTGTTGGTGAGGTTTGACTCGGGTCTTACACTGGTGGTTGAACCAGAAATGTGGTGTGTGGTGGATGGAGAAAAAGTTGTTGCAAGACGATGGCAGCTTCCTTGGATATTGTCGTGGGCTTTAAGCATTCATAAGTGATATGAGTCTTGATAAGCTTCATACGAATCTTTCGCGGGCTTTTGAGTGTGGGATGGTGTATGTCGCCCTTTCATGTATGAGAAGCTTAGCAGGGCTCCATTTATCGGGGCTTAGACCGTCTTGCATTAAGGCACATCCTAAGGTTTTGGAATTCTATAATGGTTTAGCTGGTAAGCAACATGGGAACAACAAGTTTTAAGTTCGAGTTATTAAGGTTAGAAAAGAATAGAACTTTAGATTGGTTTGATGTCCATTTTTAAGGGAACAGAAATTTGAATGTAAACTTGTTCGGTGCTGGCGCATTGCAGTAATGATTCAGAGAATTTTTAATTACTACGAGTTTTTTTTGTGGGTATAATGCATATTTGTTCTTCTAACCTTTGTGTTTGTACTTTTTTAATATACAACCATACATTCATATGAGATTTATTTATGTAGTAAATCATACTTGCCAGTAAATTGATGACTGATTCAAATTCTTCTTCAAAACTGAAATCACAAAATGTCATATCCAAGCTGTGATCTCCCTGAGCTATATGCAATTATGCAAAGAGAGAGAGAAGTCGAACCCATAGAGAACGTTTATCGTGCTTTAAGGCGTGTTAAAGAATCATGCAGAAAGAAATCCAGGAAAAAGAAAAAAATATATATATATATATGCCCAAATCATCTTTTATTATATATTTATATAGGATTGGAGGCTGTGTTCTGAAGAAAATAATCAGTCATCTGACAGTGGTGCGAGAGAGAGACGGGCTGCTTCTGGAAGCTGAAATGTTAAACTTTAAGATGGACTCGAATTTATGCAGATATCTAAGTGCTTTTATCTGCACATGATCCAGCAAACACCATTAGAAATCCAGGTAAATAGAACTGAGATAATAACATATGGAAAGGAAACTCATCATTAACCATAGACTTGGAGGAAAATATATGGAGATGACATAACGTTCGACAGCATACAGTACTTTCAAAATGATGTTTGCGATAAATAAAAAGTGGGGGGGAATCGTTTTTTGCTTTTTCAAAAGCTCCCCCTCACTGCTTCATGGAGCATACCTATATAGCACATCAAACAGATCAGTTTGAAGTCCTAGTTAAAATAGTGTGGATACATGGGTTGTTGGATTCTTTATTTGCTCACCCTAGTCCACAATCCACACATTACGACCTCAGCTATATAGCTCTACCTATATCCGTGCATGATCTAGGGCACGTCTGGTACATATGATGGGTTAAACAATATACTCTTTACTGGGTTGAGATACTGGACAATGCATCAATATCTTGTTTAGAGATTACAAATCAATTTTATTATTATGCTAAGAACAAGAAATGTGTAGAAATATGCTTGGGAATGCAAACCAGTATTGTGGATTCTACCTATGAGAATGGATTTTATAATAACCTGAAATTGTATACTATGAAGCAAACACCATATTGGGGTGGTATAGTAAAACAATAACACTCTTATACTATCAAAGACGAGCCCATAGCATAATTAAGCTACTATACTGTATACATGCATGTACGTAGTTCAACTCAGTCTTGACATGATTTTCTTTTTCAAGTCACTGTACTTATCATCGAAGAGAGAGACAGCTTACCTTCCAACGTTTTTTATTGGGAAGAACTTTGTTTATTTCATCCAACGTCTGAATTATTTCACTGAAAGTAGGTCTCTTTGATGGCTTCTCATCCCAACAAGCTTCTATTAACCTATTAAAAGTCAATACCACAGCTTAAGAACCAAGAGCATAATAAAAGGAAAGGACAATTTAGATGATAAAATTCTCATCAGGTCAAGTGAAGAAAACTCGGGATGTACTGAGGGTGTCAACGGGATGAAAGCACAATAAAAGAGACTATTGGAATGTGGAAACCAGGTAGGAGTTAGGATCTCGTTTTTGGTACATTATGTCATGAGGCAAATCTATTGTTAGTCAACCGCATGACTGTTGTAAAGCCTCAGGTTCTATTATATCAAGAAATATCAGATTCATATTGGTTGATATAGCAACTTTAAATGAATCTGCATTTTATTCTCCTCTTAAATGTACAATGCTTGATAGACAGTAATTTGGTGATCCAAACTTGAATATGATGAATTATAAGGAGATACCAGCTAGAACTCAAGATGTTTAATCCAATCAAAAACTGCATCTCAATAAAAGATGGATTCGATTGCCCAATTGCACTCTCATTTTTAATCATCTAATGTATTTTTTTCTGCTCTTATTGTGCCCAAAAATGGGGATAAAATGGGGAAAAGCAAGTTTCTAATACTTTTAGCATCGAGTAGAAAATAAATACGTACAATCATGAAGGTGGTGTTGCATTAACCTGGTTGTATCCATCACATGACTAGCACAGCACACTAGATTAAATAAATCACGTCCTATATGACATTTTTTTCCAATAGCAAATTAACAGACATAGACATAGACATAGACATAGACATAGACATAGACATAGACATAGATATAGACATAGATATAGACATAGACATAGACATAGATATAGATAATAGATATATGGCAATATACTTTCATAATTATGCAGCAAGAAAGATGTCACACTTCAAACAGGAAACTTGAAACAAGAGGAAATTTGCTAGGCTTACTGTCGCAATCCATAAGCATACTGCTTCCCTGGAGCTTCAAAAGGAGGGCGCTCATTGGCAACATATGCTTTAGCAGCATCGATTTCTTTCTGTCTAGGAAATGGTGGAGAACCCTCAATCATCTATGAACATAATATAAAGTTCAAAGAGAAATCAAGTCAACACTGCTCGATTAAATTTCAAGCATGAAAAGTAACTGCAATCAGGAACATCACCAGATTGATAAATAAAGGAAAAGAGGGAATACAGGATAGGGGGGAAGAAGTTTCACTTATACTAAGAGAAATTTTAGTTAGAAGGAACTATATCAGCTTTCCATTCCAGTGGCTCAACCAGTAACCAATGGTTGCATGACAAAATGTGGGAATTATATGATGTTGATGGAAGATTTTCTTTTTTAATTCATTTAGTTTTCTTTTTCTTAATATTTAGAGGTGGGAACTGATAGAATTAATAACTAAGAGGTGTAAAATCCTCACTACTATTATCCTTAGGTCCAAGCATCTTTTTAAATCACTCATAGGTCCAAAATGAGTGATAAAATACCTATAATGCCCCCACACTCTCCCAACCCTACTAACAAACCTCTCTCTCTCACATCTTCAGCCATCTCACCCTATACCCCCAAAACCCAAATCTCATCCCCAAGATCTGCATCTCATTCCTAAATCTCATCCGGTGCACCAAATCCGCGGTGGCCTCGCTTCCTCCCTCCCCCTCAAGCCCGTGCCGCAGAGACCTCCGCCTCCTCACCCACCCCCAAACCAGGAGATGCTGTTGCCGCCCCCCACCCAACAAAAAAATCCAAATTTCCAGAAAGCCCCACCCCCTCCCTCGCGGTGCTCAGAAACACGCCGCAGTGAGGAAGAGGACGATGCACGTCATTGCTACCCTCCGACCCCCGCGCGCAGGGCCCGTTCACGCCGCCGCCTCCCCCACCCATCTCCCCCAAAAAAAAAAGGCGTCCCCAACTCTAAAACCCGCGGCGGCCTCCGCCCCTCCATATCTCCGCCTCCAGAAAGCAGCAGTGCAGACACCCACCTGGGACCCCGCGCCGTGACCAGAAACTTACACCCCGGCGACAACCACCCACCCCGCCGCCAACAAAGGTCTAGCGAGTTCCATCTCCCAAAAACCGCGGCCGCCGCCCATCTCCCAGAAACCGGAGGAATCCCCCCCCCCCCCCCATTCCCCCCACCCCCCATTCAACCAGAACTAGATCCATATGCATGCAACCAGAACTAGATCTGGCGCCTCCACCTAATCTCCTTTCCCCCCAACCAGAACTAGTTCCTTTGAAATCTGATTTTTTCTGGGTTTGTTTGTTGTTAGATATTTGGTGCTGAGTTCATCTAATTCTGGATTTTCTTTGAATTTCTGGGTTCATTTTGGTGCTGAATTTCGTGTAATTCATAAGGATGAAGATGGTGATGATGAAGGATGGTGGATCTTTTCAAGTGAATTGAAGATGATGATGCATATGTTCATCAATTTGGATGAACATATGCATGTATGTGATGAATATGTTCATGTTGGAATGAAGTCGAATATATTTAATTATATGATTTTAGACAAAAATATGTAAATTTCTGAATTTTTGTAATTTTAAATATGTAAATTTCTGTAATTTTTTAAATTTTGATATGAAATATTTAAGTTAATAGTATTTTTTTTCATGAAGATGAACAATTTGTAAATGTTAAAATTTAAATTTTACAAGTTTAATTTAATTATTTATTTGTTGATGAAATTAACAAAACCTGAGTGAAAAGAAACTAACCCTTAATTTCAAGATGAAGATGAAAGTCGATGGGGTTGGGTTCAAAGAAAAAGCAGAGAAGAGACTAAAGCAAGTTAAAAAGATGTTCAAAGAAAAAGCAGGGAAGAGACTAATGCATGTAAGGGTATATCAGTCGTTTTAATACCTATTTTGTACATAAGAGTAATTCTAAAAAGGGGTTGGACCTAAGAGTAAGTTGGAAATGGGTTTTGGACCTAAAGGTGAGTCACTCGAACTGATACACCTCGTATATTTATATTTTTATTATTAGGTTAGTTGGGCTTTTTAATTAAGTGTGTCTTTTTAGTTATATAAGTCTAGAATAGGGCATAAGTTAGGGTTTAGGTTTGAGTCTATTTAAATAAGGTTTTCTCTAGAGTTTTGATTATCTTTGATCATAGAATTGTAGCAGCATCGGCTTGTGGCAGATATTATTCTCTGTGGCGGAGATTTATTCTCTGTAGCCTCGTTTCAAGGAGTTCCTGTTTTAATATAATACGTATTTCAGTTTTTCCATCGTCTTAACTCTATCAGGATCAATCTAACCGGTGTTTCCCTAAGCATCAAACTGGTAATAGTTATTATCATAATCAACTAAAACAATAATTCTTATTCACCAAACACAAACATACTAAAAATGTATGCCAGAAATTTCTCCTCTTGAAAAATGTAATCATTCTGTCATAACAATTGCTAAGTTGACACAGAATAACTAATAGAAAATGATATGTGTGTTGCAAGCAATACTAGATATGTTGTATCTAATTAACTACTTTCTCTATGTTTTTCTCAAACTTATTAACCTATCTTGCGTAGGAAATTACTTTTAAAAAACAAAAGGAACAGGATATCACTTTTTATTTACTTTTTGTTTAACTAAACCCCATCATTCCCCAGTATATTTCCACAATCAATACTCTGACAAAAACATACTAAGCACAATGGACCATTCTGCAGGCGAACCACGTTGGAACTGAATACCAATAATATGCAAGTCTGGAATTCCACTGTTTACTTAACTCAAACATAAAATTATCCTTTTACAGGACATATGACTACACATCAATATATCAGTATATATATGTCAACATGATCAAGTCCGTATGGTTGCTCATATATTTCCATGTCAGGTATGCATACTAGCAGCAATATTTGAGCCACCTAACATATAAAATTGCAAGAGAGAAGGAAGAAAGGTCACTCAAAAGCATTTACCTCCTGCAATATAAATGCAAATGAAAACACGTCGACCTTCGTATCGTATTCCTCATTTTTAAAAACTTCTGGAGCTGCGTACCGCCCTGATTTTGAAAAGTGGGAGGACATTCATCATATTGCCAAAAAACTGCATCACTTAATTAGTTTTAACAAGATAGTTGTCACACGTACATAATTTATATTGCAATTATCCAATATTGAAGAAGTATGTGACTTACCTGGATCAAATAATATTATCCAAGAATCAACAGAAAGTACATGCCTTACCAATATTATTTGAATTGTGTTTTTATTAGAAATTTAAAATAAATTGTTACTATGTATGAAATGAATAAGATATAATTTTCACCACAGAAATTATTAATATGGTGAAAGGTGCATCAGGCAAAAGTGCTGCACAATGTCGAAAAATTACAAAGGTACAATTATTCAGACAAACTGCAGCAAATCCCAATCAACTGGATACTTACAAGAAGTCTGTTGAAAACAAGTGGGTTTGTTTTCTTTAATTGTTTTGGTAACTTTTATCAGCTTGCTTAGCCCGAAGTCTGCAACTTTGAGATGACCAGAATCATCCCGCAATATGTTCCTGTCATCATTCTCAGAATCTCAATCTATCAGAACAATTCTCATATATTCCGAGAACAATCTCTCATAACCTGAATAAGAATCAATCAAATTGATGTGGATAAAAATAGAGCAAGAGGGTACATACGACGGTTCAAGATCTCGGTGTATTATTGCTTCAGGCTTATGCTCATGCAAGTAGTTCATTCCTCTGCAGTTAAATAATATGAAAGGTGAAGTTAGATAAGGTAGGAAAAAGACTTCCATATTCAACAAAAAGCAAAAAGATACTGCTGGGCTAAAGGTTTCCCCTAAGTGCGGCAATAAGTGTTTCACTCATTAATCTAGTTTTTCTTTATAAAAAAAAAATCTAACTCTGAAACTAGTGGAAATACCATTTATAGAGAAAACTCCTTTCAAATGCATCCAATAGCAGAAGCAAAATACACAAATATTGATGCATAGACTAAGATGAAATTTTGTTACAATAAGAAAAGATTTAGAACCAATAAGCATGTGTCGTAACTCAAATGTGCACACTGCTTTTCATAGGTGGCCATCCTTCATCTGCTAGTCAGAAAATGCTGCTAAATTAATCAAGCAAGTTTATTACAACTGCCTAAACTCTAACCTTGCAATATCCAGAGCAAACTTGATAGCTGTTGTCAACTTTAAAGCACCTCTCTTTTTCAAGTACGCACCAAAGTCACCCTGCAAAGAACTTGACTCGGTTATGACTTCTGCAGTAAGAATTGGTCCCTGAAAGAAATTGATGACATTGATATTCTAAAGTCTAACCCACTCAGAGCAGTTCTCCATTGCATTTACCATTTAACCCTGGTTTGAGGATGAAAAAGACTTCTTTTGATAAGGTTAGACCAATTTTCTGTATTATTTTTCTTAATTCATGCAGGTCACCGTCAAACACACATACACATGCAAAGAACTGTAGAAAACCAATACTAAGCATATAAGAGGGTTCACAGTGAAACTAAGAGATACCTTTTGGAGATATTCTGTAACAATCATCATTGGCGTACTTTGAGTCACAGCACCCAGAAACTGAACAACATTTGGGTGGCGTATCTTTTGAAGTAGAGCAAGCTCATCCCTAAATGCCTTTCTGAAAATTAACACCTCACCAGTAAAATAAACAGAATCAATTGTCAAGTACAAGAAAGAAGACATAGAATCAAAACAAGAAAATAGTATCTGCCACATAAATCCAACCCACACTTTCTCTTCGTCGATGAAAAATTCCTCACCAAGTTTCTTAACAGCAACCTGAATCCCACGCCATGAGGCAATGCAAAATGTTCCCTGTAGCACGTTTAGTTAATAAAAACATAATTAAAAAGTAATAATTAAGTTCGCACAGTCATTCCACTACAGTCCTACATGCAGCAGCACAAATTTCTTAGTACTGGAGAAACTTGTCCTACCTAATTATTCATAATATAATTGTGAAACAAGAATCAAATGAGGGCATTAACTATGACTTTTTAACAGTTTAAAGAAAAGTTGAGATGCTTATAGGACTCATGTTGTGTCACTGTCAATAAAATCAAATAGACCATGTTATAAAAAGATTGGGCATGGGAAATGTCACCTTTGTTATATTCACACTGTTAGTAAAGTCTAGCTCTCTTGGGTCAATTTCATACTCAGGAACTTCACGCGCATTTTCCACGTGCATGGGAGCCAGCTAGAACGAAACATTCAACAAGAATTTATGCTAACAAGATGCAAAACGCTCATACGAGTACAAATTTATAAAATGGAAAAAGAAAAGGAAGGTGATGAAGGAGGAGGATTAGTGGAAACTTACTGGAGGTCTTGCACCGTGTGCCTCTAAAAGCTTAATCACATCATTGTTTTGGTAGTATATTGCATCTGCAAGAGGCTATCCAATCAAACAATGTTACTACCTGACCACCATACCATTACTCATGTACAAGATTGATAATAATTCAAAACAACACAGTAAAAAGATGGCCAGCTATACATTAAACAAACACTTTACACTACTTTCTTCCTAAATCTCTCCAAGACGGAGAAAGAGGACCTCATTTTAGCTCCCACTTACTCTGCAGTAAAATCACTGATTATGACCCAAAAAGTTAGATATATATTATGGGCAAAAACCGAAGAAAGGCATTGTCCAGATTTTGGCCATTCAACAAGTGACCTAAACTTGCTTCTTCTCCAATGTTAAGTAAATTATCTGCTATACACAATACTCAAACTGCCATACCGTAACTACTTAAATCTCAATTCTCCTTAGTCTTAACATTACCAATCTTGCAGAGAACTAATGAGCATAAATGGCAGTCAAACATTACCAACAAATACACATCACGAGAGTGTACACTACACATACCGTACTGCCCCATCGGTCCTCCACATCAACATCAGCGCCGCGGCAGAGGAGCAATTCAACAACATCGGTCCGCCCCTGGCACGCTGCCACGTGTAAGGCGCTGCGGCCGTCAGTGTCTCTGAAATTAACGGTGGTGCCGGAATCGAGCAGCTCCTGAATCCCCTCCAGATCGCCTTCGTTCGCCAAGTACATTAACCTAACGCCAGAATCCATGGCTTCCTCCACGCCTCCCGAGGCGTCGGAGGTAAGAGCGACGTCGTTTTCGGGTGCCCTTGAGGACTGCCTGCCCAGAGTGAAACGGCGCTGCAGCAGCTTTGAGTCCATAGGAAGAACCAATTCGAAGGATCTATAGAGAATATAGGGAGAGAAAGGTGGAAAGTCGAGGATGGTTGTTCGTTAATTTGAAGAGAGAATCGAGCAATGTGTGGCTTTGCACTACGAACTTGTAGCAGAAGCCATAGATGAGTTGTGGAAGGATGACTAATTCAATTATATATTTAATTATTTGAAAATAGTTATAATTACAATCCATGCCCTTGCTGAACTGATACCGTGGGCCCACTTTTTCTTTTCTTTTTTTTTTTTTTTTTCTTTAGAAGACCATTTTTTCTCATTGAGATATATTTAAGACGGTCTTACGGTGAGACCGGACATACATTAACGCATTAACACTTTGGAAAAGATAGATTTAAGCTTGTCTTAAATCAGATATCGTTTTTATCGTTTGGCAATTTTTATATGATTTTTTTACTTTCTTGTTAAGCCTTGGCCAACTGCAATTATTTAACTTGTTGGGATAAAAGTATTCTATGTATTCTTTTTTTTTTTTTGCGTTTCTACGGTTAGAAATAGGTTTGTCTTTTCTAACATATTAAAATCATCTGATTATCATTTTATAATTTTTTTGGGTTTTCTACAGCTAGACATAACTTTGTCTTTCTTAACATAAGAAAATTCTTTGATTATTATTGAATCGTTGATCCAACATTTAATTTTACCAGTGTTAGCCCCCGAACTTTGTAGATTGAAATATTTTTTTATGTAAAATTATCAATAATATTTTAACATTTTTTTGGTCTATTTTATATGGTCAAATAATTTTTAATTCACAAAATATAAAAAATGAAAAAGTAATTCAAAAATAAAAAATATAGTTTTATATAATATTTTACTTGATGATTCTATAAAAAAAAACAAATGAATCTTCAAATTTAGATTTTAAAAAAAAATCTAAACTTCAAAATTTAAAAAAATTCTTTGTAAACAATATTTATTGTAAGGTCTCACATCCGAATCGATACACATAATTATCAATCATCTTCTACTTTTGACTCTATATATTGTAATATGTAATTGTCAGTGTGTGAAAATCGACTTGAAAAGATACAAACATACAATTAAAAAATATTGACCCTGACATCATAAGATTGTAAATTTCATCTTCTTAAACTTTACATGCATTTTTTGGTTCGAATTACTCAATTTCTTAAACTTGTTTCCAGAATTAGGTTTCATCCCATGAATCAAATTGAGTAATTTGAAGAAAAAAAAAAAGTCGGTAAAGTTTAAAAGGAGGAAATTTTTTTCAAATATTTATGTAATATATAATTAAATTAGTCGACCATCAAATCTTTCCACAACTCTTGTATGACTTCTGATACATTGCTAGTGCAAAGCTTAAGCCACACATTGATCGATTCTGTCTTCAAATTAACAAACAACCATCCTGACGTCACGTTTCCCCTTTTCTCTCCCTATATTAATTCTCTATATATACATCCTTCGAACTGGTTCTTCATATATATGGACTCAAAGTTGCTGCTGCGCCGTTTTACACTGGGCATGCAGTCCTCAAACGACGTCGCTATGGATTGTGGCGTTAGGTTAATGTACTTGGCGATCTGGAGGGGATTAAGGAGCTGCTCGATTCCGTTAGTTTCAGAGACATTGACGACTGCAGTTCCTTACACGTGGTGGCATTGCCTCTGTGTAGATCCCATGCTCACTTTCTATAACATTTCCTATTTGGTTTTATTGACAGTGACACAACACGAGTCCTATAAGCATCATAGGCGGATCTATATAGAGGCAATTGTCCCACCTCAATTTTCATTTCCAAATATAGTATATACCCCTTAAAATTTTTAAAATTTTATAAATACTTTCAAAGCTATGAAAAATCTGACAATTGCCTACAAAATTTTCCAAGATGCAAGCATACAGAAATTTCACGAAAATAATTTTGTCTTTAAATAGTTAGGATTGCCTACGACTTGCCTATAAATTTTTCTAATCATATAGACATCTTCAAATTACAAATTACTCCAAATTACAAATTAATCCATATTACAAATATAATTGTCTATGAAAATTACAAATGTGTAGTGAAAGTGTGTGGAAATGACACGAGGTTGTGTTTAGAAAAATCAGAGTAATGTTACACTGAATGTTGGAACACTCAAAGTAACAATTAAACAACAGAAACATCGGAAGACTCAGAAACACAACACATGAAATTAAAAAGACTTTGCACAATCTATATCAATATAGATTGTGAAGTCTTATGGCCGAAATCACTATTTATCAAAATAATGAATACAAAGAGGTTCACAAATCGAATCCCCTTGAAACAAGATCAAACATATGATCTAAAGGATAGGTGTATTTCTATACTACCAATGGTGACCTGTTCTATGAGTGTGAAACTATCTAACACCGAGACTAACACTCCACATAAAACAAATCTAGCACCAACTCGAGGTATTGTAAACCCTACAATTACTCTCTATGGTAAAATAACTCCACAACAACGAACCTATCACTCTGGATGCACTCACGCACTCTACAGTTGATGCTTGGTTGATGCTTCTACTAAACAACACACGATATATGGCAATGTTCGGCACTTGATGTGAACATCAAGGTCTTCTATTTATAGACTTCGTGTAGCCTTACTAGAGCCTCCTTGAAGGATCTAGAAACTCTTCAATCCACTCTTCCATGATCTTTGTAACTGCCCAGGTAGTGGGTCTTCTCTGATCTTCTAAAAACAGCCGCATGATCTAGTCTCTTCTACTCGATTCTTGAAGCTTGTGGAACCTTCTGGAATCTTGCAGAATAACCTAGATCGTCAACCTGCAGTCAACAACATCAAAGACAACATTGAACATAGAAGTGTTAGTGGTTAAGAAGAAATGACGAATACTGATGTTGTAACCAATGTTGTAACATTGGTGGCAACATCAACAATCTCCCCCATTCGATCTTTCTGCTACAATACACCTGAAATAACAAATACAGCAGGTATTGTGCATGATAGAGCTCATAATCATATCAGCTGCACTACTAAGTGTCAAACCATTTTGTAGCTATCAAGAATCGAATAAACATAATCAAACAATTTTATTTGTTTGATAAACTTCAATCTGCAGTAAAACTTATCAAAGTATAATGTATAACATATCAGAGCATGTGACATATCAGAGTATATGTATATTACATTGACAGTCATCAGAGCAAGATGTAAGAACATCTCAGAGTAAGGAAAAATGATACAAGTACAATATGTATCCATCCTTAAGCCTGCAGACAAAGTAAAACATATATTACTTGAACATACTTCCACAAATCATCAAGGAAATAGAGTAGAGTTGTCAGAAAGAAAGTTAACAGACCATTCTGAACAATCTATATAGACTTCTCTTTTCCAAAACACAAGGTAAGATTATCAAAGCAATGAAAATAAGGATATCAGAGCGAATATACACAATCTTAACCTAAAACAGAATATGACAATCAGAGTAAACTAATCATCAATACTTAAACAGAATATCAGAGAAAGTCTTAATACTCACAAATAAACAGAATATCAGGGCATCAATACCAATATTCAAAAGCAAGCAAAACCTACCAACTATTGTTCAATAATTACATAATCAAATGAACAGAGTTTAGTAAATAAAATGCAAAAACAAAAATAAGATCATATGAATAAAGAAGGACAAACAAAGAGAGTTGGAGGTGATCAAACTGAAAACAATCAGCTGCAGCATCATCAAGTCCTGCACATGCTCCCCCTCAACTTGTTCTTAACTCCCACTGTCTTCATGATCTCAAATCAAACTCCCCCATTCAACCATAATGGGAGATCACCATAGATTTCCTCTATGATATCATCAATGTCAGCCTCTTCATCATCATCACCTTGGTCAGCAGCTTGTTCAACCGGAGGATCTGGCTCATCTTCTTCATGCACAGCAGCCTCAGCAACATCAGGAACAACTTCAGCAGCAGGAATCTCAACAGCAACTTCAGGTGCATCAGGAGCTACTCCCCCTGGTGGAGCATAAAGCAATCTCTCTCAGAAGCTTTTCATGACATTCAGCTCAGCAATCTGATCCTGCAAATTCTCAATTTGCTGAAGTATGAAATCCCTGTGAATAGTAACAGACTGAACTGGAGAATTTCTCAAGTCAGTGTCACCATCATTGTTGCCAGCATTTGGTGCAACATCCGGATTTTGAACAACAGGTTCAACAACCTCAGGCTCAGTTTCATCTCCCTCTGCATTAGGCCTCCTGTATGGTAAGTCCCTAATCTTGTTTCCTCTCAACAGAACCTTGGAGATTCCTAAATCAAGTATCATCCCACCAAGACTTTCAACAGGTTCCCTTGTAATATCCAAATTGTCCAACAGAGCAAAGATCATACATGGATATGGTAAAGCACTTTTCTTACCACCTACACACTTCATAGCATGATCAAAAATTGTTCTTCCCAGATTGAAATTATTCATGACCACTATCCTATACATCAGGATAGCTTGAGCTTCAGTGATTTTGGTAGTATTGGTAGTTGGCAACCAGTTGTACACAACAAATTTGTGAACAACTGAAAACAGACTTATCAACTTGGATGACAACACCTTTGTTGTCCATCTCCTAACCATTTCACCAGTAATAGCAGTCACAATTTCATTCAAAGGAGGGACATCTTCTTCATCTACATCAGGTGTTCTCAGGAAATCATTTATCACACCAGGATTGAAGCCTACATTATGACCTCTAAACCTCACATTCCCATATCTCTTAGAGTTCCTTCTACCAGTTCCTTTCTTCAAATTGCAGTAAAATTCATATACACAAGTGTCAAAGAAAGGTGAAGCAAACTGTACAGCATGCAAAAGATCCTTTTCCTCAAAGAATTGAATCAGATTTTGCCTATCAAATTCATAAACTCTTATCCTCCTTTCAGACAATAAAAGTCTCCTTCTCATAATAGCAAACTTAGAACTAGCAAAACCATGATATTCATCATCACTATCATCATCATCAGGTTCAGAAGATGTGTTACCTGAACTACTTGAGTCTGATTCATCAGGGTCATCAGAGTCATCTGGTTCTCCTGATGGTGTTGTAGCACCTTGCTCAACATCTTCATCAACATCAGAGTCAGCAACAGGTTCATGCCTCCTCTTTGTTCTCAACTCAGTTCTAGCATTTGTAGTAGCTTCAGGATCATTTCTGGATTGTTCTTCTCTCATTCCTAGCCAACAATTCAGCAAGAGAAATGATTTCATCATAACTCTCTGAATCAGCATGAGCATTAGCAGTCCTATCATCATCATCATCATCAGCCGCAGGCTCAGATGCTTCACTTGGTTCAGTTTCTTCAGCAATTAATTTCTCACTCTCCTCATCAACAGATTTTTCACTCTCCTCAGCAACATATTTTTCACTCTTCTCAGCAACACTCTTCTCAACAGAGTGTTCAATTTCCTCAGTAGATTTTTCACTTTCCTCAGCCTCTTTCAAACTCTTTTCTAATTCAGATGAATCAGACACAACAATTAGCCTTGAGGCTTTACCCAAATCAAAAATCTTACCCCTCTTTGTTTCAGAGTAGTCAACCCTGGGCTTGTAGCGGTTCGACCTTCTTCTTGGTTTCATAGGGTTTCTCTTCCTCTTCGGCTTCTTGGAGAAAGGACCAGCAGCAACAATGTCAGCCTTAGCCTTCTCAACGGGCTCCCCAATGGAAGTATCTTCCATCTCAATATCAGTTTGAGCATCGAGTTGCGCGGGCTCAACATTTTTAGCAGCAGGTTTTGAATTTTGGCCCCAACAGTGAAATCATCTGGGAAAACACCACGAGGAGGGTTCGATGATGAGACATTCGAGAATGGTAGAATGTTTACCTCGAATTCCCCAAACGTGATCGTTGCAGGAGTTTCAGAGCGTTGAAGCGAAATGATCCTCGCCACATTCAAATGTTGTTTTGAAGAATGCAAACCGAAATTGGTTCAAGATTCAGCGGATTCTGGAGTGTTGAGTTGGATGATCCAGCAGTAGGTGTGGCATTTGGTGAGTTGATCGAAGTAGCCATTGATGCAAGAAGGTGTAGCGGGTTCGCGATTTTAGGGTTTTCAAAGGAAGGGTTTGAAGGCGTGTTTGGCAATGTGTCCTGATTTCCAGCCATTGTGTTATATATATCAAAAGTGTTAGTGACAAAATAGAATTAAAAAATCAATTCCAACTAATACTTTATGACAAAACCAGTAATACCTCAATTTCTTCAAACTTTCGTACGCAAAACTCGGTTCAAGTTTAAGTACAGGAAACAACACCCAATCAATCCTTAAATAGAAACCGAAATCTGCAGGTTTTAAGTCATGATCCCACAAAGTGAATGTTCTAGAAATGGAGATCATGGGGTGCAATGTGATGAAACCATCACTCCCACTACTTCCAATATTCAAACCACATGATTTCTGCCAATAAAAATGCCCGAAAAATAAAAACAAACACAATGTACATTCTGAAATTAAATAAAGTGTGGCCAATTTTTGTATTAAATCATCAATTTAATCAAATAGTCACCATTAAATAATTATCTAAGTAAAAAATTAATTAAATCAAGTCAATGTTGTAATCAAGCACGGCACACACACTCTTCAATATTCATTTTGCCTGATTTACTCAGCCAATGTTGCACTTTTCTTTTCTTTTATACACTTAACTCATATTGATCCACCTTTTGAAAAGAGAACATCGTAGTAGCGAACTCCGTGCCCCATAGTTACTAAGTGGATTATGAGCAAACTGATGTTATATCAATCACCTTTTGAAAAGAAGACATCGTA
The DNA here is from genome assembly GCA_037126765.1 of Stenogyne calaminthoides. NCBI lineage: Eukaryota > Viridiplantae > Streptophyta > Magnoliopsida > Lamiales > Lamiaceae > Stenogyne > Stenogyne calaminthoides. The sequence continues at coordinate 6,839,664 of JBBCBC010000004.1, read as the reverse complement.
GTAGCGAACTCCGAGCTCCATAGTTACTCAGTGAGAGATTACATCCAATGTGTGTATTTTTTATTTTCTTTTGTGCATTTAAGAAGCGTGTGTCCAAAAAATCACAAAAACTTGACTCAATAAGAATTTTACCCAAAATATCATTTAATCAGTGAGAATCGATCAAATCAACCAAGTGCTACAAAAATCAAACCTGATGTTGCTTCAAATGTTGACACATTTGTTGCAACATCCACCCTACAGAACTCAGATGGTACACAAACCAAGAGATTTCCTCAGAAAGGAAAACCTCTCATGATCAAGGGCTTTAGTAAAAATATCAGCAAGTTGATTATCAGTGGGAACATACTCTAACTTCACAATTTCCTTTTCTACAAGGTCTCTTATGAAATGATGTCTTATACTTATGTGCTTGGTAAGAGAATGTTGTCTTTGGGTTTTTAGAAATGTTAATAAAGACTTTGTATTATCACAAAACACAAATCGAATATCATTCTCAAGTCCATAGTCATCAAACATCTATTTCAACCACAAAAGTTGTGTACAACAACTACCAAAGAAGAATGTACTCGAGACTCTGCGATGATTGTGAAACACAATTTTGTTTCTTACTATGCCAGAAATTGTTACCCCCATAAAAAAGCAACCACCACTTGTGCTTTTCCCTATCATCAATGTCTCCAAATTTCAATCAAAGATCACTATATCCAAATAATACATTGCTTGTGTCCTTTGTATACCATATACCAAGATCTGTTGTTCCAGCAACATATCTGATAATCCTCTTCACAGCATTCATGTGAGATTCCTTTGGATTAGCTTGGTACCTAGCACAACACAAACACTATACATAATGTCAGGTCTACTAGAGGTAAGATAAAAAATACTACCTATCATAGATCATGCGATTAAGGTGATCAAAATCTTGACCAAAGACTTTGTCTTTGTTCAACTTCTGAGTTGATCCCATAGGTGTTTTCATATGCTTCGAGTTCTCAAGACCAAATCTCTTAACCAGGTTCTTTGCATATTTGCTTTGGCAAATGATGATTCCATCATCTTTTTGCTTGATCTGCAGACCTAAAAAATAATTCAAGTCTCCAACCATGCTCATCTCAAATGTAGATGACATTGCCTCAACAAATTCATCCAGCATCTTGTCTGATGTTGCTCCAAATACTATGTCATCAACATATATCTATGCAATCATCAATCCTCCATCAACCTGTTTAATGAATAAAGTCATGTATGCTTCTCCTCTAACAAAACCAAACTGCAAAAGAAAGTCAGTCAATCTGTCATACCAAGCTCTAGGAGCTTGTTTAAAGCCATACAATGCTTTCTTAATCTTATAAACATGATCAGGATAGTGAGGATCTTCAAATCCTAAGGGTTGTTCAACATAAGCTTCTTCATTCAAGATACCATTCAAAAATGCAGCCTTTACATCCATTTGATGCAATTTGATATTGATAAAACATGCAATAGCCAATAACAATCTGATAGATTCAATCCTAGCTACAAGTGCAAATGTTTCATCAAAATCAATACCCTCAACTTGAGTGTATCCTTGGGCAACCAATCTAGCCTTATTCCTTACTATGTTTCCAGACTCATCAGTTTTGTTCTTAAAAATTCACATGGTTCCAATAACATTAGAGTTGCCAGGTCTTGGAACTAGTGTCCAAACATCATTCCTTTCAAACTGATTAAGTTCTTCATGCATAGCATTTATCCAATTTTCATCACTTAAGGCTTCCTTGACATTCTTAGGCTCAATTACAGAATGATAACATTCAGAATTAACTATGTTGCATATAGAAGACATACAAACAGATCTTACCACATCTTTTGAGCTTACCATTCTTCTGGTTTGTACTCCAACAAAAGATTCACCAATGATTTGGTTTGAAGAATGGCTTTTCATGATTCTGGTGTTGGGATAACATACGCCAAGATCTATCGGGATGATCTCATAAACACAAATTTAAATTAATAATTATTACTAGCATGAATTTACCTAAGTGAATTCAAATAATAATTAACCAACAACAACATGCAAATAATATTTCACGTAAAAGATCCTAGCATGCGGAATTTCTAGGAGTTTACGTAAACATACCCGTTGGAGAGACGATCTGAGACAGACATGATCAAGTATCTGGATACCCACCAAAAATCCTTCTCAAGTATTCCCAAGTCCTCGTCCAATAACCCCGATGGAAGGTCCTTCAATGAACGATTTATAAAACAAGGAAAATAAAAATATTGTTGCACCACCTTTGTGGATTTCTAATATTTCCAACACATGGAACACTAGCTAGGAATGAAAAAATTCATCTCCTATTTATAATAAGAGGGGGTTCAAAAATTTTGGAGCAATTAGGGCTAGGAAAGATGTTTTCTTGATCTCCAAGAAATCTTGAATATATCCAATATATTCTTCTTTCCATGTGTATTTTTCCACAAAAATCTCACACCCTTTATTTGCCTAATATTTCGAAAATTTCAAGAAAAGAATTTCAAGAATGGATCTTTCTTGAATTTATGAGATATTCTTGTATTCCAAGAATACATATCTTCCATAAAATCTTTCCAAGAAAATCAAGAAAATCTTTCTTCCCTTTCTTATTTGATATTTTCGAAAATTTTCCTATTAAAGAAACCAAGTGGGAGTTTTCTTGAATTTATGGGATAATCTTGTATTCCAAGAATACATTTTCTCCTTTCCATAAAATCTTTTCAAGAAAAATCTTCTCCCTCTTTTCTTTAATAATTTTCGAAAATTTGAGGAAATATTGCAACAATAATTTATTTTATTTTTAAGCACCTTTTATTTATTGGACTTTAATTGGGCTACTTGAGGGGCCTTTAGGAGAATTAAGATGGACCTTCCAATGGACTTCTGAATTCCAATATTGAGCCACAATATAATTCAGCCCATTAATATTAATTAATACCACTATATAATTAATATTGCACTATCCAATCTTAACCCATATTACGGTAATATGGCTCCCGGTTATTATTTCTCGTGTTTAAGATTATTTAGTCCATTAATTAATTAAGCCACTGAAAAGCTTCATATTAATTAATATCTTTATCCTTGGAGTAAGGACAACCCAACTTTATTATCCATACCGGAAAATTAATTCCACTTGCAAAAGATTTGATGCGATAAAGGTTCCTGCCCACCAAGGGGACCAATCAAGCAAGACTTTTGCAAGCACACGATTCTCTCAGATTAATTTAGCAACCGTGTAATTAATATTATTGCCCAAGATATAGGGTATCGAAGTCGCAATGATTCTCTTCCCATTTATAAGTCAAAGCAATAACTACTAATCACACACAGTCCTTATTAAGTGACAGAGATTAAGAAATCAACAACCACTGAGGTCTAACTCTTCATCCCTTAAGTCAGTGTGAATGAGTTTATCCTCTCTGTAGGTCCGCTTCAGCACATCGAATGCACTAGTGTAATCTCTTGGTCAAGACAAGCCAATCTGAGCCTTACACATCAACTTCTACCAATAGATTGTTCTGATCTATCTAAGTTGTGAAAAACGCACTCGTCTACAAGGAACTGTTAATGTGATCTTCTGTTATATGGTATCACCACGTTAACTACAATGTAACACGTGCTACGAACGTTTTGCAATAAATATACATAACATTCAATCATATTTAAAGCAACAGTGATAAACAATTTACTTCAGTAAATAAGTATTTAATACATAGGTTATACAAAGTAAAAGCATACTTTCACGTATAACCCCAACAATCTCCCACTTATACTCAAAGTCTACTTTTAAGTATACCACAGAACGTCTGATGTATTATCTGGTGACATCTAATGTCACCTACATCAACCTAATAACATTTCTCCCACTTATACTCAAAGCAGATTAACAACGCTCTTGACACCCATTCCTTCCACATGTCTCTCGAATGTTAATCGAGGCGCACCTTTGTGAATGGATCACCAGTTGTCTTCCCGACGCCGATCTTTGCCACCTCTATATCTCCTCTCTTAACGATTTCTCGTATAAGATGGTATTTCCTTTTCAATGTGTTTGTTGGCCTTGTGGGCTCTCGGTTCCCCTTGAATTTGCAATCGCTTTCGGATTATCACAAAGGACCGTGATTGTGCTGGGCAAATTCGGAACAACGTCCAAGTCCACTAGAAAGTTATTGAGCCACACCGCTTCTTTCGCTGTGTGAGGTCCCGATTAAAACCGATTTTACGTGTGCGGAAGCAAAACAAGATATGTGATGCATATAAAACAGGGGTGAGGGAATGGTGATACCAACTTTTTCGCTTTTAAGAACGATGTGTGTTGTTTTGCTTATAATCGAATGCATATGGCAAGTATAAACATAAAGCAGTAAAGAACACACGATATTTTATAGTGGTTCGGACGAAACCCGCCCTACATCCACTCTTCCCTTAACACAGGGGCACCTTAACTGAACTTAACCTGCGGGACTTATCATCCTCACGGGATTGCCGATAGATGTTTACCGAGTTCACACTCAAGCGGGACTTATCACCCTCACGGGATTGCCGATAGATGTTTACCGAGTTCACACTCAAGCGGGACTTATCACCCTCATGGATTGCCTATAGATGTTTACCGAGTTCACACTCACCTACAAACTTAACCTAACTTTGAGTTTGGGTAAAGGTTTGTTTGGTTTCCAACTAGGTTGAGATTTTCCCTTACATTTGTTTAGCCTCAATGCTAAGGATGGGGAAAATCTCTCTAAGCTTAGGATAAAGCATTTGTGCTTAGATCTAGGGAAGAACACTCTTGAATATATGTGTATATTTCTTGCTCTGTGTTCTATGGTGGAGATGCTCGATGATTTGGCTCTGTAGTTGTGTTGAATGCCTTAGCCTTGCTACGATCAGGCCATATTTCAGGACTCGCATCATCTAGCACACGACCTTGGCTGGTAATTACTGGAACCCATATCTTCTTAGCTCTGTAGCATCAATGGTGTTTTTCACACACTTTCCTCACGCATCCACACTTGATAATGAAGGAAGAACTTGTATTTATAGTGTGGATTTGAATGTTACCGTTGGAGAGAATCACATTCAAATCCATACTACTATGTGGCTTTTTTGTAGCTTTTTCAGGCTTGTCGTCTTCCTTTCATTGGTCCACGTCAGCTGAATCTAACGGATATATTCTTCAGTTTCTTCTGAGTCTCTAACGGATATATTCTTCAGGATCTTCCGAGTCTCAGGATCTTCAGTTCTATCTGAGCCTTCAGGTTATCTGAGCCTTCAGGTTATCTGAGCCTTCAGGTTATCTGAGCCTCAGTGTCTTTAGTGACATACTGAGTCTTCAGTTTCTTCAGTTCTCTCTGAGTCTCAGGTTTCTTGATTCAGCAGACTTTTCTTCAGCGGACCTTGTCTGATCAGGCATACTGACACTCAGGCTTACTGAGTTCAACTCTTCTGAATCCAGACATCCTGACCCTCATGTCACATTGACTCAGGCTATCTGATTTCTTCTTTGATCAGCTCGATTGATCAGATCAACATATCTTCAGGATCATCTCAGGATAACATCAGGTCATCTGCATCAGGTTAGCATATCAGATTATCATATCTGATCTCGATCACGTCTGATCTCGATCAGTCTCATCTGCTCATCTTCTGATCTGTAACCTTCTCTTCTGATTTGCTGGCTTTAGCTTTTCTTCACATCTGATTTGCACAGCACATCAGCTAACTCCGGAACTCATCTAACTCAGCTTGATCTCGATCATTCTCGTCTGCAACCTCGTCTGATCTCGATCTTCTTCTTCTGATTTCGTGAGTTCCCCCTCAATTTGTTCTTTCGTTCCCCCTTAACTTGTTATCTGTAAATTCGTTTGAATAATACAAGTTAATAATGTTTTGGCATAAATTATCAAAACTAAAATATCCCAACACGCTGCTTCACAAGTAGCTACATATTCGGCTTCCATGGTAGAATCGGCGATGCATTTCTGCTTTACGCTTCTCCATGTTATAGCTCCTCCCCCCAGACAAAACATACTACCCGAGGTAGATTTTCTGGAGTCTAAGTCTGATTGGAAATCCGAGTTCGTGTATCCCACTGGAAATAAACTGTCTGACTGATAAACCAGCATTCTATCTCGAGTTCTTTTCAGATACTTCAGAATGTTCTTAACAGCAGTCCAATGTTGATTTCCGAGATTGCTCTGATATCTCGCTACTATGCCTACGGCGTAGCAGATATCCGGTCTCGTACACAACATAGCATACATGAGGCTTCCCACTGCCGACGCATAAGGAATCCCTCTTATGTCATCTATCTCCCTTTGTGTCTTAGGGCACATGTCTTTCGATAGATGGATTTCATGCCTGAAAGGTACAAAACCCTTCTTGGAATCTTGCATGTTGAAACGCTTCAAAACGATATCTATGTATGAAGCTTGCGATAAGCCGATCATTCTTTTCTTTCGATCTCGAGTGATCTTGATCCCTAGAATATGACCGGCTTCCCCTAAGTCCTTCATATCAAACTGTTTTGACAGTCATACCCTTACGTCTGACAAAACCTTTACATCGTTTCCGATGAGCAGAATATCGTCTACGTATAGTACTAGGAATACCAAGGCAGTTCCGTCACACTTTCTATAAACACAACTCTTGAAATCGTTTTGATCAAACCCATAAGACTTGATTACATGATCAAAACATTAGTTCCATGCCCGAGATGCTTGCGTAAGTCCGTAAATGGACTTCTTCAGCTTGCACACAAGGTTTTCTTGGCCTTTTTCGATGAAACCTTCGGGCTGTTGCATATAGATTTCCTCGTCAAGACTCCCGTTAAGGAAAGTTGTCTTGACATCCATTTGCCAGATCTCAAAATCTAGATGCGCAGCTATAGCCAAGAGAATACGGATGGACTTAAGCATGGCTACGGGCGAAAAGGTTTCTTCATAATCGATACCCTCCTTTTGAGTGTATCCATTTGCCACAAGCCTAGCCTTAAAGGTTTCCACCTTTCCGTCCGGTCCTCTTTTCCTCTTGTAGACCCATTTACATCCAATGGGTTTTACCCCACTGGGTGGTTCAACTAGCTCCCACACCTGATTATGATCCATTGAGCCCATCTCGGCTTCCATCGCGGTTTGCCAGGATTCTGAATCCTTATCTTAGACCGCCTCCTTGTAGGACCAAGGGTCTGATTCACTATCCCCGAGGACCAAATCCGAAGATTCTCATATCCCCATTAATCTCTCAGGTTGTCGAACAACCCTCCCACTACGACGAGGTTCTGATTGTGTCGGTGTGACGCTTGGTATATCTACATGTACAGTTGGTATAGGAGTTTGCCCCCTTATTTCATTTAAGGTAATCTCACTTTTGGGCTTTCGATTGTTCATAAAGTCTTCTTCCAAAAATCTAAAGTGCGTACTTATAACCATCTTTTGATCTTCGGGACCATAGAACATGCACCCTTTTGTTCCAATGGGATATCCTATAAACAACCTTAGTTCCGAACGTGCATCCAACTTACCGGCTTCCTTGTCTAACACGTATGCCGGACACCCCCAAATCCTGAGATGTTTCATACTTGGTTTGCGCCCGGTCCACAACTCTTTAGGGGTTTTGGGAACCGATTTGGATGGCACCAGATTTAGAACGTAAGTCGTTGTTTCCAAGGCATGACCCCAAAATGACTTGGGTAGATCTGAATAACTCATCATGGATCTGACCATTGCTAAGAGTGTTCTATTTCTTCGTTCTGCAACCCCGTTTTGTTGAGGGGTTCCGGGTGCAGTCAACTGGGAAACAATGCCCTCATCTGATAGGTAGTTCAAAAACTCATCGCTGAGGTATTCGCCTCCACGATCAGATCGTAGAAACTTGATACTCTTTTCCTATGATTCTCCACTTCGGCTTTGAACTCTTTGAATTTATCAAAGGTTTCCGATTTGTGTTTCATGAGGAAAATGTACCCGAACCTTGAGTAATCATCGATGAAAGTCACGAAATACTCATAACCACCTCTAGCTTTGGTTGACATTGGACCACACACGTCAGTGTGAACGATTTGCAACACTTCTGTGGCTCTATTCCCCTTGGCTCCAAATGTCCTCTTGGTCATTTTACCCTCCAAACATGATTCATAGGTTGGAAGTGGTTCTAACTGTAGGTCCGACAGTGAACCATCTTTCACCAACCTTTGGATCCTATTTAGATTAATATGACCCAGTCTTAGATGCCATAGAAGTGTCTCGTTCACGTTTTCTGAACGTTTTCTCTTATTGCATGAAATAGTCGATGTGTTATAAGATGCATTTTGTGAGTGGTGTGCACAGTTTATAGTATAGAGATTGTTCCGCAAAATTCCATGACAAATAAACACATCGTTATGGTAAACAGTAACTTTCTTAGAAAAACGAACATAATATCTATCATTAATTAGTTTTGAAACTGAAATAAGGTTTTTGCGAAAAACTGGAACATAAAGAACATCTCTCAAAACTAAAATCTTATCTTCAAAAGACAGGTGCACGTCTCCCACTGCTTTAACCACTACTCATGCAATACTGCATAAACTGCTACTTCACATAGCATTGCAGTAATGCTACTTTCGTGGAATTGCAATACCCGCTACCTTCGTAGCATTGCAATAGTCGTTACTTATGTAACATTGCCCATGTGATGAGGATCTCACTCCCACTAAGTTGTCGGGTCAACTGGGACCTCGTTACGTGAAACATACATGGTTAGCAGATCCCGTATCAACTACCCACAAATGAGAATTATACGCTGCTAAACAAGTTTCAACAACTAGTGCGTGAGAATTATCTTTCTTTCCGACCCTTTTAGGATTTGGAACAGGCAAACCTCCATTGTCCTCTTTCACCGCAGTTTAAGCACTTCCCCTTTGGATTTTCCTTGACACCACCGGCATTCCTCATCTTACCATTGACCTTGGCAACAGTTGAGTTTGATTGCTTATAGCTTTTGGTCCTCTTCTTCTTTTTGCCTTCCCTTGGCCTAGAAGATGAAGACGGGCCACTTGCCGCCAAAGCTTGAGTTTGGTGCCCCATCAACGTCTATGTCGTGACCAAAGCTTGCAACAAATCGGTTAAATGAGGCCAAAATGCTCAAAAAATTTTGGGCGCGAGAAAGAGTACCAAATCGATCTGGGTCTCCGGATCATAATCTGCACCTTAACCTCAAGTTTGTTCAGATGGGCCATCTATTTTGAGGACGTAATCCCTTACGGGGTTGCCCTCCACCATTTTCAGCGACAATATCTCTCGCAAGGTGATCTAATGAATCCCGCATTTTTGACTCGTCAGTTGGCTCATATGATTTTGGTGTGTCAAGAATCCACTTGTGCTTTTGTGCAGTTAGGACAATCATAATTTTTTGTTTCCAATCAACATAGTTTCCTATACAATTCTATTCACTTTAAGTATATTAACAAAGGATTAAAAGGTTGTGACATCTTTGAATCGAAATAAACAACAATTGTGCAAACACAAAATTATCACATAATTCGATCACATTGTTCATATCAAAATCTCAAAACAATATGAACATGCATCACCGGCATCTCAAAAACAGTTTAAATAGGTCACGTGGGGTGAACTGTCTATTTAAACACATTCAAGCAAGTTACAAACAATAACGATTAAAACCTTTAATTCAAAATTAATAGTAAACCTATTTGACCAATATAAAATTGACAGGGGACTTCGGGGAAGTATATGCATATCAATTTTATACCTAAGTAATAACCATGATTAAATACAGACTTATTACTTTGCTTTGAACGAGCCTCGTGGGGAGGGTCATCGTCGCCACTAATAATAATTCACAATCATCCTTTTGGGAATTTATTCATGTGAAAACCATCTTTTGGTCGTTCCGTGGGGGAAATTTCTCCAAAAGAATTCACAAATAAATAAATCATGGAGGTCAATTTGACGTAATTTTATTATCCGGAATAAAATTTGTCAATAAAACATACTTAGTAATTTTTTAAAGTGAGATTTTTTTTAGACAATTCTAAATCATGCAAACACATTTAACAAATAAAATTGCACGAATTTAAAACAAGCATCAAGACTAAATAAATCACGTTGGGCACATATATCCAACTATCATGATTTAAATTCCAAATCTTGATCTTGTGAAATCGTCCTTTCTTTTGCTTTCATCGTTCGTCTCGAAAAGCTCCCACTGAATTCGCAATAATTCTTTAAAACGTCCTCCATTTTGGGTTAGGACGACGTCCAGAAAACGAGTAGCTCATGACCCGGAACGCGAGTTGCATGCGCCTAGGCGCACGCCCCGGTCCGGATCGGCCATCTCGCCCTTCTCCCCGTAGGCATGAGCATCACGAATAGCATCTCCCGTGACCAGCGTCACAGACGCCCGTCGCGACGCTTGTCCGGTTCCCGCCCATCGCGTCGCCCATGCAGCCCATGCACACATTCGGCGCGCGCCATGCGCACTTCGCATGCGTCGCCGGTGCCCTACGTCCACCAAATTTTGTCGGCGTCCGCTTTAGCGGTTACCGAGGTCATTGAGCATTCCTTGCCAGCGTGCTCATCCGTGCTCGCTCGCCGTCTCGGCGCACATGGACATCCGTCTGGACGCCCATCTTTAATTCTAGGAAAAATAAATAAATTTAATAAGATCTACCTAGTCTATTACATTGATCAAATCAAACAAATCTTAATCTACTAGTGGATTTTCTCGCGAGGCAAAAACAAATCGAACGAATTGAATTAAAAACCAACAATTTATTTGCATGTAAATAAGCACATTAAAATACCATGACAATTGGATACCGCAAAAAATGATCTAATGTGTTCTACTATCCAATTTCAATTTTAATGAACAACAATTTAAATTACGGTTTAAAAGATCGAGCGAACCGGACCACGATACCCAGGTTGTTGGGATAACATAAGTCGGGATCTATCTATGATGATCTCATAAACACAAATTTAAATTAACAATTATTACTAGCATGAATTTACCTAAGTGAATTCAAATAATAATTAACCAACAACAACATGCAAATGATATTTCACGTAAAAAGATCCTTGAGATGCGAATTTCTGGTGAGTTTACGTAAACATACCCGATTGGAGAGTCGATCTGAGACATACAGGATCAAGTATCTGGATACCCACCAAAAGTCCTTCTCAAGTATTCCCAAGTCCTCGTCCATTAACCCCGGTGGAAGGTCCTTCAATGAACAATTTATAAAACAAGGAAAATAAAAATATTGTTGCACCACCTTTGTGGATTTCTAATATTTCCAACACATGGAACACTAGCTAGGAATGAAAAAATTCATCCCCTATTTATAATAAGAGGGGGTTCGAAAATTTTGGAGCAATTAGGGCTAGGAAAGATCTTTTCTTGATCTCCAAGAAATCTTGAATATATCCAATATATTCTTCTTTCCATGTGTATTTTTCCACAAAAATCTCACACTCTTTATTTGCCTAATATTTCGAAAATTTCAAGAAAAGAATTTCAAGATTGGATCTTTCTTGAATTTATGAGATATTCTTGTATTCTAAGAATACATATCTTCTGTTGCGAGTCGTTTTATATGGAGATTATTATGTGGCTAATTCGGTGACAACTCACAATCAAAATATGCACGTGTAAAATAAACTGTAAATAAGAGGAATTTGTTGACCCACTTCGTCAAGAAATGACTACTCTGGGGGCGTACCAAGCCAGGGATGTAGTATTGCGAGTTTTACACGTACAATATATGATACATCTCATGAAGATGAATAGTTATGGATAAAGATGATTTGGAGAGTTGGTATATGAAAGTCTTTAGGGTTTTTATGTGTATGGATGAACTCTCGAATTTTTCTGAACCTTACCCCTCTGGGAAATTTTTGTAACCCTGTCTCTCTCTGGGAAATTTTTGTAACCTGTCTCTTGTTGTTTTTTCTTCCCTTTATAGTACTTTGACAAGCATGAGCTGGTTTGGCATGCATGAGCTGGAGACTTCGGGCCATGCAAGAACTCATGTGATGCTGCCACGTTTCCAACTTCATCTTCCAGATTGATCTTTGCACTTGCTTGTCTATAAGGCACTCTTTTGGTCATCCAAATCAATCTTTTGCTTGACTGAATGCTTTGTTCGCCCCTTTAACCACATCAATTTTATGCCAGAATATTGTCCTCGTTGAGCATGTCTGAGTTCTTCAGATTATCTAAGTCCTCGAATATCGAAAGCATCAAGCATCTTGACCCCTCCGAGGTTATTCGAGCCCTTAGATGTCACGATCCTCAGGATATCTTAGCATCGAGCATCTTTGACCCCTCGGGTTTTCTGCGAGCCTTCGGGATGTCACGAGCCCTCGGGATATCCGAGCATCGAGCATCATGACCCCTCCGGGTTTATGCGAGCTTAACCTTCGGGATGTTCAGCCCTCGGGATATCGAGCATCGATCTTGACCCCTCGGTTTTGTCACGGCCTTCGGGATGTCCGAGCCCTCGGGATATCGAGCATCGAGCATCTTGACCCCCCGGTTTTCTGCGAGCCTTCGGGATGTCTCGAGCCCTCGGATATCGAGCATCGAGCATACCCCCTCGGTTTGTCGAGCCTTCGGGGATGTCACGAGACCTCAGGATATCTGAGCATCGAGCATACTGACCCCTCAGGTTTGTCTGAGTCCTCAGATCATTTGGCTCAGCTTATCTGATTCCTTCTTTCCTGATCTGATCAGTTTGACTGATCAGATCAACATCTTTTCAGGATCATTTTTCTCGGTTAGTCTGGCGAACACATCTTGGTTGGTAAATGACGAGCTGGCGAACAAAACTTACTTCATAGGCGAGTATGTTCACTTGGTTGACAAGTGGCGAGCTGGCGAACAAACTTGTTTGGTCGGCGAGCACTCTTGTCCATCGGGCATGATTATTTTAATAGTTGAATATTACACGTGTCTCTCTTATGTGTTCGATTAATGCTGAATAATTATATCGAACACAACAATACCCCCCAGCCGGGTTACTTTGTATTCAACATGGGCCCGGCTGTTATAATTTGATTGGGCCGTAGTAAATGTCGTTTTCAGATATTATGGGATATTCAAAATTGAACCCGTATCTATAAATACCTCATTTTTGCCACCTCGATTACCCTTTATTTCTTTTCTTTTTTCTTGCTTTTCGTCTTCAATCTCTTTTCGGCGTCTAAAACTTCCTAAGTGCTTCATCATTCCTGAAGGATTTTACTCAGGTAACTTATTGCATTCTTACTCTTATTGCGATTATGACCTCTCATTCAAACTCTTTTGCCTCAATAGAATCAGACCACCATAGTTTTTCCTCCCCCTCTCCCTGTACAATCCCCCGTATCGATGCTAATGCATCGGAGATGAATGTTTCGGGATCAGGGTCTCGTTGGCAAGTTAGGCAACCGTTTGCCATTCTTTCCTCCGATTCCGACGATGCCCTAAACGAATTAGACAGGGACTTAGCCCGTAGTGATTTTTTGGATGATTCAGATGAGGATTCTTTGCCCCAACCCCAAATTAAATCTAGGGTTGTAAATAGGATGATGATAACGCTGAGGGAGGAAATTTTGGTAGTTGAGAATGTGGATCGAATCTAATGAGGGATAGGCGGCGGCGTATCTTCAACTTGATATCCCCTTGGTGGTGTCCCTCATAGCCAACATATAACGAGTATAATGCTCGTTATAATTTTGATTGGGTCCCAAACAACCTCATAGAATTAGGGTTGAGAATGAGTACCCCATGAAAGCAAGATTGAAAGCATGATAGATGTAGATATGCTTTCGCCACCAGATAGAAATTATGAAACCCCAAAGATGTCTTTTTTTCTCGCACCTGTCCCAATGAGCGAGTAGACCGGCCCCGGAGGGTTGTGTTCTTTGTAAATTTAGATCACGATGGAAGCGGGCCTTAGGTTTCCACTCCATCCCGCTATCACTGCTTTTGCTCGTGGAATGGAACATTACCATTACGCACCGGGTTTAATGGGTGGCACATGATTATGAGCTTCCCGACTTTGTTCGCAAAATGAAGCCCATATATTATCCCACACCACCGTACTTGCTTTCGATTAGTGCATTTGACCCGTCGGCCAAACATGGGTGGTCGTTCATGCAGGCAAATGCCAAGTGCAAAATCATTGAGGATGTCTTAGAACAAAATCGGTGATTGGAAGGAAAAATTCGTTCATTGGGGCGATTGGAAGAGCTGGCCTCCGAAGTGAACCAGATGCTCGTTTAGACATCCCCACTGATTTTGGGGTTTACCGCAGTAAGTATTTTTGTGTCTTTTGTTCTTCAGCTTGAACTGATTTTAACTTATTCTTCATTTAAGGAATTCCAGCTGCGACGGACAAAGAGACCAACGACGGCTATTTTAGCAGCGTCTGTCAAATCGATCTTGAGTCTCGCTCAGAACGATCTGTGAAGACTCTGAATACCGCCCGAGCGAGGAAGAAAGGAGGCTTGTACGTGCCCCCTCACCATCTGGTTGCTACTAATCCTGCTGGTAAGGATTGCTTCTTACATTTGCGTATGTTTTATACCTTTTGCTCGTTGTTTCTCTTTCTTGTATAATGAATTGTTTTGTCTATAGCTTTCCCTGTTGTTACTGTTGCCGTGAGTACATCCGAGCACACTGAAATCGCTCGAAGAAAAAGATCTCAGGAGCTTGCTCGAATTCAAGCCGAGCGGGAGGCTCAACGAGCAAATCGGGAAGCGGCGGTGAAGCAGGGTGAGCCGAGCATCTACGTCCGCCCTCGGAGTCGAGCCGACCAAAGAGGATAACCTCGTTCGCCGAAAGAAGGCGGCGAACGGCTCCGTCACCAAAAAGACCAAGGGTGGAAACCGATGAGCAGGGGACAAGCAAACAAGCTCAGACTAGCATTGATGCTGTTAGGGAGACCCCCACTGCCGAAGCGGTCAGAATGACCGCCTCTGTGGTCGGTCCGGTCGCTTAGATAGTTGAAATGGAGATGGGTACAACTTCTCCACCTCCTCTAGGACCTCGGACTTGGACTCCTATGAACCCTCAACTCCGGTCCCCCGAAGATAAATCTTTTTTGGGATGGGATCCTGCTCGGGCAAACAGGTACGTTTGTTCTCCCATTGAATTACTTTTCCCTTCAATTGATTTTGTTCGCTTTATTTCATTTGTTTGCTCGGGTGAACATGCAGGTTGAGCAGGTTGGCACCTCTGATGCCCGAATTGAAGAATTATTACTGCTCTCCGAGTGTTCGCAATATTTCGAGTCTTCCCGAGCATGTTCAGAAGGCTTGCGAGACCCCTATACGAGCATGGACCACTGAGCTTGAAGAGGCCACCACGGGTCCAACTCCTCCGAAAAACATCGCGACTTGGCACGGTACACCGGGCAATCTTTGTCATCCTTGAGATAGTGTATCTTTGAGTCCGCCAATCTTCATGCCAACTACTTGGCTCGATCGAGAAGTTTTGAAGAGAAGGTGCACGAAATGAGCAAAACTTCTCGATGAATTGAGGTTAACTCAAGGACGGATATCCTCGGCACAAGCGGATGCTCGTAAAGGCTCAAGAAGGATGCTCGCCAGTTCGAAATTGCTCGCCCAGCTCGAAGTTGCTTTCGCCGAGCAAGGGAGGAGCTAGACCTTACTTTCGAGGAGGAGGTGGTCGGCATACCGGAGAGTTCATAATGAGATGAATGTCGAGGCTTCAGAAACTCGTCTCCGGCGTCGGTCATGGAAAGTGAGAAGAATGTGCTCGACCAACAACTCATCATTGCTGAAGAGACCAACACTCGTTTGGGTCTCAAAAATTCAAGGTTGCACAATGAGGAGTATGTCGATTCCATGTCGAACTTCTCTTACATATGTGCCTTTGCCGATGCCATCCGGTCTGCTCGCCACACGCTTACTGGCGAACAAATTGCCCCGCTCATATCCAGGTTTCAGCAGTACCTGGTCGACAACCCACCAGATCGCAACCTTCCGATGTCTGACTTGAACGATCTGTGTGATTTCTCCAATCTTCCTGAAGGGATCGAGATTGATGATGCTATCTTGGATGAGGAAGATGGCTCGGATGCGAACATTGCTGATGTTGCTGACCAAACTCTCCGAGCCGAGCCCGGGTTCGATCAAAAAGTGGACAAACAAAGGGGACCTCTCCCGGACAGAGCAAAGTGTACTTCCCGGGCGAAAGCAGACTGGCCTCGACCATCTTTGGAGGAATCTGTTCTGAGGGGACCGAGCATGATTTGTTCGATATCTCGCTTCTGCCCACCCCCAACAATGAATTTGTTCCTTAGTATAATTTTTACATTGCCGAACAGATGTTGTGTAATTTTTGTCTTCTTCATTTTTTGCTCGAACAGTTTATTCTATACTTGTGTAATTTTTGTTTTCTTCTATCTTGTTCGAACAATTCAAAACTGAATGGTTGAATTTATATTTTGAACTGTTTCCTCTAACCTGATTGTTGAGGATGAATGTTGTTGCTGATGATTCATTGATGCTTGTGTTGCTCGATGTTTGCCTTGTTACTTTCTAGTTTATGCCTCTTTTCTTTCCGAATGAATTCAACATTGTGTTTCGCTATGCCCGCTTCCCTCGACTTCTTTTCGTTTTTGATTGTCTTATTGATGTTGCAATCGGTTGATCATCTTATTTAGGTGCGACGGATGGGTTAACTTTATGAACCCCCTTTCTTGGTTTGCGATCGTCTTATTTAGGCGCGATCACTTCGTCTTAAGGTCGTCTTATTTAGTTGCGACCCAAGACTCATCACCCGCTTTTGCTATGGGTATCTGTAAGTACGAGTCGTCTTTTTGCGATTCGTACCCATTACTAAGCTTTTTTTGCGGGGATCGAGTCTGAACTTCGTTCGTCAGGTGAACATATAGACTTGGGCTCGTTCGTCTTTGTTCGACCTTCCGACTTAAAGCACGACCTCGATGAGGCTTCAACTAGAAAATCTTAACAAACAAAAAATTTTTTTGCAACACGTTGTATTCTATTACAACCTTTACATTTGAAGAAGACCGCTTATTACACAACTATAGATTATCGGACTATGGTTTTGAATTTAAACCTTGTCTTGAGTGAACCTGAACCGGCCTCACCTTGTCCGGCGGAATTGATGTTGACAAGCACGAGGCTGTCTACCGCTTCTTTTTTATAACATGCTCAAGCGGCGAAGCGGATAAGCTTTTTGTCCCTCCCGGACAAGTTGTGATTATCGCGAGGCGGTGCGGACATGAGCATGGCGAAAGCCTTTGCTTTCGCCTATTATATCGCGAGCAAATCCTCGGCTCGCACCATTTCTCATCCCCTTCAAGATGCCCGAGCATCGGCATCCGCATGTTGATTCGGCGGATACCACGACATCCCTCCCGCCGGATGAGATTTTGGGGATGCGTGGGGACTAGTGATTTACTAATGCATAAGCGGTGAGTAGCGTGGAGTGGCAACCATGACCTGCCGAGCATCTTGAGTCCGTGAACGGCGCCAACCCGTGTCTTGGTGTGTCATATGGGGTATAAAGCTCGTCTTAGAGGCGATGCTCGATTAATGAGAATGATAAATTTGAATCGAGTCTTTGATTCTTCTTCATCCGGAGGCATCTTGAACCAACTTTCTTCCGATAACCGTAGTATTTTTTTTTTTTTTATCCGCTTTTTCTCTCTTTTCTTGACTATCAATATGCCTCTATTTATAGAACTATCCCAAGATGTCTTTGGCATAGCTAGTTGGTGCTGGCCTTCTTGCTTTTAATTCCTCCTTTTGACATATGTCCGCTTTGGATCCTCCTTTGGACATCCGTTTGATTTTTTGCCGCCTCTTATTCAAGGATTGACCGTTCCTTTTTTTGGTTGCCACCACTTCCAACTTGTTTTGACACGTATATTCCATCTTTCAATAGTCTTTGTGACATTTCTTTCTAGAAGATCCGTGTCGAACACAATGTGTTCTTCCTTCGTGATTGTCCCCGCTTTCGTCTTAAATTTGAATGGGCTGAATATGTTCGCCATTTGTGTTCGTTCATTCTTCGTGGCCGATTATGTTCGCCAATCGGTATTCGCTTCACCGGTGGTGGCTGATTTTGTTCGCCGATTATGCTCGTCATTCTTGATAATATTTTTTAAAATTTGACGATTCCACGAGTAGAACAATGGGACTCCATTCGGTCTTCCAAATCATACGCCCCCATTTAACAAACGTTCAAGTAACTCTGAATGGACCTTCCCATGCTCGGCGAACACACCACTTGATACCCCGTTGCTCGTCTTAAAACCAAATCGCCCACATTAAACTGCGTGTTCGGACTTTGGAGTTATAGAACTTTTCGATCTCTTTTTTGTACATGGCATTCTTGAAATCAACCTCCGTCCTTCTTTTCTTCTAACATGCGCTTTTTTCTCGGAGCTCCCTGGTCATTGATGTGCTCTCCAAAGTCATTGTCCGATGACTTAATCTTGATTCTGCCGGGTATAATGACTTCCGCACCAAATGCCGAGCAAAGGGGGTTTTCGCGATTGATGTTAAAGTTGTTCGATAGGCCCATAAAATTTCTCGCAACTTCTTGACCCATCCTTCCCCGAATTATCAAGTCCGCCTTGAGGGTATGCTTGATAATTTTATTAACAACTTCAACTTGTCCGCTTGATGGGGGATAATCTGAGTTGAGTAATGCTTTTTATGCCCCAAATGAAAGCACAATTTTGTCGAATTCACTTCCATCGAATCGCTTGTCGTTATCCGTTACTAATGATTGGGGAAGCCCGAAAACGATAAATAATATTTTTCCAAACAAAGTTCCACATTCTTTGTTAGGTGGCTTTGACAATAACCCGACTTCCCCATTTAGTATAGTAATCAACGGCAACCACATCAAATTTTACTCCGATGTGCGGTTGGAAATGGGCCGATCAAATCGATTCCCATTTAGCAAATGGCCATAAATGAAAATGACACTAGTTCTTGGATGGGCTATGAATAAGTGGGGCATGTACTGCACTTGTGGCACGCTACGAAAGCATACGTGAGCGAATCTTTTTTGAGGGTTGGCCAGTAATAGCCTTGTCTAATAATTTTTGGTGCGGGGCGAGCCCAATTATGGTTTCCGCATACTCCTTCATGAATTTGCTCGAATTACATGACCCTCTTCGGAGTAATACACTTCAATAATGGAAGTGAAGAAGCTTTTGTATAAATGCTCGTTTAAGATTGTATAACTAGCGATTGTAACTGAGGAAGTAGCTTGTGCCTTATTCTCGGGGAGAAGTCCCTTTTGTTAGTAACTCAAGATTGGAGTCATCCAGGTTTCTTGCTCGCCTGTTACATGGGTGACCATAACTCTGAGAATTGATGGCGAACAAGTTGTGACGACCACAATGTCCATCGTGTTCGTCACTCCTTCTGCTGTTGCCAGGCGTGCCAAAGCATCAGCGAACGAATTACCCAATCGTGGTAATTGTTCTATGTAAACTTGTTCGACTTGTTCGAGCAACTCCTTTGCTAGTTGTCTTGATATTGTGCCATCCGACGCTTTCGGGCCTCGTACTCTCGCCGATTACTTGATAAACGATTATCCGAGAATCGCCAGAATCATCGACCTTTGAATTCCCATGGTCATAGCCATTTGTAGTCCAGCGATCAAAGCCTCGTACTCGGCTTCATTATTTGTGGATGGGAAATCAAAATGGATGGCTGTTGTGAAACTTTGTCGAGTTGGGCTGATGAGAACTACGCCTGCTCCGGCTCTTGAACTTGTTGATGAGCCATCAACATACATATGCCATGGTTGGTCGACAACTTTTTTGGGCATTTTGGATATGTCAACTCGACCGTAAAATCGCCATAAGCTTGGCCCTTCATTCTTTGTTCGCGGGCGAACGTAATGCCAATTGTCCTAACTCCACCGCCCGCGGGTAATCTTTTGTAGTGTACCGCGGTGGGTGGAGGACTTATCAATGGGAATGTGAATTGGTCACCTCGGAGGTGATCAAAAAAGTATGGTCGCGGTTTTGAACACTCATAACGAAAGCATATGCTAATTTTTCCGGTGGAAGTACCAGGGCTCCACTCTTTGAGCACTTGACTTACATAGTAAATGGGCAAATTAAACCCGCATTGGTCGTCCCTGCGTCACGAGCCGCGAGCTAATTGCATGTTCGGATGCAACAAGATACATATAGAGTTGTTAGCTTTGGGGCGGGCTTAGGCGATGTATGAAGATCTGCAAGGTAATCTTCAATGATGATTCGAATGCATTTTGGCAATGCTCGGTCCATGGAATTTCCCTTTCTTTAATGCATCAAAGAAAGGTTTGCATTTATCCCCAGGTTAAGTGATATAAAAACCGGTTTCTGGAAGCTAAACGTCCTGCTTAACTTTTGGACCTCTTTCACACTCACGGGGCCTGCATGTCAAGCATGGCTTGAATCTTTGATGGGTTCGCTTTGATTCCTTTTGATGACCATATGTCCGAAATTTTCCGAGTGAACCCCAAAAGCCATTTCTTGGTTTAAACGTATTGTACTCCGCGAGAATATCAAACATTTGTGCGAGGTGGGTGATGTGGTCTTCCTTGTTTTAGCTCTTTACCACAATATCGTCAATATACACCTCAACCTGTTAAAGGCCCGATATGTTTGTCAAACATTTTGTTCACCAAACGTTGATATGTTGCCCCCGTTTCTTTAATCCAAAATGGCATGCGTGCCAACAATACATATTCTTTTCAACTGCCGAATGCCGTATTCTTTTGATCGTCCGGATGCATGGGTATTTTGTGATAGCCGCAAAAGCATCCATGAAGGTCATGAGTTCACGGCTCTTTGTATTATCGACAAATAATCGATATCACGGCATCGAAAATTATCTTTTCGGGCATGCCTTGTTTAAATCGATGAAATCAATACATAGTCTCCAAGTTCCATTAGACTTGGCGACGAAAGTACCAGGTTCGCAAGCTATCTTGGGCATTTTACTTCTCGAATCGGTTTATTGCGAGCAACTTTTTTTTGTTTCACTATTCATGGCGGCGATATTTCTCCCGGACCAACTTTCAAGGCTTACGGATAACTGGAGTTTGTGTTGGATCAAGGTTGAGGGAGTGACGTGCATGTTTTGGATTAATGCCAACCATGTCCTCGTGCGACCAAGCGAACACATCCAAGCTTGCTTGAAGATATGCGATCATTTCTGTTCGGATTGGTTCCGGTAATTCGGAACCAATGAACACTTCTAACTCAGGTCTGTTCGGGTCAATTTTGATAGACTCCAGTTGTTCAACAGGAGTTGCTCGCTTTCTTTTTTTGTTTCCACCTAGGATCTTCGATCGACCCCCGGTGTTCGTCATCAACCTCCATAGGTTTAAAACCTACGTGAGGTTCTAGGTTTGGTAGCTCGTTTGGCGGATCAATACTCATTAGATCTGGGAGATCTGGGACATGAGTCACCATCTTGGACTCTGTGTACTCGTCAAAGGGCATTTTGGCAGCGTTTTTGCCTGTTGGCTTGACTCTCCGATCTCCCATGTTCGCTCCATCATATTAACAGTATTTTGCTTTTCTGGTGCACATGATCGCAAACAATCTCGAGCTTTTTTCTGATCTCCTTTTACACTACCCGTTCCATCTTGTGTTGGAAATTTAACACAGTAATAATAAGTAGAACATGCCGCTTTAAATTCCTGAATTAACGGGCGACCTAGGAACCCGTTATAAGTAGACGGAGCATCGATGATTACAAAATCTAGCATTCTAGTTCGTCGGATCTCCGGATTTAGAGTTGATTCTAACTCGACTCCTAACCTAATCATACCATAGGGTCGGGTTACAGATTCCCCGAAACCCATAATGGTATGATCACATTGTTCAATATAATTTGCTCAAGTCCCCAACTTGCTTTTCCATTTAGTGCGAGTGTTGGCGAACAAAATGTTCGCGATATGCTCCCATATCAACCGGTGAGGCGGTGCACCTTTAAGCCGGCGAGACGAAAGCAGCGATGGTTAGAGAGTCATTGTGGGGGTGATTATACCGCCGAGATCGTCTTCCAAAAACATAATTTGGTGAGAGGGTGGCGTCTAAATTGATGTGCTCGCCTTCTTCACTTGATGGATGCTTTGTATGGCACGTCTCCATCTTTTTACGCCCGTTCGATAATGTTGGTGCCTGATAACATCCACCCACTGGACCATATTCAGGACGTATCATGTGGATCTCTTGACTTTCTCGACCTCTACCCACAGTAGGAGGCCCTCTTTTGGGTAATTCAGACCTCTTACGGGATTCTTCAGGATCACTGTCAAATGTTTGTTCGAACTTTACGCTTACCCCTTTGATCTTATTTTTTTCGTTCGAGTCTCTCGCCACCGCTTTTTAGGAACTGGGTAAGACGATTATCTTCGTATAGCTTCCAAAGTTGACGAAGTAAATCGCGACAATCTTCTCAGATTATGCCCGATGTACTGATAATTACAATATTTGGAAGCATTATCTTATCTTTGTCCATTATGATTCTTCGAGGCCTATCTAACATGTCACGATCTTTGATTTGGTTAAAATTGTTTTCTGGAAACGCCTGTAAGACTTCGTAGGGCGTTTTGCCTTCTTTTCTTGAATGGTTTGAAAGACCACGGGGTTTGTACCCCCCATTCATCACTTTCTTCCCAAAACTTTTCGTAGTTGTTGTTTCGACCCAATCTATGGATCGAAGCGGCGGATCCTCATGGCTATGATCTTGATCTTGGTTCGCCGCTTCTCGAGTCTCGAATATGTGTTCGACCGGTCTTGATGCATGGCTTTCCACATGTCAAGTATTCGAGGTCGCCTCCGGACCACCGTGAGGATCTTGGCATCCTCTTCAACCTGGGCTCCATCAGATAAACATTTATCAAATCTTTGATGTATACTCGATCGGACTCACCCCTCGGTTGGGAAAAATGTGCCAACCTTTGTTTTGGTCTTTGAAAGAAAGCACACATGGATGAAAATGGGGCGAAATTGATGTCCCAATCGGATGCGAAGATGTGATGGACGAACGGGCAAAAGTAGAGAACCATCTATGTGCTCGATCACCCAAAGTCATGGGGAATGATCGGCGCTCGCGTCAGATCTGTGGGTACCCACGGCAATCATAAAGTTCGGAAAGTATTTCTTTGAGATGAACATGTGCTGGTCCGACTCGGCCTCGAACATGGGGATTGGTGGTCGGATCTTTGCCAATTTCTCTTTGTATTTCGCCCGTCATGATCGCCGGTGTTAGTGGCGAAGAGCGGTATTGTGCTCGCCGAGGGTGTCCTTTTAGTCGCGGCTAGGTCGGCTGTAAAGCCTTCGATGGCTTTACGCATTTCCGCAAATTTTTGTGGAACCGACGACTTTGAATCGAGATGTATCCCATCATGAGGACCCAGTGGGTTATGCTCATGATAAGGCGATCCCTTTCCAAGTTCGCGGCTTGACTACCCAATCGATGATGGATAGACAATTTTGTTCCAAAGATTTTTGTTTGGCGTCACCGGATGATCATGAGGATCCGAATGAAGCGGGCATGTTTATCGGTTATTCGCTTCCGGATCCTTGCCGCCTATTATTGCCGATTCGGTCTTTGGCGGAGAGCCTCAAACGCCAAACGGACGATGGTCTGGACCGCTTGAGGTACGTTTCGTCATCGACGATATCATCGAACTTTTTATTAGCCCGCCTGCGACTTTTTATCTTAACTTGCTTGCTATCGGTGTATCTGGCGTCGATCATCATCATATTGAGTTTTTAACTGGCTAACTCTCTTTTTCGCCCTCTCTTTTCAGGCTCGCAGCAAGAAAGTGATGGCCTTTTTTGTGGCCACCAGATCATTGGCAATATCCTCAAGATAGATGGTCTCCACTATCAGATCTTTGTGAGGTTTTGGCCTCTTTCTTTTTCTCGGCGTGAGGTCGACTTTGCCCCGACCTCTGGTTTTGTGTATTCCTAGATTGAGGCATTATATTTTTTTTTACTCGCTCGGCTAACTACACGGGATTATGTCGCGGGTTGGTTTTTGATACCCTCCTTCTAGTGCCAGTTTGTTGCGAGTCATTTTATATGAAGATTATTATGTGGCTAATTCGGTGACAACTCACAATCAAAATATGCACGTAAAATAAACCAGAATAAGAGGAATTTGTTGACCCACTTCGTCAAGAAATGACTACTCTGGGGCGTACCAAGCCGGGGATGTAGTATTCTGAGTTTTACATGTACAATATATGATACATCTCATGAAGATGAATCGTTATGGATAAAGATGATTTGGAGAGTTGGTATATGAGTCTTTAGGGTTTTTTATGTGTATGGATGAACTCTCGAATTTTTTCTCGAACCTTACCCTCCGGGAAATTTTTGTAACCTCTCTTGTTGTTTTTTTTCTTCCATTTATAGTACTTTGACAAGCATGAAATTTGTTTGGCATGCATGAATTTGGAGACTTGGGCCATGCA
The DNA here is from genome assembly GCA_037126765.1 of Stenogyne calaminthoides. NCBI lineage: Eukaryota > Viridiplantae > Streptophyta > Magnoliopsida > Lamiales > Lamiaceae > Stenogyne > Stenogyne calaminthoides. Next base: position 6,815,150 of record JBBCBC010000004.1, on the reverse strand, counting down.
TGAACTCATGTGATCTTTGCCACGTTTCCAACTTCATCTTCCGTTGATCTTTGCACTTGCTTGTCTATAAAGGCACTCTTTTGGTCGCCCAAATCAATCTTTTGCTCGACCGGATGCTTTGTTCGCCTTTAACCACATCAATTTTATGCCGTAATATTGTCCTCGTTGAGCATGTCCGAAGTTCTTCGATTATATCAGAGTCCTCGGGATATCCGAGCATCGAGCATCTTGACCCACTCGGGTTTGCCCTCGAGCCTTCGGGATGTCGAGCCCTCGGGATATCGAGCATCGAGCATACCGACCCCTCGGTTTGTCCGAGCTTAGCCTTTCGATGTGTCGGGCCCTCGGGATATCGAGCATCGAGCATCTTGACCCCTCGAGGTTTGTCCCGAGCCTTCAGATGTCCGAGCCCCTCGGGGATATCCCCGGAAAGCATCGAGCATACCCGACCCTCGGGGTTTGTATGCGAGCCTCGGGATGTCTCGAGCCCCCGGGATATCTGAGCATCGAAGCATCTTGACCTCGGGTTGTCACGAAGTCCTTAGATCATTTAACTCGACTTATCGATTCCTCTTTTACGTCGATGCGGTTTGACCGGGATCGGATCAATATCTTCGGGATCATTTTGCTCGGTTAAATGCGGGCTAACACACCTTGGTTGGTAAATGACGGTGGACGAACAAAACTTACTTCATAGGCGAGTATGTTCGCTTGGTTGACAAGTGGCGAGCTGGCAAACAAACTTGTTTGGTCGGCGAGCGGCGTGCACACTTGTCCATCGGGCATGATTATTTTAATAGTTGAATATTACACGTGTGTCTCTTATGTGTTCGATTAATGCTGAATAATTATATCGAACACAACATCTTCCATAAAATCTTTCTAAGAAAATCAAGAAAATCTTTCTTTTTTTTCTTATTTGATATTTTCGAAAATTTTCCTATTAAAGAAACCAAGTGGAAGTTTTCTTGAATTTATGGGATAATCTTGTATTCCAAGAATACATTATCTCCTTTCCATAAAATCTTTTCAAGAAAAATCTTCTCCCTTTTCTTTAATAATTTTTCAAAAATTTGAGGAAATATTGCAACAATAATTTATTTTATTTTTTAAGCACCTTTTATTTATTGGACTTTAATTGGGCTACTTGAGGGGCCTTTTGGAGAATTAAGATGGACCTTCCAATGGACTTCAATTCCAATATTGAGCCACAATATAATTGCAAATTTATTAATATTAATTAATACCACTATATAATTAATATTGCACTATCCAATCTTAACCCATATTACGGTAATATGGCTCCTGCTTATTATTTCCCCGTGTTTAAGATTATTTAGTCCATTAGTTAATTAATTAAATTCACCGAAAAGCTTCATATTAATTAACATCTTTATCCTTGAGTAAGTGACAACCCAAACTTTTATTATCCATACCGGAAAATTAATTCCACTTGCAAGATTTGGTATGATAAAGATTCCGCCCACCAAGGGGACCAATCAAGCAAGACTTTTGCAAGCACACGATTCTCTCAGATTAATTTAGCAAGAATCGTAATAATTAATATTATTGCTTCAAGATATAGGGTATCGGGTCGCATGATTCTCTTCCCATTTATAAGTCAAAGCAATAACTACTAATCACACACAAATCCTTATTAAGTGATGAGATTAAGAAATCAACAACCAATCGAGGTCTAACTCTTCATCCCTTAAGTCGGTCTTGAATGAATTTATCCTCTCTCAGAGGTCCGCTTCAAAGACATCGAATGCACTAGTGTAATCTCTTGGTCAAGACAAGTCAATCTGAGCCTTACACATCAACTTCTACCAATAGATTGTTGGGATCTATCTAAGTTGTGAAACCCGCACTCGCTCTACAAGGAATCGCTAACGTGATCTTCGTGATCCGGTATCACCACGTTAACTACAATGTAACGCTCTTCTTTAACGACGGTTTGCAATAAATATACATAACATTCAATCATATTTAAAGCAAATGCGGTGATAAACAATTTATTTCAAGAAATAAGTGTTTAATACATAAGTTATACAAAGTAAAAGCATACTTTCACGTATAACCCCAACATCTGGAAGCGGTACCTTGTCATGAGTGTATTGAGGATTGCGCCCTCGAACTTTTCTCTTTTGGATTTTCGAGAGAATGTTGTCCCGAATCTGATGGCATTAGGTGTAACATCCTTTGAATCTCGAGAATTTCCGGTTCAAAGAGAATCTCAATATGCTCAGACACATCTTCTTCAGTACTTTTTTCTTGCTATGTTAGTTGTATCATCAAAAATAACATTCACAGATTCTTGAACAGTGTTTAACCTAAGGTTGAAAATTCTTTAGGCTTTACTATTTCTAGAATAGCTTAAGAAAAAACCTTTGTCACTTTTTAGAGTCAAACTTTTCGAAGTTGATCTCTATCATTCGAATGTAACACACACAACCAAACACATGAAAATATTTCAGATTTGGTTTCTTGTTGTTCAGAATCTCATAAGCAGTTCTTGAACTTTGTGGCCTCATAAAACTTTGTTAATAATATGGCATGCGGTGTTTAATGCTTCATTGAAAAACCTTTTAGAAAGATGTTTAGCTTGCAACATTACCTAGCCATTTCTTGAAGAGTTCTATTCTTCCTTTCAAATATTCCATTTTGTTGTGGAGTTTTTAGGAGATGAAAATTCTGCATTATACCCTTTTTTTCACGAAATTAGAAAACAAGATATTTTCAAATTCCCTACCATGATCCTCGACTTAATCTTACTCACTTTCAAATTGTATACTGATTTTAAACTTTTTATACAAAACCTTAAAAAGCAAAAGAAAAAGTTTGATTTTTCTTTCAAAAACTCAATCCGTATATCTAGAGAAATCATCTACCACAACCAATGAATACCTTTTACCTCCAAGACTTTCTGTTTCCATAGGACCCATAAGATCCATATGTAGCGAATTCAAAAACACCGTGTTGTCGAACAATGTGACAACATCTTGTGTGACACTTGTATCTGTTTACCTTTCTGGCAGGAACCACAAATTATGATTTCTCCTATATTTAGTTTTGGCAAACCTCTTACAGCACCTATCTTCACAAGTTTCTGGATATTCCTGTAGTTAACATGTCCAAGCTTTTGATGCCATAAAGCTTCTTCAGCATTTTTGGCAAGATTGCAAACATTGTTAGTTCCAATAAGATAACAATTATCAATTGACCTATTACCAGTTATAAGACACTCATTTTCATTATTCAGAACATAACAAGAATTCTTATCAAACTTGACATGCAAATTGTCATCACATAATTGACTTATACTAATCAAATTAGCAAGAAAACCTTCAACATGTAAGACATTAGACAACTTAGGAAATCCTTCAACATTGAGAGTACCTTTTCCAACAATCTTTCCTTTTGAACCACCACCATAAGTGACATTTCCTCCATCAAATTTCTCATAATCAGACAGGAAATTCACTTGACCAGTCATGTGCCTAGAACAACCACTATCAAAATACCATAAACCAGCACACATGCTTTTTCGGATGTATACACAACATTACAAGTCAAACTTTGTTTATCGATACATTCGGGCTTTTAGCACATTGTGACTCGAAAACTTCAAATTTTGTAACACCTTCATATCCTTTTTTCAATTTATCACAATAAGGATCTAATATGACCATGACCGGAACAATAGTGACACATATACTTCTTTTTTTTTTTTCTTAATGTGAACTTTTGTTTTTACTGGAGTTTCAACATTTGTCTTTACTCCAACTTTAACAAATTTCACAGGTTTAAAGCTTTTAGAAGTAGTTTCAAAACCAAGAACAGTAGTGTCAGATTTACCAATCAACAAAGCATCTTTCAACATTTCTGATCCTTTGGCATATTTCTTAAAACATAAGGTTGAACTTTTCAATTCTTCCTTTAGTTTAGAAATTTCCAAATATTTTCTTGTTAAGACAACTTCAAGTTTGTTTAGTGAGTCTCTCAAGTCATCATTTTCCTTAGTCATAGACTTTAGAATCTGATTTTGAGATTCCCATTTATCAAACAAATCTTTACAGCCTGATCCACATGGTTCACTATTCACAACAGATGTTCCTTTATCATTAATTAAACCATTAAAACAATTAACAGTTTTATCAGAACAATCTTCATCTAATGTTACTCCAGATGTGGTAACATCTGTTTCAACATCAGAATCAGAATAATCCAGATCATCATCTAAGGAATCATCATAGTCTATTCTAGCATAGAATGCACGTTCTTCATTTTGTTCTTCTTGCTCTTTATCATATTCATCACTTAAAGTAGCATTGAAGTTCAATTTCAATTTAAGCAAGGTATTAGCACATTCATTCGCATAATGACCATACCCATGACATGCATTACATTGAACAAACTTTCTATACTTGGGGTCAATTTTGTCATACCTGTCTTTGATTCCAGTACCAATTTACCTTGGTTGGAACACATTACCTTTCTTTTCAAAGGATTGTGGAGAGTTGTTAATCTAAATCTTTGGTTGAATGTTGCCTTTGAATTTGTTATTTCTCTTTTTCATAAGAGCTTTGAATTGCCTTGTCATAAAAATAATGTACTCCTCGGGGTTAGAACATATGTCAGCAACATCATCCTCTGAATCAGCTTCAGTCACAATAGGCATTTGTTCAGCATTTGAAGACGTTTCACCTTTGAACACCACCACTTTCTTTGCATCAGCTTTGTCATCCTTCTCAGTTGTATTCATCTCATACGCACGTAGGATGCTGATCAGTTCATTTTGACTCAGTGTATCTGTATCCATTGCCTCTTCAATTGCACAAATTTTTGCATCGAAGCGCTTAGGTACAGTACGTAAAATCTTATGAACCAACCTCACATTGGAGATGGGATCTCCAAGAGATTGAGCTTCATTTGCAATTTCAGTGATCCATTCATTGTAGGAAGAAATTGTTTCATCCTCTTTCATCTTCAAGTTCTCGAACTTTGTCCCAAGCACTCGAAGTCTGGACTTTCGAACACTATCTGAACCTTCATTGTGCTCTTGCAATCTATCCCAAGCATCTTTTGTAGAAACACATGTTGATATGATCTTGAACATAATCATATCAACTGATGTGAATATTGCATTCAAAGCTTTAGAATTGTAGCTAGCAGTTGTACTTTCTTCATTAGTCCAATCCAGTCCGTGTTTGACTGTAACTTCTCCTTCTTCATCAGCAGCATTCCTAGGAGGTGTCCATCCTGAAAGTATACTTCTCCAGGCACGTTCATCAATTGACTTGATGTACATCCTCATCTTTGGTTTCCAATACGCATAGTTTGTACCATCAAGGATTGGTGGTCTCAAACTTTGTGGAGTAAGTGGATATTCCATCGCCATAACAAAAACAACACACTTGACACAGGATCTAACTTAGTAAAATCAAGTTTTGGCTCTGGTGCCAACTGAAAGTGTGTGGAAATGACACGAGGTTGTGTTTAGAAAAATCAGAGTAATGTTACACTGAATGTTGGAACACTCAAAGTAACAATTAAACAAATGTAAAATGAAATGGAAGACTCATAAACACAACACACGAAATTAAAAAGACTTTGCACAATCTATATCAATATAGATTGTGAAGCCTTATGGCCGAAATCACTATTTATCAAAATAATGAATACAAAGAGGTTCACAAATCGAATCCCCTTGAAACAAGATCAAACATATGATCTAAAGGCTAGGTGTATTTCTACACTACCAAAAGGTGACACGCTCTATGAGTGTGAAACTATCTAACACCGAGACTAACACTCCACATAAAATAAATCTAGCACCAACTCGAGGTATTGTAAACCCTACAATTACTCTCTCTCGGTAAAATAACTCCACAACAACGAACATATCACTCGACGGATGCACTCCGCGCTCTACGCTTGATGCTTGGTTGTTGCTTCGACTAAACAACACACGATATATGACAATGTTCGGCACTTGATGTGAACATCAAGGTCTTCTATTTATAGATTTTGTGTAGCCTTACTAGAGCCTCCTTGAAGGATCTAGAAACTCTTCAATACACTCTTTCATGATCTTTGTAACTGCCCAGGTAGTGGGTCTTCTCTGATCTTCTGAAAACAGCCGCATGATCTAGTCCCTTCTACTCGATTCTTGAAGCTTGTGGAACCTTCTGGAATCTTGCAGAATAACCTAGATCGTCAACCTGCAGTCAACAACATCAAAGACAACATTGAACATAGAAGTGTTAGTGGTTAAGAAGAAAGGACGAATACTGATGTTGTAACTAATGTTGTAACATCGGTGGCAACATCAACATGTAGGTAATTTGTTTGTAGGTAATTTGTTTGTCTTAACGAATCTGTTGGCAATATGTTTGCCTATTAGAATGTTAAAAATCTATAGACAATTCGTAGGGTATTTAAGGACGCAATTTTATTGAAAAATTTTGTAGCCATGTTAGAATAATCAATTCTCTTCTTGTAGTATAAAAGTTAGATAAAGTGATGAATCGATAAACAATAATTTAGCAAATTGTCGTGGCCAATTATAATTCAAATTATTAATTAATTATAAACTACTTTTTGTTTTATACTCCCTCCGTCCCATAATTGTTTGCACATATGTCTTATTTGTACGTCTCATAATTGTTTGCACACCCCAACTTTTTCATAAACTACACCCTCATAATATTCACGTATTTACACAAAATATCATTACTTTTGTAACCCGCACTACACCCAATCCAACAAATTTCTTACTTTATACATAAAAACTTACCAATTTTCCCCTCGAAACTCCACTTAGTACACTCATTTTATGGTGCAAACAATTATGAGACATAATGAGTATTTTTTTTATCGATTTCTTTTTTCCTGTCTGGACTACATTCCTGCTTCCGCTTCTCACTACAAAATAGTGGGCATTTAAAGAGGAATTTAACGAGGGATTTAAAGAGGGAATTTGATTTGGCGAGGCTTTTAATGGGGGAAAGAATCCCTCTTTAAACTGCTCGTCAGGAACTGATTAACTAGGGAAAAATTGGACCCTCGTCAAAAAGCGAGGGATTTAACAAGGACTGACACCGTGTTAGATTTCCCGAGGGCTGTCAGTCCCTCGCCAACGTGGACGTGAAATCCCTCGTCCTGGCCGGCCCTCGTTATTAACGACGGAGTGGGCCCTCGTTATGTGTCTTTTGATCGAGTCACTCCGTCTTCGCACGACAGATGAAGAACTGCGAACCGCTACTTGAAATTTTGTTGATTTGATTTTTTAATTACTTAGTCGTACTTAGGGTTTGAATATGTGCGGGGAGATGTGTATATAGGGTTCGACGAAGGCTGGTGTGAAACACGACCCTATTTCCCAATTTTTAGACTCAATGCGTCGAGGAATCATGCGGAATAGAGCAGATTTTGAAGAGATTTCAGATTCCCAGGCTCGAGCAAAAATCACTTGAACTCAGGGTCCAGAACTCTTCCCAGAGCCTCATTCCTTGGGGCAAAAATGAAAATATTGTGATTTGTAACCGCTTCTTTAAGCGTCTGCAACAGTAAAGCTTTCCCGACAAACTCTGAGAGCTCGGTGGAGGGTCGATGTAGTGTGAATCGAGCAAGGCGACGAGGACTAAATTGGAGTTATGAGAACGTCGGAGTTTGAAGCTTTGGTAGGCGAATTTATCGGCAATGCGGAAGCTGTGACCGCGAGTAGGGGTGTGAATAGGCCAGGTCGGACCAGACTTCACATAAAAAAGCCTGGACCTGATATTTAATTTTGGGTCCAAGCCTGACCTATTATCTATCATAGATTTTTTAATAGGTTATGTCTTCCCTTTTTAGTAAATAGGTCAGGCCTAAAAACCTTTTAAAAGCCTATATAAAAAATATTTTTTTCACAATCCTACTAAGGCTACTATTCATTATAAAAATTTCAAAATCGCACCTATCAAATTTTTAAGTGTCTCAATAACACAAATAATAATACTAAATACTTCACTAAATCATCAAGAATAAAGCATAGCAAAATCAATATAAAAGTTAATAGTTGTTAATAATTTTCAAAATATTTAAAGCATGATAAAAGTTAATAGTTGTCGTGTTGCGTTACTTAAATTTGCAAACTATATATATACTAACTAGTTACTATTATTAAATATTATCTATTTTATTAATATTATTTTAAAATTATATATATAGTTAAATAAATTTGCCTATTGGGTCTAAAAGGCCTGAAAAAAGTTCAAGTCCGCCTATTTAAATAAATAAGCTTTATAAAGGCATGAGCCTAAATTATTTATTAAACAAGCCGAGTCGAACCAGACTTTAGTAGGTCGGGCCATAGGCCCCCGTCGGATAGACTGACCTATTCCCACACCTAACGGTGAGGAGAGTGAGGAAGGTGAAGTAGAAGAGATTGGGGATGCTATAAATCTGAGAATCCATGATGGATTGAGTTTGTTAATGTGGAAATGGGTTTAATTGTTAATGTTGCTCAATCTCTCTCTCTCTCTCTTTGTGTGTATGTGTTTAGAAGAAGAATAGAATACTGAAGAAGTTGGGTTGTTTGGGAAGTGAATAGAAATAGGGAATTGAAGAAAGAGAACACTTTGGAGGTCTTTATTTGTGTGGCATTCTTCATTCTTGGGGTCTTGACCCTCGTGAAACCCGGTGATCGAGTTTGCCGAGGGACTTCAAACCCTCGTGATGTGTTAGACGTAATTGCCAAGGGACTTCAACCATCATGATGTGTCAAACGTTAATTGCCAATTGTACTTGGCGAGGGTGTATCCCTCGTCCTTTTATGTGCGCCTCTCTCCCTTGCTGAAACCTTCGTTAAAACTTGCCCTCGTTAAAATCATCGGTAGTTAACGATGGTTCTAGTTCCCTCCTTGAGCTCCCTCGTTAAATCAACATTTTTTTGTAATGTCTCAACTTGAATTATAAACTTTCTTCCGTCATGCGATGCATGATAACATATTCAAATTATGTTATATGAAAATAAAAATTTCTATAAACTTGGTATAAAATTGGTTCACTAAGTTTTACTTGAACTCGATATCACAGTTTAGTACATGAAGTAATATTCTTTAACGTACAAGGTTTAGTGGTTTTGAGAAGAATAGCATATAAAATTAAGTAATTTTTTAATGGTGATGCTTCGTATGTTAAAATGTGATATTTTGTAAACTAAAAAAATGATAATTCGAAGAAGAGATGTAACTCGTGTAATGTGAGATATTAAAAAATATAAAATAGAATTTTATTAAAAAAATTCAAATTAAAATATATTAATATTTTAAGTGTGAAAATTTATTTTTATACATGGCCATATTTATTATTGTACTTGTTGGGATTGTTGGAACTTTGTCGAAACCGAATAGGAGACGACGGAAGGCCGACCAGGACATGCTCGTGGTCGAGCACTTATGCTCGGGTCGAAATCCCCCATGTAGTGCCCACAAGGCGCTCGAGCTAGCAAGTTGATCGAGCACAACCGCTCGACCAAAGGCCCCGGGTCGAGCGGTTCCGAGGCCCGAGCGGATTTAATAGGTTAAATCGAGGATGGGCCAAATCTAGGGTTTTGGCCCGATTTAAAGCTTGTCCTAGTTTTTTGTATAAATAACCCCGACCCCCAGTATTTTTGCACTATCTTGTATGGGTCATACAAGAATACTAATAGATCTCTCCCGGCTTGATGTAGTAGGTCTCATTTAACCGGTAACCAAATTGTTTGTTCCTTAATTCACTTTTTCATTATTTTCTCCGTAATTGCTTGCTTAAATCCTAACAACCGGTATCGAGCATCGGGTTCAAGTTGATCCGGTGGGAAGCAATTATGATGGCCGAAAGAGACGCTCGCTTGAGAAGTTTGATGGAACGGATTGATTTGGCCGTTCGGTATCGCGGCCGAGCACAACCATCGAACATTTGAGAACCTGCGCGCCGAGCAAGCTGGTTGGTCGAAAGATAACCGTAGACCAAAGCCCCCGTCGGCGTGTTCCGAAGGTTGTTAAAGTGAGTATGGGACGTTGTTTGGATTAGGTGGTTGGTTGGATGCAAGATCAAGATGGGCGCGCACACGCGCCCGAGATCGTTATATCAGGTTGGATGCAAGATCAAGATGGGCTTTGACACGTGGCTGAGATCGTTGTATCAGGTTGGATGCAAGATCAAGATGGGCGTTGACACGTGCCTGAGATTGCTGTATCAGGTTGGTTCATGCAAGATCAAGATGGGCGTTGACACGTGCCTGAGATCGTGCGGGAATTGGTGGACGAAGAGCATTGAATCTGGGTGCGGTATGGGACGTGCTTGGATTATGCTTTAGTCGGATCGATCTTGATCTGGAAGGACACTGCGGAATGGTGCTTGATTCTTGTGTGAATCCGAGAGGATCATTGAGGGGTGTATCCAGGATCGTGGTCGGAAATCAATGAGGATCTAAGATGGGCGCTATGGGACGTTGCTCGATCATGTGGGATCGGAGATGGACGTTGAGGAGCATTGCTTGGATCAAATTGATATGTGTGGACGTGAGGGTCCAGGTTGCGGTCTTATGGGCCGTAGTGATGCAGGTTTGAGAAGGATGTTGTGGGACGTTGCTTGGATCAAGTGTGGTTCGAAGTCGAACGTTAAGGGACATTGCTTGAAGTGCGTGGTTAACTGCCGATGAGAGATGGGGAAGACGAGTTACGTCTTGGAGTCAGTCTCCAGGTGGGAGATTGTTGGGTTTTGTAGTCTGAGTTGCGGAATGAGTCCAGGGAGGACAAGACTTGCGAAATGAGTCCAGGGAGGACAAGACTTGCGAAATGAGTCCAGAGAGGACAAGACTTGCGGAATGAGTCCAGGGAGGACAAAACACTCGACCCGGTTAGTCGTGCACTTCCACTCCAGCCGCCATCTCGAGTTGATCTCGGTGGGAGATTGTTTGGGATTATTGGAGCCCCCATTGGAAACGGAATGCGGGGCCGGGAGGGGCTTCGACACATGCTCATTAATTCGAAGATTTATGCTTTCGGTCGAGCACTTATGTTTCGGATGAAACACCCCATCTGACTCCCGCGGTGCTCGAGCTAACAAGTTGATCGAGCACAACCGGGCGACAAAGGCCCCGGTCGAAGCGGTTCCCGAGGCTTTATCTTGTGGTTAGGGTTTAAGCTAGGATGGGCCAAATCTAGGGTTTTTGGCCCGGTTTACCGTGCGATCCCAGGTTTTTTGTATAAATATCCCCTGACCCCCCATTGTATTTTGCACTATCTTGTATGGTCATAGAAGAATACTAATATATCTCTCCTGGCTTAGTAGTGCCCCCAGATGTAGTCAGTCTAAAGAACTGGGTAACCAAATTGTTTGTTCCTTAATTCCTGCTTTCATTATTTTCTCCATAATTGCTTGCTTAAATCCTAACAGTACTGTCATTACTTCACTCGAAAACAAACCGAAGTGCGAAAAGATGTGATTATAAATACAACGTGATAGATAGTTTCAAAGCAATAAGCATAACGTATATCTTACAAATTGTTTTATATTTTTATTTCTGTATCCAAATTATATTCATACTAGTATGCACTATACAAAAGTATTAGATAACGAATTTCAATAGATAGATATGCACAATGAAATAATTAACATGTTTTATAAATATTTTATTAAATATCTTCGAATATAAAATGGGAAGAATCTACAATCTAACATTAGTTGTAACTAAATGTAACAATAATTTATGGAACTTTTACAATGATATTTGCATTAGATCGATATAAATATAATCATGCCCTCATCTTCTTAGTAGAAAAACATAATTTTCATATAACTCGTCCCTTATCGATATGTGATATTCTCGATTTTTATTCAACTCTTAAAAAAGTATATATAAAAATTAAATAAGATTGGTAATCTAAGATAAATAAGAAATCATGAAATATTATGAGTAAAAATGTTGGGAAATTTATGGTTTTGATGGAAGTTCCAAAACAAATGAAATAGGACCAGTCAGACCTGTTAGCTGACTGATGACATAGATATCATAATAGGGTGACCAACTGAGTTGTATAGACAGCTTTTGTAATAGATAGGTCACATATTGAGGGGGAACTCAATATATATAGGTTAAGTCTTGAAGGAGATCAAGATCAAAGATCGAGATAAAAAGATCGACATCAAAAGATCAAGATAAGAAGATCGACAAGTTAAGCGGGCGGCAAAGAGACATCAAGAAGAAGACTCGGAAAGACTTGAAGATCGGCGACCTAATGAAGACCTATGGCGGAAGAACACTGAGGAAGAGTCGCTAAGTTGTCTTAAGACAACTTACATCGAAGACTCAATCAGATATCGATCAAATCGGCCGACAGTCAGTTGTCGTAAACAACCAAAGGTTTACCTAAGACGTACGAGGTTATCAGACAAGAAGAATGTCAACCCTAAGTTGGTGAATCAGCCCAAATAAGTGTACTTGACAACCAATGAGAGCGGAAGACACGACGCGTCTGAATCGGCAAATGCGAGGATATAGACGTGTTTTAGAGTCAAACAACTAGAAAGAACAAAAAAGCACGCGATATGGCCATCTTTGCCCTCGAAAGCACGCCAAATTACGCCGCAAGCTACCAAAAATAGCCCGAATTCAAATTGCTCTCCAAATCTCTTTGATTTCAAGGTTTATTGTTGATATTTTAGTTTTGTTTAATTATGCCAAAACATTATCAACTTTGTGTTTTTGAAGCTAATTTACGGATAACAAGTTGAGGGGAAGAACAAGTTGAGGGGAACTTCGGGAAATCGGTGAAAGATGGTCGAGGATCGGGGGCAATTTGCGGGCGAAGTCAAGATCAGATGAGAAGGATGAGTTCGAGCTATCAGTCTGACCCGACCTTATAAGCGGTTTACCGATCTGGTTTTCTTATGCTTGATCTTATGTATTGATCAATCATGCTTGATTCTTTATAGCGGTTGATTCTTATAACCGATTCTTGTTCATTGTTTTTACGATTATGGGTCGCTCTGGTCGGGTGAAATCTGATCAGAGATTTCGGTGTCTTTGAAATCACTTATTCATCGATCTTTGAAATCACCGCTCATCGATTCGAATCAACATTCATCGATTCACGAATCACTTGTTTCATCGGTTGCACTCTTGTTCATCCGGTCGATTTTCTTGTTCATCGGTCGATTTCCGCGAATGATTTTTCGCTTCATCGGTTCGATTTACGGTACAGCTCGATCGTCATTTCGGCTGTCGGATCCGTCTGTGACTGCATCCGATCGCAGAACAAACCGCATCAAAACTTCTTCAAGAATCGGGCCATCGGTAATCAATCACCGCACAGAAATCGCTTCAAAGGATCGGTTACAAGATCGCTTTAAAGAAAAATCGCAGATCGTAAAAACCGCTGCAGTCGGCCAGACGCCAGCTTAGCTTCGAACTCATCCTTCTCATCCGATCTTGATCGGCCTGGCGCAGCGACCTGGCTCGATCTCGATCATCTTCGGCCCGATTTCATGAGTTCCCCTCAACTTGTTCTTCCGCTCCCCTCACTTGTTATCCAGAAATTAGCTTCCAAAACACACAAGTTGATAATGTTTTGGCATAATTAAACAAAACTAAAATATCCCAACAATTTCCCCCTTTTTGATAATGACGCCAAAACATTAAAATATATGCACTTTTACAGAGATCGGGTTTTTGATTTAAAAGATCAGTTCAGGTGGTCACTTTGAAAAGTTGTGAACGTTTGAACTCCTGCTCGATACCAATTGATGGTATCGTTGTAAATCCACATTGAAAAACAAAGACCTTTTGAACAACCCGCCTCGATACCAATTGATGGTCCCGTTTGAAAACCCATTTGCACGTCGCGGAAGCAAAACGCTTCGATTCGGTGCATATAAAAACAAAAGTGAGGGCAGAAAGTGATTCATTTTTTTTTTTTTTAAGCTCATGTGTGTGTTATGCTTTATAAACGAATGCATATGACAAGTAATAACATAAAGCAAAAAGAAGGCACACAAGATTTATAGTGGTTCGACAACTCGCCCTACATCCACTCTTCCCCTTCATGGGCACCAACTTAACCAACTTAACCAATCTGGACTTATCACCCTCACGGGATCGCCCTCCCTCCTTTCGGATTGCTAGATGTTTACCGAGTTCACACTCAAACGGGACTTATCACCCTCACGGGATTGTTTTAATCCTCCCTTTCGGGATTGCTTAGATGTTTATCGAAGTTCACATCAACCTACAAACTTAACCTACCAACCGGTTTGGGGTATAAGGTTTGTTTGGTTTCCAACTAAGGTGAGATTTTTTCCTTACATTTGTTTAAATTTCAATGCTTGGGATGGGGAAAAATCTCTCTAAGCTTGGATATAGCATTTATGCTTAGATCTAGGGTAGAACACTTTGAATATATGCGTGTATTTCTTGCTCGTGTTCTTGAATGGAGTTGCTTGAATATTTGGCTTTTAATTTCACTTCAGATCCTCCATTTTCTTCCTTTTTTGAAGATAGTGTAATGTATTTTTATAGTGTGGATTTGAATATTACCGCTGGAGAGTAATATTCAAATCCATACTAATAATCTTCCAAATTTTTCTTTGTCCTTTTTCAGACCGTTGTTTGCGCCTTTATGACACATCCATATATGTTGTTATCTTCTTATTGATCAGCTGCTTTTGTGTGTCTAACGGATCTGATCAGTTCGTCGGAGTAAGGTGACGAAAATAATTAAAAGCTCAAACACAAGTCATTTCCACACGAAGAACACCAAGAACTCAAGAATATTTCTAAGTGTTCATCCAATAGTTTCTTAGCAAGAAATCTCATCCGTTAGCTTTAGGCTACTCAAATACTAGGATAGATTTCCAGTTGGAAACCATACAAATCTTATACCCAAACCGAGTGTTAGGTTAAGTTTGTTTAGCAAGATCTCAAACTAGGGTTTCTAGTCTTGATTTCTCGGATTGGTTGAGTGAGAACTCTTGAAACATCTGTTGTATTGTGTTGGACTAACACATTAATCTAAGTCCAGTTGGTTTAGTTGGTGGCCCTGCTGATATAGTAGAGTGGACGTAGGACAAGTTGTCCGAACCACTATAAATCTTGTGTGTTTTATTTGTTTTACACTTATACACACACCTGATATTCAAACTTGCATGCATATTCTAAGTATGGATCAATTTTGCATCAAGCGGTGATCGATCGGTTTAGCACTTCGATCATCCGACCGCTTTTAAAACTTAGATCTGATTTGAAAACTGGTTTTTTCACACGAAGTTAATCTTATCTTCCGCACAACCAGCTTAAGTTCGATGAGACACCGAATCGATCTTTATGTGTTGATCAAGAAGTTGGATATCACCATACTGATTCACTCGCACTCTGATCAGGAAACTTGCTTTCACACCTGATCTCAAGAAAAAAATTCACCCCTCCCCTCTAGACTTCTGCCTCACTAAAACCCCTTCGGGACCTACAAAAATATATATTGATCAAGAAATATTGTGAGAAGAAGCCTGTAAATAACAACAATAAAATACATAATGAATAAGAAAAAAAATGAATGAAATAAGAACAACAACAAAATACATAATGAAACCAAGCAATTACCTGTAAAAAAACGATATAAGAACTAGTATATAAGAATTGAAATAATAAATGATCCAATCATTAAAAATAAGATAAGAGATTAGAGAGGATACCGTATGGAGACCAGATGAAGGAGATTAAATGAAGAGAAATCACAGGCAAATGAGAATGAGAAAAAAATGAATGAGAGATGTCACAATTTATAGGAAATAAAAAAAAAATAAAAAATTTAATTTAGATCAAAAACAAAACTAAAATGAATGAGATTAGAGAGATTTAAAATAGAAGAATATGGTCTTGCCACATAATTGCCACATCATTTTATGACTTGCCACATTATTTTATAGAAGTTTTACATTATAGAGATTATAGATTTATTTATGTAAGTTTTATTTCATGATTTATTTGAGGTAAATTCAAATTGAATGCAATATAATAAGAATTTAAAATGGATCCATGCTGATATATTCTAATAGTTTCCATAAAATATTTTACAATAAATGGATATATACTATATATTCCAAAAATTTTACCCAATTAATTATTATTTGTAAATATTTATTCCAATTTTTTTTCAGTAAATATAGATTAAAGTTTATTAATATTAATTAATTTATAAAAATAGTGATATTAATTTATAAATATAATGATATCAGTTTTCTATTATGAACCAATGGTGCATAAGTCGGAAATCGCTAGACGAGCGAATTCTGGCCGCCTAACTCCTAGACCGCCTATATTTTTTTTTAAATTACAATCTAAATTAACATAAATTCAGGCAAATAGTTCAACTCCAACTAAATAATTAATTAATTATCAAATATCAATATCAAAACCAAAATACATAACAATTTAAAAATTAACATAAACTACAAAAGAATTAATTGAAAATAAATTTACATATCAATATCAAAATCAAAAAACATAACAATTTAAAAATTAACATAAACTACAAAAGAATTAATCGAAAATAAATTTACATATGTTTAACGAGGCACTCTTGCGTGAGATCGTCTCACGGTGAGATGAAATGTAATTTAGGTATTGACGTTTTAGGACTTTGGGAGGGGTGAGTGTTAATTGTGTTCAATTGTACCCCGTCTCATACGAGTTTTTATCATATTTAACAATTTTTTCCAACTTATAACTTAGAAATTAGAACATCGGCACTGCTCATCTCGACTATGTTGTGTAATGTTTCAATTTTATTTTTTTTTATTATTGAATGCTGATCTTTAAAAAAAAATTAAATCCACCTAGATCCGTCTAACTGCAAAAATAATTTTTTTTGCAGATTTTGACAAAATCGGGTCAGTCGGGAGCTGCTTAGCCCATTTTTGCATCCATTATTAACAAGTTTCAAGTTTGAAAAATAAAATAAAATATTTTTATCGAGATATACTACTCTCTTCGTCCTATTTTTTATTATCTATTTACTGTAGACATGAAGATTAAGAAAAAGTAGGAGATAATATTATTAAATAATGTAAAGTAGGTAAAGTGAGTTTGGTAGAGGAAAATAATAGTATTAAATGGTGTAAAGTGGGTTTAGTGGATATAAATAATAATATTAAATAATATTGAATGTTGCCTTATTACCTTATTTGAAAATAAATAAACAAAATTAGAACGACTATTTATGAAAAATGAATAATCAAAATTATGACGGAAAGAGTATGTTTTCCATAACTAAACAAAGCAATCAATCAAAAGGGTATCATCTAGGGCAAAGACCTCTCCACCTCATCTGCCATCTTTCCATCACTCACGAACACACACCACACTGAAGAAATTTTCGTGTAGAAAAGAGAACTGAAAAAATCGCATTCAAACGAAATCAGTAATTGCAACTAACTCAACTATATTATGCCCCCAAGCATGTCGACTGAAAATTCCACAAACACTTCGCGAGCTGAAGAACTCAAAGTCCTAGCGAATGAAGCCTTCAAAGGTATTATCGGCAATGGCTACAAGTTTCTTTTTTCTCTTATTTCCCCCCTGATTTCACTGTGAGTGAGTGTGTGTGTGTGTTATCGATTTGTTTTTTATTTATTAATTTATTCTGTTATTGTTTTGCAGCGCATAAATATTCTCTGTCAATTGATTTCTATACGCAAGCGATAGAGGTGAACACGGATAATGCGGTGCATTGGGCTAACCGTACGTTTGCGCACACTAAATTGGAGGAGTATGGAAGTGCTATACAGGACGCCACAAAAGCCATTGAAATTCGATCCAAAGTATTCGAAGGTAAGTACTGTTTTTATCTTTTGTTTGGGGTTATGGAAATAATCTTTCTCTGTTTTGGATTAGGGAAGGAATCAAATACCGTGGGTATTGGAAATCTTATTGTTATTATCTTTTCTCTGTGCAGGGCTATTATAGGCGGGGTGCAGCATATTTGGCTATGGGAAAATTTAAAGAAGCTCTTAAAGATTTTCAACAAGTGGGTTCTCCTATTCCTATGCTGTTTTTTTTTTTTTAAATAAGCTTGCAGAAGTTGTGTTAATTTAAAATGATACTTGAATGATTTGTGCAAGATTAAAATTTGTGTTTTGTGTGCTATTTGTTGGGGGTCTACGGTGGTGTGAACGTGAGCAAAGTAAATTTGAGAGGATTTGGATTGTTATGAAGGAGCTAAATATGCAATAAAAAAAGGAATGACTGTTATATGCATCATTTTTGCATGTAACATAGATAAATTTTATGTGCAGTAAAATGAAGAATATCTGATACTTTTATGCATGTTTGTGCTGAGTATAGATGATCATTTAGTGCAAGCTAACTTTTTGGATATCAAATTTCTTGGATTGATTGCTAGGTGAATTGTTTGTATGATAAACAAATCTTTATATCCACATCTGCTTTATATGATTATCCACAGACTAAATAATTTCAAATACGAACTACTAGTACACTAACCAGGACAAACTTGAAGTAGGAAATTATATTTACTATATAACCTCAGCATTCAGGAAGCTTTTGCAATCTCAGTTCTAAATACCTTTCGATTTGTTTTTGAAACCCATCAGAGGACAAAACTCCCTTAGGTTGTTGACAAGACTGAGTGTGTAATATCTACTGCATTGTGTATTTCTTTCTGAATATGTAATTCAGATGATGAATCACTATGGTTTTTTTGCTTATGATATGATTTATTCCTCTACTTCTTCATTCCTCGATCTTAATACTATTTCCAGATATTTGTATTCTTGTTTTGTTCATTTTATCGCTCTCTGCATGCTTCGGAGATGATATATTATTGCCTCATTGAAACTCTTAGGTGATGTTTGTTTTGAGTTTGAGTGATTTAAAAAAAATGGTTTTTGAAATCTAGGGGATTTTGAAATTATGATAAATAGTAAAGTGTGTTTGTATTGGGATTTTGAATAGGGTGAGATTTAACTTTATGCCAATTGCCAAACATTAATGTGTAAGGTTGAAAGGTGTTGTATTATTATATTGTTGTTCGGTGTGATTTTAATGATTGAATGATGTGGGTTATGATTTAAATATGAATTGATTGTATTGGATAGTATGGTGGTAGGTTTATAGGTGTTGTAGTGGTGCTTCTATAAAACCGGATTTCAAAATCCCGAAGTAGAACCGGATTTAGATTTGTAAACCCAAAACCTGGTTTTTAAAACCCAAAACAAACTTCAGCTTAATGCATTTCTCTGGGAGCAGCTCACTTGTACTTTCCTGGAGTGTCAACAATTCATTTACTGTCTTATAATTCAAGTGACTTTTTAGGTCAAAAAAACTTTTGCCCAAATGACCCTGATGCTACAAAAGAAATTGAAGGAGTGTGAGAAGGGTGATGAAGCTAAAATTTGAAGAAGCTATTTCTGTTCCTGAATCAGAAAAAAAATGTTCAGTAGCTGACACTATTGATTATCACACAATAGGTGAGCTAATGTCTAGTATTATGCTATCCATTCCTTTGAAGTTATTCTTACAATATTTAACTTTCTCTAGACTTTTTTTTTTCATATTTGATCAAGTTTAAAATATTTTGTCGCTGATTCATTTTTTCTTTTGTGTTCATTACATTCTTGCTCTCGATATCTACTACATATTTAGAAAATTACGTCCGTCACAGTACTTGATTGATGAAATGTTTTTCATGTTGTGTATACAGCTTTATTTTTTATATACTTTGTCCATCTTCTTTCTTCTAATAAACAAATAATTGTATATGATAAATATCAAGAAACATATTAAATATTGTGATGCATGTCCATAGCAGTATCCTTGCATCCTTTGAAGCAAGTCCATCATTTTCATGCTCTAAAATCATGACAATGTTAGTTATTGGATGATTAATAAATTCAATTGTATCTCTTAAGTTTTAATCAGGCCCAAAACTATTAGGTAATTAACATGACTAATATCAGGCTATTAAAATTGGGTATACGTACCTTTAATACAGATATACAAAGTGGACAAATTCTTTGTCTGATAAAAAAAATAAATACAAAGTGGACAAATCTTGAGTCTTGGGCAGTCGTGTAATAGCCAGAATAAAGACTTTGAACTTGCTCATTTCATATTGACAAATATGTAAAGGTCTACGTTGGTAACTCTTATACATACTTAATAAAATATTACCTATTTTATCCGTTATAGGGAGTAGCCCAGGCTCATCTTATGTTACCCTGAAAGTTACTGCTGTAGCAGCGGCAGTAGCACTACTGGCAGTATCTGTGGGGACCACTAAAGGAGCCATAGCAGTGGCGACAACAGCTATGGTGATTGTATTGGTGGTGTGGGGAACATTTTGGCAAGGTCGCAACAAAGACAGTGTGTTTACCAAGGGTCGAACACTTGACTTAGGTCAGACCTTTTGAGATCAAATTAAACATTAAGGATAAATCAAAAAGCTTACAATCTGTCACAAAATGATAGTATAATTTTAAGAAAGAATACATGATGTCAATGAGTCTGCATGGTGCATGCACAAGTAGATTATTAACAAGACTTTTTCTCGTAGTTGTACTGATTATTCATTTTACGAAGTACCTTATAAGGAAGTTCATCATAAATCTGGGAAGTTTCCTTCTGCAATGTTCTCACTTATTCTATTACTGTAGAAACATTCCATTTATTGTTTATGTCATTTCTTGAAGACTTCTGAAACAGATACAGTTACTTCCCATTATTTAGGTGCTATCATTAGTTTTGGTCATTTTGTCACCTATTTCAGTTTGTTACCATTTTGCTGTTAAGTACATGAGGGACAATTTCTCGTGAAACTGATAATCAGCTTTGTTACTTACTCCCTTATGAGTTATTGATGTGAGTAGGTGTTTTTATTTTGTTCACCTTTTGTTAAATTGGTATAGAATTTTATTGGTTTAGGAGTGTATTGTTCAATTGTATCTGATTGAGTTTTTACGTTAATTTACTTCTATCCTATTACAAATTGACTAATTGTATCTGATTGAGTTTTTACTTAATTTATTCTGTCCTATTCCAAGTTAAAATTGATAATTGTTAGATAACTGTGGCATTTATACTTAGTCAGGTTTAACCGGTGTGATATGATGGTTTTTTGTTGTATCACCTTCTCTGAAATTGAGAATCTACAAATGTATCCATACAGATCATGTACTTAGTCAGGTTATTTTTACTTAAAAATTAAGTTGCCAGCCAAATATTGATTTTATTTCCCATTTAAACTGTAGATGTGGAGCCACAATATCTGGGAGCAAGAATAGAAGGAGATGTTGTCACACTGGATTTTGTGAAGAAAATGATGGACGACTTCAAGAAGCAGAAGTGCCTGCACAAGAGGTATATCACACTGGCCCAGTAAAGTATGAATGCTATCTTGTTACTTGTTTTTTACTTGTATGCCTCACAGAATCCTCCAATGTATATCTTCTACTTTACCTCAATCAATTCAGTTTTTACTAGGAGTTAGTTTTTATCTGATAGGGCTTTTCTCGTTACAGGTATGCCTACCAGATTGTTCTGCCAATAAGAGATTTGTTGCAGAAATTGCCATCTCTTGTTGATATTCATGTTCCTGATGGGAAACATTTCACTGTATGTGGTGATGTGCATGGCCAGGTAATACCACATTCCTTTACTACATTAGCACCACCTATATTTAGTTCATACATCAAGTCCATTTTATATAAATGTTAGTCTTCCCTTTCGTCTGATGTTGAATACTCATTTGGATAACCTTTGGTCAAGTAAATGACAGTTTGGTAGTTAATGCCACGTGTACAATAGTATACTAGCTGTATTGATCGTCTATTCATCTCTCCATATAGTCATAGTTGTTAAGGGTGCAGGGCGTACCAAGACGCAAGAGGGGAGTTATTACGGGTGCAGGGCGTACCAAGACGCAAGAGGGGATATAATCTCAACTAAATAATTTTTTAGTCAAATCTCTTCCCATGACGAGAAGAGAGTTAAAAACACAGCATTAGTAAATAATGCAGCAATAAAGATGAGATTCACAAATAAAAATGGGGTAAAAGAATCAAGTGTACAGGGGCAGTGATGTTTCTTAGTTTCTTCTTTTTTACCAATTTTTCCTTGAACCCTAGGCCTAAATTAAATAAACACTGTTTCTTGTTTATGATATGTCTGTGTTTTTTAGTTATTTTTTGTCAAAATGGTTTCTTATTTAAAAACCTTGTACACAAAACCACGTTATTAGGTGGGAAGATCTGGAAAGTAGAAGAGGCGAGGCACGCTGGCAGAACAACTATCGTATAGTTCAATCAACATTAGAATTATGCATTTTGTGTCTGATCCTTTATTACATACCCACTGTAACCTTCTATTTGAAAATCTATAATGCTACTTTTGATTTTCTCTATTGTTGTGACAATTAATTTCCCGAGGTTCTTTGGTGGTTTAGTTTAGGTTAAGGTGGTTGAATGTCTATATTCTCATTTATGATGCATCTTTTTGCTGCAGTTTTATGATTTGATGAATATATTTGAGCTCAATGGGCTTCCATCTGAGGACAATCCTATCTGTTCAATGGAGATTTTGTGGACAGGGGTTCTTTCTCTGTAGAGATCATACTCACACTCTTAAGCCTTTAAGTGCATGTCTCCATCAGGTAATCCGTGCAACTTTTTTATTTTAGATGCAGTTTTGTTTATCCGGCATCCACTTTTAAACTATCCTGTCCATATAGAGAGCCCTTTTACTAGATTTTTATTACTCTCTTATGAATTACATGAGTTACTTACATTAATAACATAAAGCAGTTTTATTAATTCAGGGCTTGAAAAAAATAGTATAACTGTCAATTTGGGGTCTGAAGATTTTTTCCTATTGATTCAGGGACTTGAAAAATAGAAAACTAACAATCCACGACTGAAGATAGAAACTAAATATTTATTACTCAAATATTCTAAGACCATGTTTGACATCTTATACTTTTTTAGTTGTCCAGCAACATTTTTGTAGATCAAAATTCCGAATAATAAAAGATATATTAATGTCAAGTGAGTGGGAAAAAATAAGAAAATAATCTAGAAACAAAAAAATAATTATGTACATTAATAAACAAGGATATAAAGTATAAGATGCCAAACATGGTCTTAATATTTATGAGTCCTAAAAAAAATGCAGGTCCTAAATTGATAGCTATAAACTTATAGTAACTTTCAGGCCTTGAATTGACAATAATCCTACTGTAAATGGTCCCATTGATGGAAAAGTGCCACATGGTTCTGAATGTAGAGGTAGCACGAATGGTGCCAAAATATTAAGCATGCAAAATGTACGAGATATCAGCATGTTTTTTTACTAGTTTCACAGAACTCTGTAATTTATTGGATTATATCTTCATTTCATTTTGTTCCAACAACATTTTTTTGTATTGACTTATCACATGTATTCTAATTTTCAGCTATATACCTTACCTCGAGGAAACCATGAAAGCAAGAGCATGAATAAAATATATGGCTTTGAGGGTGAAGTTAGATCGAAATTGAGTGATTCATTCGTGGGAACTATTTAAGAAGTGTTCTGTGTTTACCTTTGGCTCATGTTATCAATGAGAAAGTTTTTTTGTGGTCCATGGAGGTCTTTTTCAGTGTTGATGGAGTGAAGCTCTCTGACATCAGAGCAATTGATCGATTTTATTGAGCCTCCTGAGGAGGGTAAGCCCCTTAGCCCAGATGCAGCACCACAATTCTTTGTTTTTTATGTCTGACTTTTCTTGTTGTTGTATCCCATTTAAGAAAACCCGTCTTCCCCTGTGATATATCTGTTTCTTCCATTTGGTGATATACTCTTGAAAAACAACTGCTTTATAAATAACTTTACCAAGTATCTACTGGCTGAAATCCATACATTTGGTAATAGAAATGCAAATGCTTATTGAGCTCCATTTATGGTTTTGAGAACTCCCAAAATGTGTTTGTGGAGACAAGGATGCTTAAGGGCTTTGGGACATGCCCATTAAAACTTTTGAGTTTTGACATTCACCTGTACTATCATCGATAAAATGCCTTTGTATTCAGTTTCCTCACTCTTTCGACTTAGAGCCCGTTTTGCTGAACTTATTTTAAACATCTTATAAGCTCTAACAAAATTTAAGTTATTTCAAGAGGTTAAGAAGTTGTTAAAGTGTTTGGCTAATAAAACTTACAAGTTCTTTCATAATATGAGATAAAAAACTTTAATATACAAAATAATTATATTTTTTACTTTTATGTTGGGGGTGGGTGGGTGTGGTTTGGGGGTGGGGTAATTTTAGTTTTTAAAAAAACTACTCCATTATTTAAGTACAGGTATATAACTCAAAAGATTTTAGGATAATAAGTTGGGATATTGTACTTATTTTTTTGGAGCTTATAAGCTGTAAAGAACTTATTTTAATTATAAGCTGTTAAACATCTTTTTTTACCAAACACTTGTAGAGAGCTTATAAGCTCAACCGAATGGGCTCTTTTCTTACAGTTAAAAATTAACTCCTCTATTTAATGTGGCTAACCTTTTTCCGTGTAAGCTGGATCCTTGTTAAAGGTTTATCTTGCTGTAGTCCTGCCCTTCATGATAATCTTTTCTGCTGCTAGCTAAAATGCTGGCCAAACTTCCAGAATATTATATCTTAGCATGATTATATCTCATTGAATTAGAGTGACTTATGTGGGGGAATTCATGCATTATTTTTTTGGCTTTATTC